>JBAIZL010000083.1:220000-332500 GCA_036971475.1 Prosapia bicincta | reverse complement strand
CTCTGGTTTGTGATTTCAACAATAAAGATACGCGTTTAATTACTAGAAACATGTTTGTAACTACATAACCTAACAGTACCTGCTATTACTATAAGAAAATAACGTTTGTATATATAGAGTGAAAGTAATTAAATGTGAAATACAATATGTGTGCAAGTGTTACTTACATCATCTTCCATATCTCCAAGCGGCCTCAGCAACGCCTAACTCAGCCTTCTAATGACAGAGCTGTAACGTATTACAGAGTGATGTGGTAACACTATAAGCTATGCTTTTAACGATAACGATATATGAAGCGTATAAAGCCGTTAATGGTGGCATGATAATTATAGACTCACATAGACCTTCCACTGCTGCTTCGAATATCGAACTATCTTCAATTCTTTTACTTTAGAGGCGTTTAGTAATTGGACAGTTTATGAAATTCGAGAGGTTTTAAAACATCAAGTTAAAATGAATATAATTGTTTTGTAAATGCAAGTGTAATGGAACACAAATGTTTATAAACAATAAAGCTACATCACTATTTTCATATTAGGCGTAAGAAAATAAAAAAATGGAGACAAACAAGTTCAAGAATCGTGTATGCCATTTTATTTTTAGTAACAAGAAGAAATTGTTATTGGTCTTCTGATGATATTTATAGTTTGTGCGATTTCTTTCATAACTTATACGTGATGAAATACATTGTTTTGTTTGTTGTAATTACATTTTTTTAAATATAGGATTTTGTTATAATGAACCATTAGGACATTTTTAAGCCAGTAAAATATTCAAAACTAAGTTTAGAAGTATGTTTTCAACGATTTAGTATATAACATATAGTTAATAGAGAAATGTCAACATTTTAAAACTATTTAGAGGTCCGGAAATCCTCTACATTGTTCGTATTTTCGTTCTTTTTGCTTTTACTGTACCATATGAAGATTTTTCAAGGTCTAACGGGGGGGGGGGTTATGCTCTCCTATGATCAAGTACCTAGTTTTGAGATCCGGCCCTTAGATAAGGCAAACCGAAAACGGATAAAGGTCCGATTGCACTACCCGATCGGAGGAGTTATTGAGGTACTGAAACCTGGGCGTTTGGAAGGTGCTACTGATCCCGAGTAGTTCCGGAAGAGCGTTCGAACTGCTGCCACGGGTGGAGTTCATCTCGTCCCAGTGGCGGTGATTAGTCAAGGCCTTGTAGTAAACTCGAAGATTTGTACATACTGGTACCACGGGTCTTTAGGTACTCCTGATGCTAGGTACTCGGACGGGAGTTTCAACATTATTTTACCTCTTGAACTTATCACAAAGTAAGACCACACACTATCCCATATGAACTAATCTGTCAGGTTAGGTTTATTAAAGTAATGTTTTACATAAAATTCAAGAGTTTATCTGTGACACTAAAACTATTTCTATGAATATGCAATTGGTAGATATATATATTAACATAAGGTTTGATAAATTACTTTAAAATGTTTTGAATATATTTTACTTTTGTATTATGTGTATTAAATATTCTGTCTCTATGCTATTGTGAACGCGTTGAGCCCCGTACGAAAACAATTGAACCATACAAGACTAACCATAGAGTCAACATGTAAAAAACCTATTCCCATTGAGAAGGAACGGTTACTTATCGGTTCCGTTTCCCTTTGTGGTTACTAATGAAAACTATGGAACAGGATTTTAGACTCTTTGATGTGATAGAAATATATCTTGCATATTATGTTATCGATATTAGTTCTCTACGGCGGAGAACGTGATAATAGTTTCAAAAAAATTATATAATCAAATAGCTATAGTATTTAAAAACTTTAAGCTCAATTTATATTATTTTAAAAATATATAATGAAATATGATTATCAGAAACAATAATTAGATCAACTAATTTTTTTTATATTACTTCCACGAATCCAAATCACGATATAACCGATGAAATTCACTATAATTAAATTCTGCCCGCCTTGAAGTTTGTTCACTACAGAAGCTCGAGCGTTGAGACAATTGAATCAACGCAATATGTGAACGCGTTTATTGCCGAAGTTAAATCAATTCACGGCAGGGCTAGAGACTAACGGCAGCCCATTTCTCTTCGAGTACATATTCCGAACAATAATCTGCGTTGAAGGAATTCCAACACTTCACACAGTCAAGGAATTCTCAATATATGTGTATGCAATCCAAGACTCAGTGGCAAAGAGGTTAGTTTGTTGTTTGTCCCCGTTAAGATTTATTTTTAGTAAATTTTTCACACTGTTAATAAGTTTTTCTCTTTAGTTAATAACTCAAAAATGTGTACTCATAACAGTTGTCAATTCCTGCATACAACCAGATATCAATTACATAGATGTATGAGTTTGGTGAAGGATGTAGAAACGTTTTTAGTGTAACTATAACCTATATATTTTCATAATACCATGCATTACGTTTAAAGTTCAATCTTATGAGATTCAAATATTCAAAACTTTATAAGTTTTAAACGTTTTAAAATATGCGTTTTAATCTATGAAGCCGAAAAAAGTCAAATTTAGGTAATCAGATTTTTAAATTCTACAAAATCTTAGAAGAATCAACAATTATCAGATGTGTTTAGGTCATACAAAAAGTACGATAACATAGAAAGATATATATTTTAATTCTCGTCAACAAATGTGTTGATGTATTCATTTAATTAATAAGAAATTAGGCATTACGTTATAAACCGTAAAGGTCACATGCAGTAGAATATTTTTCAAAACAAAAGGCTTTGAGCATTTTTTGAAACAACCTGTAAGTTCAATTTTGTATCCACAATGAAAAACAATATTTAAGGTACTGATTTTACTTTTTCATGAAAATAGAAGTAAACAAGTTTAACAAAATCAGCTGTTTTCGTAATACTATGAAAATTTATTTCCTTAGCAACTAGAAGTTCATTATTTTGATATTTATCTGATGGTGATCATAATTATTAAAAATATATGTCTAGGAGGTATCACCAGAAACCTAAGTTTTTACTCGGTATACAATCATAATCATAACAAAATCGCTATCAAATGATCATTCACTCCGGTGTGAAGATTTAGGTGTGTTAATATAAAGCCAGAAATATGCGTCACATATATATGTTGACTGATCAATATACATTTTTAGAAGTCAAATTGTTGAAATATATTAAAGACAATATGACAATTAAAGACAACATTTTATTAAAAATACAATAAATTAATTCATTATATCCCGAATTGTAATTTTTTATTTTTTATTATTCATTTGACTTAAAACTGTTTATTAGAGCTCCAAATAGTTGGTTGGTAATGTTTTTGAACAAATTATTTGTGCTGATTGGTCAAAAAAGGGTGTGACCATATGGTAACGCTAGGACATTCCACTACCATTTAACTACTCTATAATTGAATCAAGGAAAATGGATAGAACTAGTTTTTATAGCAGGAACAAATATTTATTTGTACAGGTACTTTAATAGGCCTAGTTCTAACTTAGTAAGTTATAGTATAAAAAATATAAAAACACTCAATGCAAAGTCCTACATCACATTTCTTGCGCATGGTTCTTTCTACTGAAATGCAACCTCAACCGGCACATCTTCTTCTCTTCTTTTGTGGGGTAGCGACGACTAAGTGGTCCATGCCGTCATATCTTATGTCATCAGACACCCTGCCATCGGAAACTGATCTTTTGGATGTAACAGGTCTCCCAGGTCCCTTACTAGCTTCGCCGAATCGTTTGATGTAAGTTATTACTAATTCTCGACGAAAGTCAAGCTGAGGTTGTAGATTTCCAGTACTTCTTCGCAGCTGCCATGCATTGTGGACACAGGTGTCTATCAGCCATGTAAGGATGGGCCAGTACCATTTCTTGCTCCGAATACTAATTCGATAATTAGCAACGTTTTGATCCATACGGTCCGTTCCACCAATGCTCTCATTGTATTTACCAAAGACTGCCGGTCGATCCACATAAATGTGTTTTTTTTTCTGCTTGGGAATATCTTTTTACTTTAGTCACAAGCTGGACACCATATGCGTTACTAGCAATGGAAACTACGCCGTTTTTTTCTTTTCCTTTGCAAATTCCTTTTTTTGTGCTAATTCCCTAACATATTCATCTTTGATTTCTTGCAACACATCACTTTTTCTCAAAATAAAACTTTTGGTAGGATTTCTATTTTCCACATGTAAACAATCAGTTCTATCCACAATGTCTTCTTGTGCATTAGGTTGAACCTCTGAATTTCCTATCTCTTCAGCCTCGATATTACCTTAAGTAGAATTATTATTTTCTTCACGCAAACAATTAGTTTTATTTACACTGTCTTCTTGTGCAGTAGGTTGAACCTCTGAGTTTTCTACCTCTTCAGTGTCAATCTTATCCGCGTCAACATCATTGTCCTTGTTCTTATCCACCAATTCATCGTTATTTCGATTGTATCTAATCTCTGCTGTAGCTAATTGTTGTTTTCCGGATAGATTATCGACTAATCCTCCTGAATCTTCATCACCAGAGTCCTCGTCCGTAAAAACTGCACCCTCTGGCGGGGCTATAAAAATTCCCTCTACTTCTCTCCCATATGCATCGTTTGCCTCTATTAAATCTAAGGCGTCTTGAAGAGTGAATCCTCGTCTGAAATGAAAAAAGTATTTTTGACAATCCAAAACAAGAGATCGCACTTGACAGTACAATGTCCTAGCGTTACCATATGGTAACATCAAAATAAAATATTTGATTGCAAGCAACTAAAGGAAAACTATTTCATCATTACTACACCAAAATATCATGTAACTAATACTAATTACATGTACATTTAGGCTTATTTATATTCAAATAGTATATGTTAATACTCACTCAAATCAAATTGACATGGTGAATCAAACACATTGGTTGTTGTCCATAAGTAGAGGAACTGATGAAGCACTTGTACACAGTTCTGAGCACCACTAACCATTTGAGTTATAAACTAGACCTTTTTGTGTAGACTGATCAGTGTTACCAACCGAAATCACACATAACCTAAACTTACCTCCTCATTTTCTGAAGCATGTTCGCTGTGACCATATGGTAACGCTAGGATAGAATGGGTTGTGTTTGAATAGTGTGGTCTATATCATCTGTTTATAATATGTTTTAAAAATTAAAGAGTGAAAATTACTACAAACAGAATAAAACAAAATATTCAGTAAATATCCCAACCAAATATGAAATTATATTAGTAATCACAAATCTGATAAAAGCTACGTTTCATGTCTTTGTAATGGGAATAAAAACGTTATAGGGTTATTTGGACAAAATGTATTGCATAAGGAACTATATTACATTTAAATATTTAACTTAATAGGCAAACAACTATTTTACAAATGTTTTGTTAATATTGAATTGTGTTTGATTATTTTATTATTAGATTTCAATGTAAATAATAGACAACCGGATTTATTTCACATCATCAAGTTGAAAAAATATTTTGTATGAAGTACAGAATTAGGTTTTTGGAGGAAGGGATATATTTGGTTAGAATTCGTTAAGTAGGTATATGGCTTTTCTTTTTTCGCCAAAGTTAATTTTTCGCCAAACACTAAAAGTACATTGTTTCTTGTTTGTCATAAGTTTGTGCAGAGCTTTGGATAACAATGAACTGCAATTTCTATATAAACAGAGTTTACAATTTTCAGAATTTAAAATAATTATTAAATAATTGTATGCTTTATACAGTGTATTTGATAATAGTAGTACGTTAAATAATATTTGTTTTTAAGTTTTATAATGTTAGCTAGCTTGTAGGAACTTAGCTAATCCATATTTTGCAAGTATTTTGAACTATTTCTACTATTATTCTAGAAGCATATTGTGGTAATTTGCTAAGGAAATACAGTTATACGTTTGGAAACTCTTTATCGCCCTATTTAAAAAATAATTTCGTAAGTATCAAAATATTCATTGTTATTAAAAGCATTTTATGGGCTAAATAAGAACCCATAATTCCAAATAGATATTTTAAAGCCCATTTCAATTTAATACGTTAAATTAAATTGTTTACAACCTAATTGGAAAAGGAAAACACAAAACTCAAATTATAGGTTTACGCAGGGTGGTGCGTTCCATGAGGAAAACATTTTCCGTCTTTACTGATAAAACGATATTTTATTGATACGCCGGAGGAGGGGAAGCTGTTATTAAAAATTCGCCAGACAAAAGTTGAATCATTCAAGTTTAAAAGAGTAACCTCTGCTTTGACAAGGGCGAGGCATGTCTATCTTTAGTTATTGAACGCACAAGGTTCCTGAATATTACATTAAAAAAGTAAGCTCACAGCATGTACTTCCGACAGATTTAGATAGATAAGACCACGTATATACAGATTGTCGTTTGTTGTGTTTTATTGAAACTAAAATTACATATGGTGACTAGTTGCACATATAAAGTAAAGGATCCATTGTAATGTAAAGGAAGGGATGGCGGTGCATTGAAGTGTAAAGATATTACCATTGCAATCTAAAGTAGACGGTTTCTCTGTTCAGGTTTCTAGGTGGGAGATTTTCTCTTGCATTTGTAGGTAAGGCAAAAGAAAATGAAATTTGTAGTACGTAAAGGGCAAAAGAGAAAATTTAAAGCTCCTCACGTACTAAAAGCAAAAATTGTATTTGTAACGAGGAGATAATTTTACAGATAAATAGACAATATTAATCATAAAACAACCATTTAAAATTTTTTCAAATTTTTATAAAGTTCCAACCTGAAATCCCCATTTACAATTTTCCTTTATAAAACATATTACAAATTTGATAGTTTAAAAAATGTGATTATTTTGTTCACTTTTAAATAAAATTTATGAAAATAGAGTTTTACTTATTTATTAAAAAACTAAATCATTTAAATCTCACACGAGAGTGATTTGATTAGTTACCGGATAAAACTGCAAGGAGATTACGGTAACGTAAATGGTTTCGGAGTGACACACACCTCCTTAATTATATACTTAATGATTGTGTTTTTTACGAAACTCGTATGTAAAATATTAAAGTGCCAAATTACTCTTGGGATCTCTGTAAACACATTGAATACAGTAAGTAATCTTCTGCATTTTATAGGGGAGATGATCCCACTATGAAAGGAAAAAAAGTATAATTTACTCCAAATAATTAATATAATAGGTTCAGTGGATTTATGATAATTCAATGATCATTATGTTTTGTCATATATTAATCAAGGTTAAGAGAATATGAAAAATATTAATAAAGTACAAAACTTGATTCATAAAGATTTGATAATAATTTGTATTAAAAATATTTTGTTTGAGGAATAAATTAGAAATAAATCAGAAAGGTGGAATTGTTCCTTTTATGTGTGACAAATAGCGAAGTTTTATAACAGATATAGATTGCAAGAAGTATGAAATAAAATTCAATATAACACTTTCATTGAATGAAAAATATAATTCACTCCAAATATTAAGTATATTATGTTTTGCCTATTTATAATAATTCTTTGAGCATTATGCTTTGTCATGAATTGACCGAGCGTAAGAAAATATTAAAAATATTAATATAGTACAAAACTTGATTCATAAAGATTTGATAGTAATTTGTAGTTTTCGTTTGATAATAACTGTTAATAATAATCGTTCGTAATAATTTTCGTTTGAATAATATATAAGAAAAAAATTAGAAAGCCAAGTGTGTTTCTTTTAACGTGTGACAAATACCGGGGACTTATATTTAGATACAGAGTTTAAGGAGTATTAAATAAAATTCAATGTAACACCTTCAGTGGAATAATTTTCGCCCTAGTTCCACTTTGCAACATTTGAGCACGGGAAGAACAAATGTTAAAATAGTCTTTATGATTATAAAGTAATTTGACTCTAATTAATGAAATCAGTTCATTACATTATTAGTTAATTAAAAGCTAAATAAAGCATAATACAATACCAATATCATAGATAATTATTTAAATAGTTAAGTAATAACTATTATCAACTATGCTTACGGGTTTCATCGTTGTGTTGACGAAGCCTAGCTGCGAAACGATGGTTTCGAAACCTGTCAGCATAGTAAGTTAATAGTTTTCTTCTAAATAAAAACTATGCGTTATTCAGTAATATCTTGATGATTATAGCAAACAACTTTATTATACGAATAACGGAATAGAAAAATATAATACACACACACACACACAAACATACAAACAAGCATTAGCAGTCTACTACAACCCCCGGTCAGTAATTCTCTACAATGGAAATACCAATCTTTGAAAGTTTACTCGCATAAATACCAAGTAAGATTCTTGTTTAAGTACATATAGTGAAAGTGATAATCGAGTACAAGAAAAAGTTTTGCGAAGTTAAATATATATATATATATATATATATATATATATATATAGGCTAAGCTACACGTATTTGTAGATGGATGGAAAAATACGTTCATAGTTTTATATACGTTTAATTTTTCCTGCATATGGTCTAACTATTGTTAACATGGGATTTCCTCCATAACTATCCATTTTTTAAGAAGTTCATCCTACTATAGCGTTTATATGTACATAGTTAAATCTTTTCATATAGCTCGAGAATACGTTTTAGTTTAATCACAGGTTTAAAACTAGGCCTAGGCATGGTTTAACAAATAAAAGCAATTTACCAAAAGCCTTGTTATTTATAGAAATTTACGGGTATTTTGTGACTGTAACTCTAGAAACGAAAATAACTTGGCCATTGCTACGTAAAGCTACAATAGAGATTACCAATAAATAAAAGTTATAACCATCTAGCGGCGTCTTGGTCTACTGCAATATTTGTTATCTTTAGTGGCAATTTGTGACACATATTTTACAGCACTGATATTTGCTGCTTACTTTCTTTGCGCTATTCTTTGAGGGTAAAATTTCAGGGGTCACCACTGCATTTCTTCCATTAGGATATCTATAAAGAAATTGTTTGGAAAACATATTATAATTTTGGAGAGCAGTTTTTTTGAAAAAGAGTTTCCTAGCGATGAATGTTAAATAAATAAATTACTATACGTTCGAATAGCTATAAAAAGTCAACAAACATTTTTTTTATATTAACCAGTTCTAAACCAATATTTCTGGTAGCTTAGTAACCATGCTAGAACAACCCAAGCCTCGTTTCACTTATATTAAGACCCTATTGCGTTAGTCAGCTTTTTATGTATGCAAACTCAACCTATGATGGTTTTTGTTGGTTTACCTTTGCACACAAAACGAAACCACAGGAGAGAAATAAAAACTGTCGCAGTATTGTAATAAAGAAAGATAAAAAAGCTCCACTTGCGTGCAGAATTCGTAAAATATATAAAAGATTTCATTGTTTATTATCTCATTCTTTATCAAATAATGGTAATCGGATAAAACAAAATTATTCTTCATGTGATTTCAGAGTAGTAGAGTGTGCATTATATGACTGCTGACGTGTTTTCATGCAGCAGTGACGATAAATACATTAAGTTATAGAAGTTGTGATTATTACTTAATAAAATAAAGTATTTGTTTTTTAAACTAGAAATTTCATTCAACTTTAAAACAATTACCTTTTTCATAATATATATAATAAATAATAAATTTTAATCATTAAAATATTTTTTGTATAGGAGTAAAAATACACGAGAATATACAAATAGAGGAATTCGTTATTGATATACACATTCAAACCTTTTCGTTAGTACACAGTTCCGACAATGCATACCGATGGCGATGGGTTTCTTTCCTGGTGAGGTCGAAACTGTTCTGACGAAAAGCTCCGAATGTATACCTTAAAATTTAAATGAATGGATCTTATTTTTTAAATTTATTTCGCCAACACACAAACACACACAGCCACACAACACACGTACACCCCCACCCCCCTCCACACACACATACAGACAATCACTGTGACTGTAAATTTTGTCCTTCCTAAATAAAAAAATAAATGTATAAGGAAAATATACTCCTACCAAGATTGATTTTCCGAAATAATGCAATAATTTTATTGTACAGTAATCCAATTGCCTTTTATCATCTGTAGTCGTCTATTAGTAATTTTTTATAAAAATTAATTTACTTATATGATTTCCTTCTTTTTATAATGAATCTCATCAGAACGTGCTCTAGGCCTACATATTTTACACCCATTACTTGGATTCAACAGCTCTGCGCTTCGATGTCGGAATTGACGTCAAAGCCGTGTGTTTTTTAATTAATGATTATTATTAATTAATTATTATACGTGAAGTGCAAAGTGGCAATAAGTACTGACAGTAATACTCATGTTTTTATATGTGCGAAGAGCGTGCGTGTATGCCTGCGTGTGTAGATTCGAACATCACAATAATGATTACGTTGCAGTAGGCAGTACTGTAGCAACCTGCCCACAATAAATCAGATGTAAGAATGTTATTGTGGTGCTTGTTTTAAACTTTTTTTACGTATCAAGTCTTATCTTTTAGCCTGACATTGTTTTCGGTTCTTGATTCTAACTTTTTGAATATACTAATATATTTTCCATGAAGAACTCATATACAACTAGAACAAATTTTAAAATCAGCTGTATTATTATTATTACATTAAACACTTAAAACAAAATTAGAATATATTTGTATTCAAGTTTATTCTGATTAAATTTCTCTTACACTCGTATATCCCGTAAGTGTTCACTAGTAGGAAATATATTTTCTTACACCAAATTAGTTATAAGCCCGACCGAGTTGGCTATGTATACATTTTGCCTGTTCACTGTAAACTGAAAAAAAACGTCACCGTGTAGACAATTCTACATTGGTGCTATCCTTGGTATCCCGAGATGGTAATAAAAGTAAAGAAAAGAATATAAAAATAGTAGTAGAGTTTAAAATTCAAAACAGGCGTAAATTTTATTGCTGCTGATGCAAAACCTTCAGCATTATTGCAGTAAGCTAGAGAAATGATAACATCGTAAAAGTCCTGTCAACCCCATTTGTGTTTCGTCTCACTTTATTGTCTGTACGTTATTGGTTGACAGCGGCATCTAAGTGCATCATGTGCCAAACTGTAATAGGTCTATGTATATTCTAAAGTACAATGCCTTTAGTGAAAAATTTCATTGAAAAAAACAATAAAAATATCTCTATGTTAAAAGTTTATTTAAAATTTGTTTAAAAATTAAAATACATTGAAACTCTTTGGAGTATATTATTTCTACAAATTATTTTCAGTCAGGGAATACTGTTTAGTTAATCTAGAGTTGAATGGACGTTTTACAGTAAAATAGCGCTCGCAAACACATACACAACACAAATGTATACAACACACATAGATTCTCACACACGTAAGTGTATGTGTATAAGATATATATCATACCCAATATAAAATCATATAGTTTTCTGAACGTTTGGTTTTCCTAAAACAACGTTATAAATAGTGACGAATTATAATATTGGATTTTGTATGGTCGTTACTAAGTGAATCAGGAAACATTATCGAAATAAGAGGTGTGCAGTCTATTAAAGAAGGATTGTTACTATACAGGTTTATATGAAACTGTTTAAAATAATGAAATTCGCTTTTAATAGAAAATAATAATTCACGTATTGAAAAATTTCGTCGATAAATATGAACTAAGAATAGTATCCACGATTAAATGAAAAATGTGAAACCATTTGCTTAAGAATAATGATTTATTTATTTACAATATATAAATATATATTTGTAAAGGCACTTTATAGGTGAAAAATTATAATTTTTAAATAGAAAACAGCATTATCAAAATAAATTGTTAGAAAAATCTGTAATTTACATATTTTCAATTAGTTACGTGTATCAGGCAAATGAGTGTGAAAGTGTTGGCGCATAGATCTGCACATTATAAACGGTCAAGCTAAATGGTTTATTATAAATACATAAAACAATATTTGAAGTCATAGTAACGAAAAAACACATGGCCATAAATGTTTTAATAAAACCTCAACAATAGTAATTTCTGGAAAGAAATATGAAATTATAGGAAAAACGTTGAAGGGAGACAAACCAATAGACTGAAAAGTGACAGAGAAAATGACCTATCGACTGCATGTTGTATAGTGAGTGAAAAGTGGCGAATAAAACTGGATAACAAAATAACTAAATTTATGAGTTATCTAACGAAGATAATTTATTCATATCTAGAAATCAATTTTATCTTTCCATCCGCAACTCTGTGTGTGATTGATGTAATCGCGTAAGCCAATGTTTATAAATCTATCTGAAAGTAGGACACTTCAGCATAACCCGTTCTGCTTATGCCATTATTTATTCTATCAATCTTTGAAGTAAAGAGATATTTCAATATTAATAATGCTTTTCTATTCAGGGGGCTTTTTAATGTGTTCATTTACTAGTAAAATATAAAAATATATTTAAGAATTTTACCTCAAAAATAATATAATCCGATAAAGTTATAATATTGAGTCGAAATACGGTTGATAACTGAAAACATATTTTTATTTAAAGTATATTGAAAATAAAAGAAAAAAGATAAGAAATAAAGATCTGTCATAACAGAAGTCAATAGAAGTATAATATTGTGAGTGGAAATACGGATGATAACTGAAAAAGTATATTTAATTTAAGTCTGCAAAGTTTCGGCATTAGTTTATTGCCCTTATTGTAACGGTTGAGGTTACTTGTGAAATGAAAATATAAAGTTTTAAAATACAATGTTATACAATTTATTAATCAATCACAAATTACAAAAGAACAAAAGACTGCAATGTGTCGAGTAATTTACTTGTAATTACTGCTAGTTATTCCATACATATTATTTACTTATTAACCTTTAAAATTATATTTATATCGACAAGATAGTAACTTAAGTTTTTCCAAATTAATTTTGAATTTTTATTCAAAGGACAATTTCTACCGTTCATGTGTTAACCGTTTATCAATTAAAAATTCTTCAACTTAGTTAACATTAAAATACATTTTCTTTATTATCATCTAAAACGTACCTGATTATGCACATCACTTATAAAACACTTTAAAACATATTAAACATTGCCCATGGCTTTTGAAATCACTAACACATCGCTCTTGCAAATCAGCGCACTTAAACAAAAATGAAATTAACTTTTACTCATTTGAAATACATAAATAATCGCTTCTGACTTCTTCTTTAGCTCGTTAATAAAATTTGGTACCGGCCTTAACATCTTAAAATTTGGAATACTGGAAGCTTACAAATTTCTAAATTATGTCCGAAAATGCCATTACGTCTGTTCTGTTCAAGAACCTCTGGATGAGTGGGCCTTCTGAAGGGGCACGCCAACGGAAATCCCACCCTTGGTTATTATTTTGAATATTTTGAATATTCTGATTGGTCCGTCAGATCAGGCGATATCGGACCATTCTCACGTCACATCGGATGATGTCAGTTTTTTAAGTTAAGCTACCAACTTGCACGATATTTTACATTTTTACCCGTTAGGGGTGCTACTATCTATGCTAGCTTCACAATGAGCACGAATAAAACAATAATTTTCTTTTATATTGGGAAGATATAATTATTAAATAAAAATTAAATATATAAATGAATTTATATGGAACACCTTATTTTTAAGAGTGTTACATTATCAAACCTGAAACAAGATCACAATGCTTTTAAATTGCGTACAAAGACAATAAGTTACTCAAATATAATTAAAAAAACATTTTTTATACATCTTTAGAATTATTAGAAAACATTAAAATAACCCAAAAAGTAATGAGAGTCAGAAAAACCTACACAAATTTAAAAAAAAGGTAAGAACTATAAGAGAAAACTAATAGCATTACAAAACAACACAAGTACAAAAAAAACTAAATAAAAACAAAAAACGAGCATAGCAAAATAATTTAAAGAGCAAAACTCATTTCTTGGAAGTCCTAAAATACTAGACAATGAGCACAATTGGAGGAAGAAGAATTTTTCGGTTGCACCATATTATACCAATTTACAGCAAAGAAGTGTTATCTAGAAATGCTAATAAGTTCAACGGCCTGGGGGTGAAAAATTGCAGATTTATAATAAATTTTGTTTATTCGGTTATCAACCGCATTTTTATTTATACGAGTACCTGATCGAATTACAGTTATAAAGTTACTTTGTATACCTTTTTATTTACCAATATAGACGCATTTAAAGTAAAGTTTCAATTTAAGGATATCACGTCGTTAATAGACGGCTATAAAAACCGTAATTTGTGTCTCTCGTTTTCAGATTATTTGTATGCGGGCGAACCCACTAGTAGGGGTTGTAAAACACTTTGCGTCTTCAGAAACAAAACAAAACCAACAAAAGTTTACTTGACATACAGAGAAACCAACTGTACACATTGGAGGGTTATTTATAATATTTACGAGCGAGAATATCTTTTTTGTATATCTGCATCTATGCGTAAACAGTTGCTTCCTTAACTAATTCTTTTAGGTTTATTAGTAGAACTCTGCTTCACTACACACGTACGGAATAGGGTAGCTAAATATAAGATGGTGTAAGAGGCTTCGTTCTATATTTCATGAATTAAATAATATAAATACGAAAATATTTTCAAGTGATTTATGAGATTACGTTTACTCAAGTTTGAAATATTTCCTTATTCCTCAGTTTTAATAATTTATTTATAACGTTTAGAGACGTGTGTACGCGTGTTAGCTTGTGTGTGTGTGTGTGTGTGTGTGTGTGTGTGTGTGTGTGTGTGTGTGTGTGTTTTTTTTTTTGTTCTCATGCTGGTCAATTTCACTCGCGATGCAAATAATAAGCAAAATAAACGACCACTACAAATGACGTTACATTTTTGTTCTTATGCTAGATTTTACCTCTACACAGTTCGATCTTCCAAAACGATTATCGGAAATACTTCGTGTCTCCATCGAGATACGTTTAGGCGACAAAATGTGACTTGAATTTGATCAAGATAAAATCAATAGCAAGGGACAAGCGCCCCCGTCCTAACTTTGTATTGGACACACTTTATATCTAGACTTGGTAATAACACTATACAGTGATGATAGCTGAATGGTACAGGTCTTATAGATTAAGAAGTATATCTCTATACGAGAGTATTTTACTGTTTACTGTAGTATGAACTGAAATGAAGCAATTTTACTGGTAAACGGTATCATGGTTTTTTTGTTAAATATATAGCTATATTTTTAATTCAGTTTAATAATAATGTCTACTATATAGAGGAAATAAATTAAATGTCATTCAAATTTATTCATAACATTTATTTTTTAATTTAAAAAAAAATATTTTATTTTTTTAAATCTTCCGTCATTCTCTTGCACCTAGTAAACAATAAATAGCTTACCCTATGAAAATGTTTATTTATTTAAACGAAACCGTGCATGTCAGTGTGATACAATATTTTAATGTAAAAACACAAATAATTTAATTTATTCTTCTTCCGAAAGTATTTTACTAAACATATTACTATTTAATATTTTATTAAAACATTTAGTTTATGCAATCGAAATTTTTAAATATAATTTATTACTTAATAAATTTAATGCTTTTTATTTAGTGTTTTAAATCAGTTATGAGATAACTGTTTTGTACCAGGATTCTTGATATCCTTGCATAGATACATCTACAATTACTTTATCAGTTTAATCTTTAGATTTTTGTACAATAGACAAACAATGGGATTTACTTTTCTCATTATAGATCTCCAGCATTTTAATGTTCCAAATTTGTTATCACCAATATTTTAGTTCTTTATATGGATTTAAATAAACAGCTCCTTGTTTAGAGCTTGCAATAGACAAGTTAATTTTGTAAAGATCAGGCGTGCTATTAAGTTTTGTTTTTACTTATGTCGTATTATCTTGATAAAGACAATACGTATAATTTTTTTACAAAGTCTATTATGTGTATTTCAAAATTATAATCAACTTCTATGAAAATAACTTCTCTTAAGGAAGAAAGATGTTAATTTATTCTAATGCAAATACAAAATAACATTAGTTATACACTCTGTAATAAACCTCGTGCTTCCCAGTTAGTGCCAGTTAATAGACTTCTTTGCCGTCAAAAGAGACGCTGCCCAGGGTACACCACGTGAAGGTGAGTCTATTTAGTACACCAGGAAGAAAGATGTAGATTTCAAGTAATGGGATAAAAATTATACTCTAAATTTGTAAAATATTGAATTGTAATGTCACATTTTAAAATGCTTAATTATAAAACAAATACTTGAAAGTAAAAAAAAACGTTTACTTAAAAAAACATATTTTTAAATTTTTTAATATTTTATTTAATTAATTTTTCGAATTTTTATTGCCCTAATTGTTTTATGCAATAACAAATATTTATCAAACCATA
Organism: Prosapia bicincta; assembly: GCA_036971475.1. Taxonomy (NCBI): domain Eukaryota; kingdom Metazoa; phylum Arthropoda; class Insecta; order Hemiptera; family Cercopidae; genus Prosapia; species Prosapia bicincta. The sequence continues at coordinate 316,204 of JBAIZL010000083.1, read as the reverse complement.
AAATTAGGCTCGATATTCACATTTATTGTAATCTTGTCCTTTATAACGCAGTAAAAAACTCAGGGTGTACTACTCCAATAGAAAACATAAAATACGGTTGCACATATTATATCGTTCATAAAAGTAAACATAATGTGGATTTTTGCTCAATATTTAAACGCGTTTCATATTTTTCAGCAAAGAGGCAGTTTTTTTAACAATATTTTTGTAGTGGAGTGCAACATTTTGGTTTCTTGTTCTATGGGCTACTGCTAAAGAGATTTAGCTTTGAAGTTTTTTTTGTGTCTTTGTAATTATCTTTTCTCTTGTCTTGAACAAAATTGGTATTGAAGTGTGACGAGTTTCAAGACAACATGAGTTTTCCTTTGTGTAAAGCTTCCAGCTTAGAGTTTTGGACGGAATTTCTTATAATAACAAGGGAAACAAATTTGACATTGTGCTTTAAAGTCGTGTATTATTTGTAATAATACGAAGGTAGATAATATTGTTTCGCTAAAACATTGTTTAAATATAATTTTGAACAAAAAATATTGAACAAATTACAGATGTTTAAAAATCTTCAACAAAGAAATATTGTCGGATTTCATTAATTTTTTTACATTGAATAATTTTAAAAAAATTATAATTTAATTGAATAATTTTCTAAATTTTTTTACATTGTTATTTAATAATTTTAAAATTTTACGAGTATTTATAAAACTAAAATTCAAGCAAAAAATTCTTTTTCTTAGTTAATACAAATACTTACCTAAAACAAAACCTATAACATTTACTTCCCATGCAAACCCTGCAAACACTGAAACCTATTCATGGTATAAGCTGAAATCGTTCAGCGCGCTGACACGTTCCAACGATATCGATATTGTAATGGGGCAAATAAATGTGTTGTGGGCTCAGATGAAATCCTGGTAAATAAATGGACTTTGCAAAGATTTATTGCAATAAATACGATATGCTGTACGGAAAGTGAATAACATTGTGTCACTGATTTCCATAAAGTCTTATAAATCCATTTTTTCATTTTAAAGTAATTAAATTATTTCATTTATTCAATCCTTAGTTTGCGGTTAAAATACTAGATAGTATATGAATCAACCATTATCATCATATACATAATATCTAAAATAATATGTCTGTAAATTGTGTGGTTTTATTCACACAGAAAGCCTTAAATTATTTTCCTGAACAAATTTTGTTCATTCAATCATTATTACATGGTCATTTTAGTGTTGATTGTGTAGCTGCAGTTCAGCTTGGAAAGACTTTTTTTTACCGAAGTCTATTAAATAAGTTTTAAGCAGAATTGAAGTTTTCTGCCCGGATTATATTATTTATTTAACTAGGTTTATTGTCGATGCCTTGTTTTTATTTTTTAATTGCCTTCACTAAATCATACTCTAAATGATGTCAAGACAATTTAAGAACATAGTGAATCTGATTTAACGTGTTTTTGACTGTATTAGATATAATACAGCTAAGTGACTTTACATAAGCGCTTAGTGTAAAATGTTAGATATATTTTACAACTAGGCATAACAAAATCTAATATCAATTTATTTGTCGTAGCTGGAAATTAGTAAAATTCCAATAAATAGTTTTGCTATAAGAACAGTTATACACTTGACAACATTTATATTATTTCTAAGAGTTTAAATGATACGTCACACCACGCCCGCTCTCCGTGGCTCAACGGCCTTAATAGTTTTGTGGCCAAAGTGTTGTCAATATGATAGTTTTGGTTGTGTAATGATACAGTAATGTGAAACGGTTTCGTCGAAGAGTCAGGGACATTCTTTGGGGACTGTAGTTAGTGAAACCGTTGTTCAAAAACCTAAGGCCAGACATCTAGAAGAATGGTTCATTGAAGATCGAATACTATTGCAAAGTAAAAGACAGAAGAATCAGGAGTATTCACGGATGGAGGAACGTTGCTCTGATATCAAGAACATTATCTCCTCAAATTAGTTAATTTTTACTTTGTAGAAAAGCTAGTAATAAAAACCTAATATGTATTTTGTGTTTGTAAAACTATTACTTTATAATATTACAGCTTTTTTTCTGTGTTATAGATTGTGTAATGTTCTCTTAATTTACATAGCTTATAAGTTTTCAGAAGTCTTTCAAAGAATCTCATTCAAGAACAGTTTTAAAATCCTCATCAATTTATGTCCCTCACATATTTATTCATCTTGCACTATGTAGAGCTGATACTGTTCTCATCAGGAACCAAAAGTTGAAAAGTTTCCAGGTCTCCCTATTAACCGCTTATAGATGCTAGGACTAGGACATAGAATAAACAGCGCACATATCCTATAAAGACCCGTATAACGTGACGCTCTTAGGTTATCCATACCTAATTGATTTGTAGAACCCGTACATTACAAGGAAACTGAGTGTGATATCCCATCAGCGGCCACAGCATAATTCCCTCTTGTAACCAGTTGGGATATGTGATTTGTGCCCGCATAATAATCATAGACCATATGGTAGTAACTGCGGAACTTAATGTTAAGTAACGATGTAATACAGTTAAACAATTTCTTCTACTAGTCTCATGTCAAAAAAAATAAAATAAAGACAAAAACCTATTCTTTGTTCAATACATGTGATCACACGAAATATAGCAAAGCTTTTGAAATGATATATGGACATATATTGGAGATTTAAAAAAAAAACATATTTCCAATACTTGTCAACAATTGATTGATTCTTTTATAAAAGTTACAAAAGCAGTTAACATTATAAATTGTTTAATTTCACATTAATCAAGAGCATCCTTCGTTCGCACACTTAATCTCTCTCTCTCCCGCCTATTACTCCATGTCCTTGGGCTACTTCCGCTATTCTATCGTTTAGTGTTATTACGCCTAACGGTCCCAGTCACGTAGGTGTTTGTCCTTAGATCTTGGAACCTCCCCGCGGTGCATAACTCTGCTAATCCATTTTCCTTGACAGGTAGTCGGGTCATATTTTCCCAGTCAGAATAGTTATTATTGAGTTTAGACATTAGTTTTGGACATATTTTCCTTGAGGCTAACATATAACCATCACCAATCCAGTGTCTTCTATTTTATGTGTCAAACTATAAGTGGTTATATATATATATATTTTTTTTTTTTTTTTTTGAAGATGTCCAAAAATTATGATAATAATTAGCACAATATTATAGGTTAATAGCTCTAGAGTTTAGTGATAATATTCATAATATATCAATTTAAAATCTAATATGATCAACCAGTTATACTGCATTTTCTTTTGTCATTATTTAAATACAACATTTTAAAATAGAAAACTCTCATTACATAACCTACATTTGGTTTCTACATTGTGACGCGTTTGATATGATCACCAGCTTCTCTGTTTTCCCATCAAACACTTTTAGAGCATTATATACTTCAAATATATCTACGGTGTGAGAAATTACAGAGCTAAAATTAATTGAAAATAAATATTAAGTAAAACTGGAATTTCCAATAAATATATTGATTAAGTTTGGTCATTGAAATGTTAATAAAGAACACACGAACGCTTTATGTAGTAATCATTTCATAACTTCATTAGAAAAGCCAATAATGTTGATAAATGTATAGCTTCAGGTTCACAAGATTTATTCCCTAATAAGATTTAAATTCGTCCCTGAGATTTCTCCATAAGATTTATCCCGTCTGTGTATTACTTCAATCTAATTTTTGCTGCTTGATCTAATTTCTGTTTCATTTGATCAAATTCTCAATCTTGAAATCATTTATTGACATAACATTTATTGAATAACGTTATTTTAAAGACCGTTAAGAAAACGACTCTAACGTAAATGTATAAATATAATCTTAAATTTATAACAATACATGAGAAACCTTAATTCAAGAAATACTATCTTCTTGATAGTATTTGATCTACCAGCGAACTTAATATATGTATGATTAAGTTATATACAGTACAAAATACATTCTTTCAGGTAATACTTATTGAATAGGAAAGTTTCATTGTATATTACCAGTTACCAAGTTGTGTTGATTCTGTTCAATTGTTGGAACTTTGAAGGAAATTAGTTTAATTAACTAATTGAGTCTTAGATATTCTAGCTGTTCAAATTGTATCAATTGTTGTTTTGTTCCGTAATGAATATAAAGATCTGCGACTTTATATATCTACACGGATTATGTGTTAAAATTCCTAACTGTTTGTATTTCATTGTTATATTTATTAACTTATTAAGTAATAAATAAATATATTTACAAACATAATCAAGGAAAATAAAATAAACTTTAATTCCAATAAATTCATGGAGGTTGATCATTAAAACACAAAAAACCGTTTTTTTTTTGTTTTAGACTGATAAAGTTTGTTGTGTGTCAGATTTGTGCTATCTGACATAAAGTTTGATTAGAACAGAAAACAGAGCTGACGAAATTGTATAAAATATGCGAGTTCCTTTATTAAAGAATTCAAATGAATCGCGTAAATATTTAGGATTTGAGGCATTTTTTTCTCCAAATAAATTATATGTACCAAATTATATGAAAAAAGAATTTTAGCTCTCAAATCATTCATGGGATATCCAGTACCATTGTCAAGAATTGGGTTGGCATGAACGCTGGTGGAGAAATTGGCTTCAGGAAAGCAAGTATGCCTAAGGTTTGTCATAGTACAAACTCTACCCAAACTCCAAGGTCCCTAAACCAGGGGATGCTCTTTGGAAAAGTAGGTGGGGATAAGGAATGGATGGAGGAATTATGTTTGACAAAGGAGAGGTGTAGGTAGGAGAATTACGTTCATTACGTAATTTCTCTAGCCTTGTCTAATTGCATCTGCTCTCTATGATCGTATATCATTATATTATAATCATTATATCCTATGAGTCTACTCATTTTCTATGCATATATTTCTCCGACAGAGAGTAGTTGTGTGTCAGCTACGTGACTCTTCACGAGTGATGGTTTTATCCACAGTTACTAGACTACAACCGTAACCATAGATTGTAACAATGTAGTCTAGTAGCCACGGCTTCATCCCACTTTATGATTCATCGTGAGTTGCATATCCCTACCTATATTCACAAACCATTTTTTGTGTTCCATAGGTGAAAATATTCTCACTTGCTGAGAAACTTTAAAAAACATGAAAACCTTTTTACATATTATATAGGCTATATACAGGCATGCATGTCCATACAGTAATACAGAAAAAGACAAGACGTTTCTCTTCTAAGTATACCGAATTACAAGTTATAATTTTATAGTTTACAAATTTGAAAGTTCTCGGCAGCAACGTCTTGAAAAAACATCGTATTTTTCGTGAACGAATGGTGATGTGTGTTATTCTGATAAATCATAATAATTTTATTTAATAGAAATAGAAATTTAATAGAAAAATACTTGTACTATGAAACCTCTTGGAACGTAAAATATGTTTCATATAAAATATGGATATATTATTTGGTAAATGGTAATGCTAGTTTTTTTAAAATTAATTTTGTAAAAATAATTAAACGTTCAAATGTGTACAGATTCGGTTGTTAACGATTTTAAAATTACTCTCTGTACAGTACATTTATATATGTGGTAGGTTTAACATATAATCCATTCCTACGAAAATAAAACAACAAAGTCAAACGTTTCAATTAATTATTGTTCATTATGGTTTCCAAAATTATAAAATGAATGGATACAAAGCTGTTTAAAAAATAAATATATGTCTTATAGTGGCTAGATGTCTACTCAAATAGCGACCGCCATTATACATGCTAGTCTTAAAACAAACCGAAACAGTGGCTAAATTATAAGCATAATACACAAACTTTACTTCTCAAAAACGCCAATAGTTGTGAATATTTATTATTGTTATTTAGAACTGTGAATTATTTCTCAACTAAATAAATAAAAAACACTAACCACATTACAAAAATCTTTATTTTTCTACAATTACTTTATGTAGATTTCTATTACATGTTTATTATATTCAAAAGTACTTGAAAAAAACTTTATAAAAAGTACTTCTGAAGGGGATTACCATCTAATAGAAATATACATTAAGTAATTTAGTGATATACATATTTTTATTTTGGTTAGTGGGTTTTATTTGTTTAGTTAAAGAAATAATGGATATGACTGAAGACATGAGCAACAAATATGAACACATCTCCTACGGTGATCTGAATAGTGTCAACATTACCATTACATTATTTAATTAATAATAACTGTAAATAATATAAGTAGTAAGTAATAGATTATTGTCAACTATTTATAGTAATAACTTTAAAACCATCAACAAATGTTTACAGAAAGCAGAAATCATCTTTTGATCACGAGCGAGCTTTGATTATATTGTGTTAATAGTTACATTAGTTATTTATTAAAGTTAATAATTAACAAATTGTTATAGTTTTGTATGACATTATTATTTTGTGTTTCTATTATATAGTTCAAATAGAAAAAGTTAAAATGAACTATTAAAACTCTGAGATTTTATTACAAAATATTTCTTAGATTATACAAAATAGGTAGATTTTTCCTTGGATTGTTTTTGTACAGTTTCTAATACATAACTTCTACTTGCAAAGTGTGTCCGTAGTTTTATCCATATTTTTTTATACTTTATAGCAATGACCTTAATTGTATATTCTAACTGTTTACTTTTAGTATTACTCTGGAACATTAACTGATGTCTTGTTTAATTCTGTTTGTTTCAACATTGTATTTCAATTACTAGTAAAAGCCACAGAAACAGACGAAAATTCATACTACTACTGCTAGTTAAGTGTTTGTAACACTACAGTATCTCACTCCTACAAATTAACAAATTAAAATACGGTTTTGTAGTAGGCTGCTTACTTTACATTGTTTTAAAGTCTATATTTAGACTATAAGATTCTAAATTGTAGTTTTAACTACTACATATTCTCTGTAACATCTTGGGCGAATATATCTCTAAGAGATACATTAACTTTATCAGTAGAGACCGTTCATAATTTTATTAAAATTTTCAAATTTCATTTAGGTATGAATAACATAACAATTAGGAAAAACATATTTTATAACCTAAAAGCTCTGACGTAAATGCCAAACCATACCATATAATTTAAAGTCCATATTTATCTTTTAATGCCCATTTTATATTGTCTACAACGTAATTGCAAAATAAAAACATTAAAATTATAGATGTAACCGTCACTGTGTTCTTTCGGCAAAACATTTTTTACTGCTAAAACAATATTTTATAGCCATGAGGGAGGAGGGGAAGCTGTTATTAAAAATCCGTCAGATAAAATGAACTGAACACGGAAAGTTGAGTTATTCCCAAGTTTAAAACCGTGCACCCGACGCCGAGGGAGACAAAAATTGCCTTTCTTTATTTTCCCTATACGGACAATACTTATATACTCATATAACGATGGCATATTTAATCGGAATCTTTGGTGTTCCTATCGCGTTTATTCCCTAACAGAAGTGTTGTGGAGAAGAGAGTAACATAACCGTTTTTGATACGATTTCTTATAACACATCGTAACCTTTGTATGTCTTCTGTAACATTTGGAGTGTTTGTATGTTATCTTTCGTAGGATGGTTACTTAGGTATCTCAAATGTACATATGGGTAAAATAAGAAATGTTGTCGTCAAGAGTTTTTTTTATTATTTAATAATAATATTCAACCAGAGTGTATTCCTAATAAATCGTAATTTTTGTAGTTTGTCCCGAATACCTAGCATAACTTTAATCATAAATGAACCATAAGAAAGTGTTGTGAATATAAGAGGTAAGGAGATGAGAAAAAGCCCCTATAAAAAAAAATATGATGGTCTCGTGCCAAAATGTATCCTATCTTATATGAGTTATATAAAGAGATATCAATGCGTACACCCTCCCATAAGGAGGCGAATACGCATGGGTAGTTATAAATGGGTACGGAAAAACGGAAAATGTATCCAATAGGCTTTAATACGGAAGTGTGCCTACTTTTCTCCACCTGTTGTTTGACATCTTAATACTTTGTTTGTTTTAAATTGCATCTATTACTTCTTGGGTATAAATGCTGTTTTTTCAATACTGCGATACATTTTATTTTATCCTCCGGTAATTACTTAAATGTAGAACAATATGGTTTACAACAAATGTAGAACAACAGGAAATAAACAAAATGGTTGTATAATTACTTCAAAAAACTATAAATAATAGTTATAATTTTTATTTCCCGATACATTGATTGGATACAAATTTTAAATAAATATTATAAACAATGCAAATTATGCAGTAATGTAGATTGTTTAGAGATAAAATTGAAACATAAGTTGACTTTATAAAAATCACTATCACAATGTAATTGATTTTTTATACAGTATATCGCATTGATGTCAATATTTAATTACGGTGTTGATTTATATTCCAGTCTGTCATCTGAAAGCACACACATTATTTATCGTATAGCAACTTTGGTTACCGTGACTGAGCCAAGAATTTAATGTTTGTAGTTTTTACAAAATATGAAATATAAGATTTTAAACAAGTACCAAGAACTAAAACCGTAATTGTAATAAAATAAAATTTGCTATGGACATTATTTCTTCATATTAACAATCTTTATAACATTTGTAATATGTTTTTATTTTTATTTAATTTTATTTAACTTTTAAAATCTGACGGAGTTGTGGGCATTGTTAATAAGGGTCTTTACCTTGTTGAAGTGCACAGTATGTAGGTACCCATATAAACGTAATGTAGTGGTGTGTGTCGTTTGGCTGTGATGTCGTTTGACTGTATGGGATGCAGAGTCCTTGTTAGTGAAGGGAAGAGTTTACATTTCCTGAGGGAGGTCAGAGGAGAGTTGTTTTACTCTCGTATCTTTCACAGTAAACCTTTACTTATGTCATTAGGACGAAGGAAATAATCGATCAAATATTATTATACTGACGTAAATTGATAATAATAGGATTCCTTGAAATTATTTTTGATAAAAGTGTCAAAAGTACTGGAAAAAGAAAGATAGAGGCATTAGACAGCTACAACCATTTAGAAATTATATTTAAATTACTCTTGTTAATGTTTCTTGAGACATAATCACAAAAAATGATGGGTTGTATGTAAATATGATGTGTTATATGTAATTAGGTTTGTATACATTTGGTCGATAACTTTTACATTTATAGTTATGCCTTGTACTTTTAGAATTAAAATTAAAAATATATATATTTATCTGTAACCTATGGTTTCAATTGTGTTGAGTGTGAAGACTTTCTTGTTTTTAATAGTTTATGTGAATGATATTTTGAGGGATAGGAAAATGAATTTGTGGTAAAAAAAACATTTCGTACAATAAATCATACAAGGTGTAATATGCATATAATAGGTTCAAATGTAACCTGTAGAGACTTTACTCAACAAAAACTGATGACAATACCGCTAAAACACAACAAATAGCTTTAAAACATGAGTCTTAATTACTTTAAAGTATTTGGAACTTTGTTGGAAAACATAATATATATAAGAAGAAAGTTTATATTTCCTATATGGAAGAATACCTTCCAATATAAAACAAACGAATAATATAAAGTTTTTTAATTTATACCTAACAAGTAATACAAAAAAGATCCATTCCTCAAGAAAGCAAAAAAGAAAATAAATAAATTGTATTAGAGTTACTATTTAATCGAAGTGACAATTGGTGCCTGATCACTACCTGGTTATAGAGCCAACAAATATATTTATAAGAGAGATTAACTGGTCTTATTATGTAAATTAATGCTAGAGTATTATTTTAGTAATATCTAAAATAATTAGCTTCGTAAAATGAAGGAATGTTTGAAACGTGTTACCAAGTAAGCAATTACATATTCACTTAGTTCAGTATTTTTAAAATTATTTTCTTCAGTGAATTCAAGATGATTACATCAAGCAACTAAAATAAGAGTTTACATTCATTACCGTAGATATATTACACATATAGAAAAAAATGTAGTATGATTGATATTACTTAATTGTTAAACATTTATTTGCTTTACATATTTTGCACAACGTTTTAAGAAAAAACCGATTTATTTTAGAAAGATTTTATGTAAATGACCTAAAACGTATGTAATAAATGAAAATACAAATAACTAAGAAAATAAGCAAAATAAATCCACAACTATCTATAAAAAAAAGAGTTATGTATCTATCTTTATCACAAAGAATTATCGTACATTTTGTAAAGCCGTAAACGTATTTACCTGACACATTAATTTTTTTGTAAGGACAGGTGAAGTTATTATACCCACACTTTATATAAGTCCCTTTAATTAAATTCACAATCGTTCATAATCTACCGTTTACAAATAGGTATTATCTCCTAGAAAGTAAAATTTCTTGATTAAAAAAAGTTACTGTTTCGATCGGTTTACTTGGCTAAACTTTATAAGAGCCAAGTTGTGCGCGCCATCTACATAATGGACTTGAAACTAACTTGCTTCAATTAACAATGGTTTAGAGTGGTTTGTACTCCCTATAAAGCTAATTGACTGGTAGCCCAAGTTTACACAGCGTTTGCCTAATGTGAGTGACAATACTGAGTAATTTAGTAACATTTCAAACCAGACTTCATTAACTAGCTACCATGTTACAAATGTATTCATTTTGTAAAAACGTCAATTTCGGTAGTAGGTTACGTTTCGTAATGCAAAGTCTACTAATAAAATATTAAAATTCAGCTTCCAATTTGTTTCCGGTATTTTCAAATGTATGAAGAAATCAATAATTTTGAACAATATTACCTTGATTAAGATCTTTTTCTTAATATTATGGGGTGTAATTGTTCTTTTCTTAGAGTTTTTTTTATATAAAGTTTATTTTATATATAGGGCATAAATTTTATAATCTGTCAGAACGATGTATATCACAAGTGGGACCGCTTCAAATGATACAATATAAATATTTGGTTCCATATAACCAACCATTTTAATTCAAAATTAAAAGATCTTTAGAACCAAAACAGAGAGCAAATATAACTCAGAAAAGCTATTTATATACTTCTTCATCTACAATAGTTATTTTAAAAAATCCTCGCGTAGTATAACATTAAAAGGTTCATAATGTCAAACAATGACAATTATACAATATTATGCTTGCTGAATTAAGGTATAAAGTAAATATTCAAAGTCTTTTTGACATAAAAATACTAACCATTATACTATATATTGAGTAAGCTTAGACAGTAAATCCTGATAATATGTTAATAAATTACAGAGAAGTTTGATAACATAACTGTTGCTATAATCAGGGATGAGTTATGCCCTAGAAATGTAGGTACTACTAACTAGCAGTGTAAGGATAAAAGAGAACTGATTTTAACAGATTTTCTTAGACACATTTTGCAAAACGACGAAATGTTTTAAACGATATTTAGTTTATGATTTTGATTCCAAGTTCATACCTTTTAATTTCTGTATTAGGAAACACAATACAGGCTTAACAATATCTTTCTAAGACATTTCTCTTTATTATAATTATCCTATGTTTCTCTCATAATTTAAACTCTTACACTATTATTTAAGATATATATATATATATATATATAAAGAACAAAAGTCTAAATACAAATACAAGAATTATAATTGAATTTACAATTCAAAGCTTTTCGTTGATTAACAGTACCAACATCATCAGGAATATTCATGATGATGTTGGTACTGTTAGCCAACGAAAAGCTTTGAATTGTAAATTCAATTATAATTCTTGTATTTGTATTTAGACTTTTGTTCTTTATTAATACACAAGAAAACATACTGCGATATATATATATATATATATATATATATATATATATATATATATATATATATATATATATATATATACTCATGTGAACTGCACAAGAGCAAATATTGAGTAGATTTAGACCTGAGTACATTCTTGTGAAATACAATAAATAACAATTTATAGCTTTATATTCAGCGTCAATATGAATTACTATCCGCGAGTAATCTATAATATAAACACACAGACACCCCTCTCACACACACACACACACATAGAGTATAAGACAGGTAGACAAACAGAGAGAGGTAGACAAACAGAGAGAGATAGACAAACTGCGGCAGTAAGTAGAGCAAAAAATATCAATTTGGAGACGGGATACACTATTTTTAAAATATTCCTGAATATATAAGACACCTCTTATAACATTTATCCTTTTAAGAGAAAATATATTGAATATTAAGAGCACAAGTGTACGATATATTACAATAAAAATATTTGAAAACCCCTATGCCACAAAATTTATTTAAAGTAGAAGTTATCTAAGAATAAACGTTTTACGTTTCGACGACCATGTCATCATCTCATCTGCAGAGGGCCTTGACTAGGTACTCGTAGTTTAAAATTCATTGCATTCTAGAGAATATGTTTTTGGCAGGTCACCCTAGTTTTTACCCATAGGTCACTCATAGATAATTTGCACTATTAGTTTTGAATATGTTTTGCGGTGTAGGGGTTTTTCTCGATAATCTTATTGTAATTATGAGAAAATATTTAAAAAATTATTAAATTCGTGTCACTGCTATTAAAATTTATAAACTATCAGCAGATCAGGGAAGTAGAGAGTATAATTAAATGAAATGTAAAATTAAAGAAGTTCCAAAAATCCAAGCAAATTATTGAAACTCTCTCTCTTTCGCAATTGTTACTCAACAAAGTCTGTATAATTACACGTTTTGGAACGCGTGCTAAAGGTTTCTGGAGGGGTGGGGATATCACACGTTTAGTTGAATAATTACAGGTTACACGCACGAACACACTATATTGAGTTACGATAGCCTTTCAGAAGTTGAGTGACATTTGGTTCTAGAGCGACAAACTGCGTCGGCCAATCGATGTTGTGGCACTGTAATTAAACTAATTGCAAGGAATTACTCAGAGCCTTCATCCAGACTAGTGGTTACAGTGTTCTGTTGTGATAGAAATTGTTATCTTAATGCATATCTTTCGTGACAACTAGAAATCAAATATGAAAACTGGCAACCCTGTAATTTATTTTGGTTTCGGCAAAAGAATATTTTTGTAAAGTTAGTTCCAAGCACGCAGCTTTACCAAAGGGTATCGTTTTAAAGTAAAGTTTACATATAAGATAGTGGTAATAGAGATATATATTACTCACATTTTAAAAAATGTTAATAAATTACTTCTTTTTAATTGGATAGAATCTGTCATACTAATGATCCCATATGTTTTGAGCTATAACGTGCTTTATAGGAATAGCCAATGACTAATATAGAGAGCACATTATTAGTGTCAGCAAATCATGCAACTTTTAAACTACCACATTGTTCTTTAAGTTTGAAAGCCGATCCGTCCTTCCTTACCATTGACTAATATTGCCTTGAAGCATATGTTAGCATTGTGAATATATATATATACTTACAATAATACACACAAGAGTACAGCAAGGACATAAATCCAGGTCTGAGATATTGTGAAAAGTAATTTAATTAGATCAAATATCTATTGGATGTATTCGGAGCCCGTTATGTTTGTAGAAACAAGTAATAATATAAAAAAGCCAATTCCTAAATAGGTCAACAAAAAAATTGTAATTATTATTTTTTTAATTTTATAATTACAACTAATATAACTATGTTTATGTATATGTCAGAATTACAATATTAGGTGGGAAAATATAAAGCGAATTACTTTGCAATTTTCCATTGTCGTTTCTTTATATGGTGTTAGACTATTATTTTTGTTTGTTACTATTGTTACGCTTTCATTTTCTCCTCTCGCTTGCATTGGGTTATAGTTTCTCTTCTCTTTCATTACGCATTGTCTGTTTGTGAACCAAGATTCGATACCGTTAATCCAGTGTGTTTTTTCGGTCATTTTTATTATTAGATCATTATTTATTATATTGTGTGGTAACCATAACAACAAATTAATGTTGCACAATGGAGGTCTCGACGACAACCGGATGGGGGTAAAGGAAAAGATCATATATCTCTTTCAGAAATACACTTCTTGCTATGGGAAAGTTGTCTAAGTGCCAGAGCGCTTCACTTTGAGCATGAAGACACTAAGTTCGAATCTGACCTAGATAATCCCAAATTGCCAACTTGGATGAAATGCCAACGAAACTGACTTGGAATTGGATTTATTTGGACAATTTCCCTACGTAAAATGTTATCTTAAATGCTTCATTATATTTTTTGTGAAACTATTTAGTTCATTGCATGATTCGTTCATCTGATACTTCAAAGTTCAAGCCCTCCAATGCTTTCTTTGACGCAGATGTTAATTACTAGAGATTATGTAAAATTGTCAGTATAAGATTAGTATTTGTGAATATTAAAGCAGCTGCAGCATGAAAACACGACTTGGTAAAATAATAAACTTGGGCGTAATGATAATATAGTACGATAATACACACAGAAATAATTTTCTGTAATACAGTCACAAACGTTTTGGGGCTATACCGTCTTGGTTAGAAAGAATGATACAATGGGTGGTGACGGTAAGACAATTTTGTAATGGCAAAGGTTGCTCAGAAAGGACAATGCCCCCTTGAAACAATCCTTAAATATACAAGAAATAATACAAGATACACACAACCTAGAATGGGTTTTGATAATTTGTATTTTTTAGCAAATTTTCTTTTGACTTCTTCAAAAAAAAAATAATAAAAAAAAACAGCACAGTTATTTTATTTGGAATATCAATATGAATATTTTTACTCATGGAACAGGACTTTTACAATCTTAAAGTTTTACACATTAATTTTTTAGACTAAACCCGATGGATTTTCGAATAATTAACGATTCCAAGTAAGACAATAGTGATTTTAAAATTATAAAACATGAATAGAGGTTACAAATAATTAAAATACAAAATAACTTTAATTATGAAATCACAGAATTGTATAAACAGATTGTTCCTTTATAAAACAAATCATAATTTTTATTTCGATAAGAGAAGATTGTTTCTTGTTGTGCAACAATGGACCCTCTACGGTACGACAGTTTATAGAAACAAAGAGGTTTCAACATTATATAGCAACCGTATAGCTGGGGATGGGAATTTTTATCATGACTAAAAGGAATAGCTTGTTATCACTAGTAATAAACTTGTAGCAAGAGAAAAATTAAAAAAATGGAAAAACAAAATATGCACAAGCACGTGCGAGCACATGGAAAAGCTTTCCATGTCTTCCTTCGCCACATCCTATTTTAAATGCACAATCCGACAACATACTTCCATAATCGATATTCACACAAATAAATGGTACTTTTCAGTTCATTTCCCTCTTGCCTTGATTCCATGTTGCAAACGATATTCACACAAATAAATGGTATTTTCAGTTCATTTCCCTCCTGCCTTGATTCCATGTTGCAAACGATATTCACACAAATAAATGGTACTTTTCAGTTCATTTTCCTCCTGCCTTGATTCCATGTTGCAAAACGATATTCACACAAATAAATGGTATTTTCAGTTCATTTCCCTCCTGCCTTGATTCCATGTTGCAAACGATATTTACACAAATAAATGGTACTTTTCAGTTCATTTCCCTCCTGCCTTGATTCCATGTTGCAAACGATATTCACACAAATAAATGGTACTTTTCAGTTCATTTCCCTCCTGCCTTGATTCCATGTTGCAAACGATATTCACACAAATAAATGGTATTTTCAGTTCATTTCCCTCCTGCCTTGATTCCATGTTGCAAACGATATTCACACAAATAAATGGTACTTTTCAGTTTATTTCCCTCCTGCCTTGACTCCATGTTGCAAACGATATTCCCACAAATAAATGGTACTTTTCAGTTCATTTCCCTCCTGTCTTGATTCCATGTTGCAAACGATATTCACACAAATAAATGGTAATTTTCAGTTCATTTTCCTCATGCCTTGATTCCATGTTGCAAACGTGTTTACTTTTTAAAGTTTCATGTCCGTTTCTTGTAGATTAATTTTATAGCATCTTATAATAGCCATGTGCAGAAGTTAGTGCAATATTATATAACTAATAAAATGTTGAATTAGATGATAGTGAGACAAAACTATACCACTATAGTATTTTAAATATTCTTAGTCATAAAAAAAGGACTACATCGAAGAGAATCTTTTAAGAAATAAACCTTCTAGTTTATTAAAATACGGAAATAAGTATAAGCCAATATTGATATTCAATAAAACGGACCTATACTAAATTTACTATCCCAATTCTTCTTTTAACTGTCCTCTGTGGAAATGGCAAGAAGCAAAATATGTGAACATAACCAACTTCTTTTCTCTTTTAAATAATAGCCTAAATAAGAAAGACTGAAATCCAGACATATTCTCGCACTACATACTTCAGAGGTATTTCCAGACTGATGTTACTTGTCGTGTTAGCTGCAGATTCACTTTAAGCAACTAAAGCTTAACTAACCGGACACTTTGTAGCTATGTTATGATATCGTCGCTTAATAATGTGTTGTAGTATAATGAGGTAGTTTCTGAAGAATTAATAGATAAGAGAGGGATGTGATTCGATATTTGTAGGACGATAAATGATGGTATATAGGAATGATGGAATGACGTTCCTTATAATATATTTTCCAACCTTAAAAATATATTTTCATGTGTTAAAAATTTAAAAACGAAAATAACAATTACATATGTTTTTACTCACTGGTAACTCTATTTGGTTTCTTAAGGAAAACGTGTTTACCATAAACATCTGTATACAATAATTTTATAAAATACCCTATTAAATTTAATTGTGGCTTCAAATAATTAGCAAACACTACATTTATTTAATTAAAAGGTTCGATATTTCAATCTGTGGCCATCCAATATACTTTGTTAACACTATTTGAATACGTAACGTTGTTTATATTCAATTTGTGCATTAAATTTAAATTATATTTTCTAATATATTTTGTTATTTTCAATAGAATAATGCTTTCGGTATGATATACAAGGAAACAATGATTTTCGAAACGTTTGATATTCTGAGCTTTCATTGCCTAATGTTTTCAAACTTTTCTAGCTTTTAAATATTAACATTATTAAACTACCCCTTCCACAAGCAACAAAACTTATTTTAAAACTATTTACAGAAATAATTATGTCCTAATGCAATTTATTTGTAGGTTAATGTGAGTTTTGCGGAGGCTAGGAAGATAAAACGAAAACGTCGTAGAAATACAGTTTTTAAATCCCGTCAATGCAAAGAAAATATAATTCCCGTCACGTCCTACCCCATTCCATTTAGATTCGCTATCAATTGAAGTGTGACATTGCATTGCAATAAATAAACATGTTGCGGGCTCGAATGACAGTGCGGTAAATAAATCAACATTGAAATGATAAATTGAAGGGAAAGAGTTGTGTAAACAATGTATTGTTTATTTATGTATTTCTATTATTCCGAATTTGTAGAATTCTAAACACGTACGCTTTGTTCAGCTGACATGAAGCAGCAATAAGTTACTTCGTGTGCAGAAGTACAGGGTCGATAGACAGGCCGTGTCTCACAATTACAAAAGCATTGAGGCTAACTTATATTTGTGGGCATTACCCGGGGAGAAGATAGTGATAGGGGTTTAATAAGCCAGCTGAACATGATATCCTAGTACAGTGGTCTAAACGGATGTTATAACAGTAATTAAATTAACTCCTTCTGAAAATTAAATACATTTACACTAAAGGCTCCATTTGAAGAAAGCGTTATCATAGTAAAATTATTTCTATAAATCGCTGTATCCTAGAAGCTAAGTCTACTAGAACGTAGAAAGTCGGTGACTTGTATACCGTTGCTATCTACCAAAACTAAGATTTTTGGATCTATTATCTAAAGCATATAAATAAAAGACAGGTATAAACAGGAACAAATAGAGTGATGGCTATATGCTCATTCAACAACTTCTAAAGTATCGCATGCAGTACTATACAAAACTTTCACAATATACAACAAAAGTTTCAACTTTGAAATGGAACATTCAGACCTTATAGTCAGCATCACAATGTAATTAAGATTTATTCAAACTAATTGGCTTCCATTACTCTAGACTTGTCTCCATTTAATAAATAATACACATCTTCACGATAATCTCAGTAAGTTGTACGTCTCTCCAATTGTAAAATAATACACATTTTCTCGATAACCTCAGTAAGTTGTAGGCCTACATGTTTCCAATCTTAGGTGGATACACTCTTAATGCACTCGTATCTTCAGATGTCAGTAAACATACCACATTGTCATCTTGACAATTTCCACATAGATTCAATTTATTTTGTATTGAAATATATTATTTACAATAAATTCGTTTTACCTTTTCTGAACTATAGTAAAGCAAAGAAATATTTGTACGGCCACTAAAACACTGACCTTGCATTACAAGATATAGTTCATATACAACGGCAAAGATTGAAACCGTTTTAATGTGTACATAAATGTGTAACGTGTAATAATAAATTTTATGTTATAATTATTAATGAATTTAGATGTTAAATATTGCCTTAATTCGTTACACAATTAGTTGTTTTACCTGCAATGTCAAGAATTTAATTGAACATTAGAATGGCGTATTCAATAAATAATTTAACCAACAAATATTAAATTGAATATTTAGTTAACTATAAGGTCTGATTCCAGAGAGGCCTTACCTGAGACCTGGCCTCAAGCATAACTTTACCTAAGGCCCGACTCCTGGCTGGCTTTACCTATGGCCTGACTCCGGGGTTGCTTTACCTAAGGGTTGACCCTAAGGTAGCTTTAACTAAAGTCTAGCTCCAAAGAGGCTTCAAATAAGGCCTGACTCCAAGGTAGCTTTACCTAAGGCCTGACTTCGGGATGGTTTTACCTAAGGCCTTTCTCCAGAGTGGCTTTACCTAAGGCCTTTCTCCAGGGTGGATTTACCGAAGGCCCTACTCCAAGGTAGCTTTACCTAAGGTTCAACTCCAGGCTGGCTCTAGGGTGAGTTTACCTAAGGGCTGACTCAAAGGTAGCTTTACCTAAGATTTGATGGAGGTACTCGTCTTAGTCGGTATGTTGTAACTGATACAACATACCTAGACAATATGTGTAAAGCTCAGATCATAAAGGCCTTGACGGTATCTACATAGCTATTTTGGTATGCATTGGTAGCTATCTATATATTGTCTAAGGCCTAAGGCTTTTGCCAGTGCCTTCACTAACCATAGCCGGCATAGCCCATTTGACCTCGGTGTAGATGTTGGTTGATTAGCGTAAGGTTTTCAACTTTGATTAGCTGAAACGTTGATCTGTCCTTCACCGGCCATAACCGCCTTAGCCTATTTGAACTTGGTGTAATTGTTGTTCGTTTGAACTTCGTGTATATTGGTCGGTTAAACTTAGCGTAATGTTGTTTAGTTGAAACGTTGGTCATTTGATCTAACTCTGTTGTCAGGCTATGTATCGGTTTTCAGGCTATGTATTTGATTCCGGGTTTGGTATCTGTTGTCAGGCTAGGTATCTATTGTCTAGCTATGTATCGTTTGTCTAGCTATGTAGGCTATGGTCAGGCTAGGTATCTGTTGTCAGGCAATGTAGGCTATGGTCATGCTAGGTGTCTGTTGTCAGGGTGTGGGTTACACTTATGGTTACTCTTGCATCACCATAGATCTGTATCTAGTACCTGACGGGTAACCGGTTTAGCATAGTATGTGGGTTTACATACATAACACAGAATGTAGGCTAACTATATGTAGAAAATTACCCAAACCATGCATTGGATATTATGTGTTAACTTGTATTCAAGCCTCTCATCGGATACTATGTGATAACCCTTAGTCAATCTATGTAACGGATACTATGTGATAGCCCTAGTCAGGCTATGCATCGGCTACTATGTGTTACACATTAGAATAGCTATGCATTGGATATTATGTGTTAACTTGTATTCAAGCCTCTCATCGGATACTATGTGATTACCCTTAGTCAATCTATGTATCGGATACTATGTGTTAGCCCTAGTGAGGCTATGCATCGGCTACTGTGTGTTACACATTAGAATAGCTATGCATCGGATATTATATGTTAACCATTAGCTAAGCTACGCATCGGATATTATGTGTTACCTTGTAGTCAAGCTACGCTTCGGGTATTATGTGTTAACCCCTAGTCTAGTTATGCTTTGGATACCATGTGTTAACCGTTAGTCAATCTATGCACCGGATACTATGTGTTACCCTTAGTCGAGCTATGCATCGGCTACTATATGTTAACTTGTAGTCAACCTATTCATCAGATACTATGTGTTAACCCATAGTCAAGCTATACATCGGGTACTATATGGTGAACATTAGCCAAGCTGTGCATTGGATATTATTTGTTAGCTTGTATCCAAACTTCTCATCGGATACGATGTGTTAACCCGTAGTCACGCTATGTATTGGATATTTTGTGTTAAGTTGTACCCAAACCTCTCATCGGATACGATGTGTTAATCCATAGTCAGGCTATGCATTGGATATTTTGTGTTAACCCATAGTCAAGCTAACTATTAGGTTACCACTAGCATAGCTGTGCATCGGATAATATATGTTGGTCATTAGCCAACCTATGCAATGGATATGTTAACCACTAGTCAGGCTACACATCGGCTCTTATGTGTTAACCATTAGCCTAGCTATGCATCAGATACTATGTGATAACCACTAGTCAGACTTTGCAATGGATATTATGCGTTAGTTTGTAATCAACCTACTTAACGGATACGATGTGATAACCCATAGTTAGGCTATGCTTTAGATATTATGTGTTAACCATTGGTCAAGCTATGCATTGGATATTATGTGTTAACGACTATTAGGGCTACACATCGGCTACTATGTGTTAACCATTAGCCTAGCTATGCAATGGATACTATGTGTTAGTTTGTATTCACCTTCTCATCGGATACTATGTGATAACCCATAGTCAAGCTATGCATTGGATACTATTTGTTAAAACATACTCATGCTATGCATCAGATATTATGGGTTAACCCGTAGGCAAGCTAACCATTAGCCCAGCTATGCATCGGATACTATATGTTAGTCATTAGCCAGGCTATGCACTGGATGTGTTAACCACTAGTAAAGCTGCACAACGGATACAATGTGTTAACCCACAGTCAAGCTATGCGTTGGATATATTGTGTGTTAACCACTAGTCAAGCTATGCATTGGATATTATGTGTTAACCACTAGTTAGGCTACACATCGGATAATATGTGATAACCCATAGTCAATCTATGCATCGGATACTATGTGCTAACTATTAGCGAGGCAATGCATTGGATATTTTGTGTTAACTTGTAGTCAGGCTACACATCGGATATTCCGTTTTAACCCTTAGTCAAGCTAACTATTGGTTAACCATTAGCCTAGCTATGCTTCGGATACTATATGTTGAACATTATCCAGCCTATGCACTGGATATTATGTGCTAACTTGTATTCAATCTTCTCATCGGTTACGATGTGTTATCCATTTAGCGAGGCTATGCACTGGATGTTATGTGTTGGGCCATAGTCAAGCTACTTATCGGATACTATATGTTCACTACTAGTCAAGCTATGCATCGGATACTATGTGTTAATGATTATTCAAACTATGTATCAGGTATTATGTGGTAATTTGTGGGCCACTTGTAGTCAGGCTTGCAACTTGTGTAGGCTTACACACATATTTGTTTAACACTGTATGTAAGCTATCATGTATGTAGGCTTAACTCAAGCTATGCAACGGATACTATGTGTTAATGATTAGCCAAGCTATGTATCAGGTATTATGTGGTAATTTGTGGGCAACTTGTAGTCAGGCTTGCAACTTGTGTAGGCTTACACACATATTTGTATAAACACTGTATGTAAGCTATCATGTATGTAGGCTTAACATGGTATATACGCCTATGTAGGATGGATGCGTGTTGGGTTAGCATAGTATTTATGTAGGTTTACATGCATATTTGTTTAACACATTATATAAGCTATCATGCATGCCGGCCTTACATATTATATAGGCCTATGTGGGATATTGGCTTAATACAGGATGTATATAGGTTAACCTGCACATTGGTTTAACAGTGTATATAGGGCTATTTAGAGTATATTGCATGCTGGCTTAACATAGTATATAAGCCTATTTTGGTTAACATGAATGTTGGCTTAACACTGTGTGTATATAGGTTGCATGACTTTTTAAAATTATATTGTAATATTTGTTGACCGTCATCTACGTAGGCGTGATAGGTTATGCATTGGTAGCCGCCTTTACACAGCTATGGTGGTATGCATTGTTAGCTATACCATATAGAACTTCCCATATGAACTATACGGTTGCCTGCCTGAGGCTCTACCTGATAGACGAGGTCTAAATGTGTGTCAGGCTCAGATCATAAAGGTTTTGGTCAGTGGTTTACCGACATAGCAGGCCCATGTAGGGATTCATGTATGTCGGCTTAGCATAGTATGTATGTAGGCTTACACGCATAACACAGTATATGGGCTATCATGCATGTAGGTTTAACATGGTATATAAGCCTGCACGTCTTACTGCGACCGTATGCGTTGTGTTACGTAAGCCTACCGAGCCCTGCAATGTGATAGGTAGATTCCCCGCACAGCTTGTTGTCTATTTGAATTTACCGTATTTGTTGGTGGATTGAAATGAGTGTAAATTGGTCGGTTAAACTTAGCGTAAGACAGTTGTTTAGTTGAAACGTTGGTCATTTGATCTAACCTATCATTTTTCGATGCTTTCATATATTATTAAAAACTACCTCACTTAAAGCCTTGCTCTAGTGTGAATTTACCTAAGGCCTCTGTCCAGGATGGTTTTACTTAAGGGCTGGCTTCGGGATAGCTTTACCTGAGGTCATGCTTCAAGTTAGTGTTAAATATGGTCTGTTTCCAGAGAGGCTTTACCTGAGACCTGCCCTCAGGTATGACTTTACCCAAGGTCTGACTACCAGGTGGATTAACCTATGGTCCGACTCGTGGGTAGCTTTACCTAATGTCTGGCTCCAGAGAGAATTAAGATAAGGCTTGACTCCACGGGGCCTTTACTGTCTCTAGTGTGAACTTACCTATGGCCTTTCTCCAGGGTGGCTTTACATAGGGGCTGGCTTCTGGATGGTTTTTACCTGAGACCGTGCTCTATGGAGGCTATACCTAAGGCTTAGCTCCTGGGTGGCTTTTCCTCAAGCACGACTCTTGGGTGACTTTACCTAAGACTCTACTCCAAGGTAGCTTTATCCAAGAATTGATGGAGGTATTTGTCTTAGTCGAGAGGCTGAAATAGATATAGCAACCATCCTGAACCTAAGGAACGACTCTTGGGTAGCTTTACTTAAGGGCTGACCGCTTTACCTAAAGTCTGGCTCCAATGTAGCTTTACCTAGGGCCTGACTCCAAGGTAGCTTTACCTACGGCTAGATTCCAGGGTTACTTTAACTAGGGGCAATCTTCGGGATGGCTTTACCTGAGGCCCTGCTCCATGTTAGCTTTACCTGAGGCCGTGCTCCTTGGTGGCTTTAACTAAGGCTTGGTTCCTGGGTGACTTTTACCTAAGACAACTACTCCAGGGACCGATCATTTTTGGCAATCTGAAAACTACCCTAGGTTAACCCACCCCCGCAACAGTCCATAATGGACTCTACTCATATCCCATACGGTTGTTTAGTCATTTGATCCAACCGATCGATTTTTGGCAATTTCATATATTCTTTAAAACTACCCCAAGGTGAACCCACCCCAATTCTAGCGATAATACACTCTATACTCACCCTATCACTCAACACACATTTTTCGAAAATTTTTCGAAAACTACCCCCAACCCCGAATCTACACCCGGATCTACACCCGGGGAAGCTCCTGAGCGTAGCTGAGATCACCCCTTCACCTAGGGGTGGGTTAGGTTAGATGGAATTTAGCTAGCTTAGGTTAGTACGTTAGGGCCTACTTCCCCCACCACTTTTTGCCCCAAGTGGCACAATTAACTACTCACATGTAAGCAACCTATTCCCATTGAGAAGGAACGGTTACTTATCGGTTCCGTTTCCCTTTGTGGTTACTAATTAAAACTGTTGAACAGGATTTTAGACTCTTTGATGTGATAGAAATATATCTTACATATTATGTTATCGATATTAGTTCTCTACGACGGAGAACGTGATAATAGTTTCAAAAAAATTAAATAATCAAATGTCTTGCTATAGTATTTCTCTTCGAGTACATATTCCGAACAATAATCTGCGTTGAAGGAATTCCAACACTTTACACAGTCAAGGAATTCTCAATATATTTGTATGCAATCCAAGACGCAGTGGCAAAGAGGTTAGTTTGTTGTTTGTCCCCGTTAAGATTTATTTTTAGTAAATTTTTCACACTGTTAATAAGTTTTTCTCTTTAGTTAATAACTCAAACATTTGTACTCATAACAGTTGTCAATTCCTGCATACAACTAGATATCAATTACATAGATGTATGAGTTTGGTGAAGGATGTAGAAACGTTGTTAGTGTAACTATAACCTATATATTTTCATAATACCATGCATTACGTTTAAAGTTCAATCTTATGAAATTCAAATATTCAAAACTTTATAAGTTTTAAACGTTTTAAAATATGCGTTTTAATCACTGAAGCCGAAAAAAGTCAAGTTTAGGTAACCAGATTTTTAAATTCTACAAAATCTTAGAAGAATCAACAATTATCAGGTGTGGTTAGGTCATACAAAAAGTACGATAACACAGAGAGATATATATTTTAATTCTCGTCAACAAATGTGTTGATGTATTCATTTAATTATTAAGAAATTAGGCATTACGTTATTAACCGTAAAGGTCACATGCAGTAGAATATCTTTCAAAACAAAAGGCTTTGAGCATTTTTTGAAACAACCTGTAAGTTCAATTTTGTATCCACAGTGAAAAACAATATTTAAGGTACTGATTTTACTTTTTCATGAAAATAGAAGTAAACAAGTTTAACAAAATCAGCTGTTTTCGTAATACTATGAAAATTTATTTCCTTAGCAACTAGAAGTTCATTATTTTGATATTTATCTGATGGTGATCATAATTATTTAATATATATGTCTAGGAGGTATCACCAGAAACATAAGTTTTTACTCGGTATAAAATCATAATCATAACAAAATCGCTATCAAATGATCATTCACTGAAGATTTAACTGTGTTAATATAAAGCCAGAAATATGCGTCACATATATATGTTGACCGATCAATATATATTTTTAGAAGTCAAATTGTTGAAATATAATAAAGACAATATGACAAATAAAGACAACATTTTATTAAAAATTCAATAAATTAACCAATTATATCCCGAATTATAATTTTTTATTTTTTATTATTTATTTGACTTAAAACTGTTTATTAGAGCTCCAAATAGTTGGTTTGTAATGTTTTGAACAAATTATTTGTGCTGATTGGTCAAAAAAGGATGTGACCATATGGTAACGCTAGGACATTCCACTACCATTTAACTACTCTATAATTGAATCAAGGAAAATGGATAGAACTAGTTTTTATAGCAGGAACAAGTATTTATTTGTACAGGTACTTTGTTAGGCCTAGTTCTAACTTAGTAAGCTATAATGTGAAAAATATAAAAACACTCAATGCAAAGTCCTACATCACATATCTTGCACATGGTTCTTCCTACTGAAATGTAACCATCACCGGCACATCTTCTTCTCTTCTTTTGTGGGGTAGCGACGACTAAGTGGTCCATGCCGTCATATCTTATGTCATCAGACACCCTGCCATCGGAAACTGATCTTTTGGATGTAACAGGTCTCCCGGGTCCCTTACTAGCTTCGCCGAATTGTTTGATGTAAGTTATTACTCATTCTCGACGAAAGTCAAGCTGAGGTTGTAGATGTCCAGTACTTCGCAGCTGCCATGCATTATGGACACAGGTGTCTATCAGCCATGTAAGGATGGGCCAGTACCATTTCTTGCTCCAAATACTAATTCGATAATTAGCAACGTTTTGATCCATACGGTCCGTTCCACCAATGCTCTCATTGTATTTACCGAAGACTGCTGGTCGATCCACATAAATGTGTTTTTTTTTCTGCTTGGGAATATCTTTTTACTTTAGTCACAAGCTGGACACCATATGCGTTACTATCAATGGAAACTACGCCGTTTTTTTCTTTTCCTTTGCAAATTCCTTTTTTTGTGCTAATTCCCTAATATATTCATCTTTGATTTCTTGTAACACATCACTTTTTCTCAAACTAAAACTTTTGGTAGGATTTCTATTTTCCACATGTAAACAATCAGTTCTATCCACAATGTCTTCTTGTGCATTAGGTTGAACCTCTGAATTTCCTATCTCTTCAGCCTCGATATTACCTTCAGTAGAATTATTATTTTCTTCACGCAAACAATCAGTTTTATTTACACTGTCTTCTTGTGCAGTAGGTTGAACCTCTGAGTTTTCTACCTCTTCAGTGTCAATTTTATCCGCGTCAACATCATTGTCCTCGTTCTCATCCACCAATTCATCGTTATTTCGATTGTATCTAATCCCTTCTGTAGCTAATTGTTGTTTTCCGGGTAGATTATCGACTAATCCTCCTGAATCTTTATCACCAGAGTCCTCGTCCGTAAAAACTGCACTCGCTGGCGGGGCTATAAAAATTCCCTCTACTTCTCTCCCATCTGCATCGTTTGCCTCTAGTAAATCTAAGGCGTCTTGAAGAGTAAATCCTCGTCTGAAATAAAAAAGTATTTTTGACAATCCAAACCAAGAGATCGCACTTGATAGTGCAATGTCCTAGCGCTACCATATGGTAACATCAAAATAAAATGTTTGATTGCAAGCAACTAAAGGAAAACTATTTCATCATTACTACACCAAAATATCATGTAACTAATACTAATTACATTTCATGTACATTTAGGCTTATTTATATTCAAATAGTATATGTTAGTACTCACTCAAATCGAATTGACATGGTGAATCAAACCCATTAGTTGTTGTCCATAAGTAGAGGCACTGATGAAGCATTTGTACACAGTTCTGAGCACCACTGATCAGTGTTACCAACCGAAATCACATATAACCTAAAATTACCTCCTCATTTTCTGAAGCATGTTCGCTGTGACCATATGGTAACGCTAGGATAGAATGGGTTAAGTGTTTGAATAGTGTGGTCTATATCATCTGTTTATAATATGTTTTAAAAATTAAAGAGTGAAAATTACTACAAACAGAATGAAACAAAATATTCAGTAAATATCCCAACCAAATATGAAATTATATTAGTAATCACAAATCTGATAAAAGCTACGTTTCATGTTTTTGTAATGGGAATAAAAGCGTTCTAGGGTTATTTGGACAAAATGATACTTGGACATAAGAAACTATAATACATTTAAATATTTAACTTAACAGGCAAACAACTATTTTACAAATGTTTTGTTAATATTGAATTGTGTTTGATTATTTTATTATTAGATTTCAATGTAAATAATAGACAACCGGATTTATTTCATATCATCAAGTTGAAAAAATATTTTGTATGAGGTACAGAATTAGGTTTTTGGAGGGGGATATATTTGGTTAGAATTCGTTAAATAGGTATATGGCATTTCTTTTTTCCCCAAAGTTAATTTTTTCGCCAAACACTAAAAGTACATTGTTTCTTGTTTGTCATAAGTTTGTGCAGAGCTTTGGATAACAATGCACTGCAATTTCTATATAAACAGAGTTTACAATTTTCAGAATTTAAAATTATTATTAAATAATTGTGTGCTTTATACAGTGTATTTGATAATAGTAGTACGTTAAATAATATTTGTTTTTAAGTTTTATAATGTTAGCTAGCTTCTAGGAACTTAGCTAATCCATATTTTGCAAGTATTTTGAACTATTTCTACTATTATTCTAGAAGCATATTGTGGCAATTTGCTAAGGAAATACGGTTATACGTTTGGAAACTCTTTATTGCCCTATTTGAAAAATAATTTCGTAAGTATCAAAATATTCATTGTTATTAAAAGCATTTTATGGGCTAAATAAGAACCCATAATTCCAAATAGATATTTTAAAGCCCATTTTAATTTAATACGTTCAAATTAAATTGTTTACAACGTAATTGAAAAAGGAAAACACAAAACTCAAATTATAGGTTTACGCAGGGTGGTGCGTTCCATGAGGAAAACATTTTCCGTCTTTACTGATAAATCGATATTTTATAGATACGCCGAAAGAGGGGAAGCTGTTATTAAAAATTCGCCAGACAAAAGTTGAATCATTCAAGTTTAAAAGAGTCTCTGCTTTGACTAGGGCGAGACATGTCTATCTTTAGTTATTGAACGCACAAGGTTCCTGAATATTACATTAAAAAAGTAAGCTCACAGCATGTACTTCCGACAGATTTAGATAGATAAGACCACGTATATACAGATTGTCGTTTGTTGTGTTTTATTGAAACTAAGATTACATATGGTGACCAGTTGCACATATAAAGTAAAGGATCCCTTGTAATGTAAAGGAAGGGATGGCGGTGCATTGAAGTGTAAAGATATTACCATTGCAATCTAAAGTAGACGGTTTCTCTGTTCAGGTTTCTAGGTGGGAGATTTTCTCTTGCATTTGTAAGTAAGGCAAAAGAAAATGAAATTTGTAGTACGTAAAGGGCAAAAGTGAAAATTTAAAGCTCCTCACGTACTAAAAGCAAAAATTGTATTTGTAACGAGGAGATAATTTTACAGATAAATAGACAATATTAATCATAAAACAACCATTTAAATTTTTTTCAAATATTTATAAAGTTTCAACCTGAAATCCCTATTTTCAATTTTCCTTTATAAAACACATTACAAATTAGATAGTTTAAAAAATGTGATTATTTTGTTCACTTTTTAATAAAATTTATGAAAATGCAGTTTTACTTATTTATTAAAAATTTAAATCATTTAAATCTCATACGAGAGTGATTTGATTAGTTACCGGATAAAACAGCAAGGAGATTACGGTAACGTAAATGGTTTCGGAGTGACACACACCTCCTTAATTATATATTTAATGATTGTGTTTTTTACGAAACTCGTATGTAAAATATTAAAGTGCCAAATTACTCTTGGGATCTCTGTAAACACATTGACTACACTAAGTAATCTTCTGCATTTTAAAGGGGAGATGATCCCACTATGAAAGGAAAAAAGTATAATTTACTCCAAATAATAAATATAATAGGTTTAGTGGATTTATGATAATTCAATGATCATTATGTTTTGTCATATATTAACCAAGGTTAAGAAAATATGAAAAATAATAATAAAGTACAAAACTTGATTCATAAAGATTTGATAATAATTTGTATTAAAAATATTTTGTTTGAGGAATAAATTAGAAATAAATCAGAAAGGTGGAATTGTTCCTTTTATGTGTGACAAATGGCGAAGTTTTATAACAGATATAGATTGCAAGAAGTATGAAATAAAATTCAATATAACACTTTCATTGAATGAAAAATATAATTCACTCCAAATATTAAGTATATTAAGTTTTGCCTATTTATGATAATTCTATGAGCATTATGCTTTGTCATGAATTAACCGAGCGTAAGAAAATATTAAAAATATTAATATAGTACAAAACTTGATTCATAAAGATTTTATAGTAATTTGTCGTTTTCGTTTGATAGTAATTGTTAATAATAATCGTTCGTAATAATTTTCGTTTGAATAACAAATAAGAAAAAAAAATAGAAAGCCAAGTGTGTTTCTTTTAACGTGTGACAAATACCGGGGACTTATATTTAGATATAGAGTTTAAGGAGTATTAAATAAAATTCAATGTAACACCTTCAGTGGAATAATTTGCGCCCTAGTTCCACTTTGCAACATTTGAGCACGGGAAGAACAAATGTTAAAATAGTTTTTATGATTATAAATTTATTTGACTCTAATTGATGAAATCAATTCATTATATTATTAGTTAATTAAAAGCTAAATAAAGCATAATACAATACCAATATCATAGATAATTATTTAAATAGCTAAGTAATAACTATTATCTACTATGCTTACGGGTTTCATTGTTGTGTTGACGAAGCCTAGCTGCGAAACGATGGTTTCGAAACCTGTCAGCATAGTAAAGTAATGGTTTTCTTCTAAATAAGAACTATGCGTTATTCAGTAATATTTTGATGATTATAGCAAACAACTTTATTATACGAATAACGGAATAGAAAAATATAATACACACACACAAACATACAAACAAGCATTAGCAGTCTACTACAACCCCCGGTCAGTAATTCTCTACAATGGAAATACCAATCTTTGAAAGTTTACTCGCATAAATACCAAGTAAGATTCTTGTTTAAGTACATATAGTGAAAGTGATAATCGAGTACAAGAAAAAGTTGTGCGAAGTTAAATATATATATATATATATATATATATATATATATAGGCTACGCTACACGTATTTGTAGATGGATGGAAAAATACGTTCATAGTTTTATATACGTTTAATTTTTCCTGCATATGGTCAAACTATTGTTAACATGGGATTTCCTCCATAACTATCTATTTTTTTAAGAATTTCATCCTACTATAGTGTTTATATGTACATAGTTAAATCTTTTCATATAGCTCGAGAATACGTTTTAGTTTAATCACAGGTTTAAAACTAGACCTAGGTATGGTTTAACAAATGAAAGCAATTTACCAAAAGCCTTGTTATTTATAGATATTTACGGGTATTTTGTGACTGTAACTCCAGAAACGAAAATAACTTGGCCATTTCTACGTAAAGCTACAATAGAGATTAACAATAAATAAAAGTTATAACCATCTAGTGGCGTCTTGGTCTACTGCAATATTTGTTATCTTTAGTGGCAATTTGTGACACATATTTTACAGCACTGATATTTGCTGCTTACTTTCTTTGCGCTATTCTTTGAGGGTAAAATTTCAGGGGTCACCACTGCATTTCTTCCATTAGGATATCTATAAAGAAATTGTTTGGAAAACATATTATAATTTTGGAGAGCAGTTTTTTTGAAAAAGAGTTTCCTAGCGATGAATGTTAAATAAATAAATTACTATACGATCGAATAGCTATAAAAAGTCAACAAACATTTTTTTTATATTAACCAGTTCTAAACCAATATTTCTGGTAGCTTAGTAACCATGCTAGAACAACCCAAGCCTCGTTTCACTTATATTAAGACCCTATTGCGTTAGTCCGTTTTTTATGTATGCAAACTCAACCTATGATGGTTTTTGTTGGTTTACCTTTGCACACAAAACGAAACCACAGGAGAGAAATAAAAACTGTCGCAGTATTGTAATAAAGAAAGATAAAAAAGCTCCACTTGCGTGCAGAATTCGTAAAATATATAAAAGATTTCATTGTTTATTATCTCATTCTTTATCAAATAATGGTAATCGGATAAAACAAAATTAATCTTCATGTGATTTCAGAGTGATAAGGTAAGCATTATATAATGATTGCTGACGTGTTTTCATGCAGCAATGCCGATAAATACATTAAGTTATAGAAGTTGTGATTATTACTTAATAAAATAAAGTATTTGTTTTTTAAACTAGAAATTTCATTCAACTTTAAAACAATTACCTTTTTAATAATATATATAATAAATAATAAATTTTAATCATTAAATAATTTTTTGTATAATAGTAAAAATACACGAGAATATACAAATAGAGGAATTCGTTATTGATATACACATTCAAACCTTTTCGTTAGTAAACAGTTCCGACAATGCATACCGATGGCTATGGGTTTCTTTCCTGGTGAGGTCGAAACTGTTCTGACGAAAAGCTCCGAATGTATACCTTAAAATTTAAATGAATGGATCTTATTTTTTAAATTTATTTCGCCAACACACAAACACACACAGCCACACAACACACGTACACCTCCACCCCCCTCCACACACACATACAGACAATCACTGTGACTGTAAATTTTGTCCTTCATAAATAAAAAAATAAATGTATAAGGAAAATATACTCCTACCAAGATTGATTGTCCGAAATAATGCAATAATTTTATTGTACAGTAATCCAATTGCCTTTTTTCATCTGTAGTCGTCTATTAGTAATTTTTTATAAAAATTAATTTACTTATATGGTTTCCTTCTTTTTATAATGAATCTCATCAGAACGTGCTCTAGGCCTACATATTTTACACCCATTACTTAGATTCAACAGTTCTACGCTTCGATGTCGGGATTGACAACTAAGCCGTGTGTTTCAGTAAGCGGATGTCATTAATTATACGTGAAGTGCAAAGTGGCAATAAGTACCGACAGTAAGACAGTATTTATCTGTGTGAAGAGCGTGCGTGTATGCGTGCGTGTGTAGATTCGAACACCACAATAATGATTACGTTGCAGTTAGCAGTACTGTAGCAACCTGCTCACAATAACTCAGACGTAAGAATTTTATTGTTGTGTTTGTTTTAAACTTTTTTTTACGTATCAAGTCTTATCTTTTAGCGGGTCATTGTTTCCGGTTCTTGATTCTAACCTTTTGAATATACTAATATATTTTCCATGAAAAACTCATATACCACTAGAACAAATTTTAAAATCAGCTGTATTATTATTATTATTACATTAAACACTTAAAACAAATAGAATATATTTGTATTCAAGTTTATTCTGTTTAAATTTAAATTTCTCTTACACTCATATATCCCGTATGTGTTCACTACTAGGAAATATATTTTCTTACACCAAATTAGTTGTAAGCCTGGCCGAGTTGGCTGTGTATACATTTTGCTTGTTCACTGTAAACTGAAAAAAAACGTCACCGTGTAGATAATTCTATATTGGTACTATCCTTGGTATCCCGAGATGGTAATAAAAGTAAAGAAAAGAATATAAAAATAGTAGTAGAGTTTAAAATTCAAAACAAGCGTAAATTTTATTGCTGCAAAACCTTCAGCATTATTGCAGTAAGCTAGAGAAATGATAACATCGTAAAAGTCCTGTCAACCCCATTTGTGTTTCGTCTCACTTTATTGTCTGTACGTTATTGGTTGACAGCGGCATCTAAGTGCATCATGTGCCAAACTGTAATAGGTCTATGTATATTCTAAAGTACAATGCCTTTAGTGAAAAATTTCATTGAAAAAAAACAATAAAAATATCTCTATGTTAAAAGTTTATTTAAATTTTTTTTAAAAATTAAAATACATTGAAACTCTTTGGAGTATATTATTTCTACAAATTATTTTCGGTCAGGGAATACTGTTTAGTTAATCTAGAGTTGAATGGACGTTTTACAGTAAAATAGCGCTCGCAAACACATACACAACACAAATGTATACAACACACATAGATTCTCACACACGTACGTGTATGTGTATAAGATATATATATATATATATATATCATACACAATATAAAATCATATAGTTGTCTGAACGTTTGGTTTTCCTAAAACAACGCTATAAATAGTGACGAATTATAATATTTGTTTTTGTGTGGTCGTTACTAAGTGAATCAGGGAAAAAATTATCCAAATAAGGGGTTTGCAGTCTATTAAAGAAGGATTGTTATTAAAAAGTTTTCATGAAACTGTTTAAAATAATGAAAATCACTTTTAATAGAAAATAATAATTCACGTATTGAAACATTTCGTCGATAAATATGAACTAAGAATAGTTTCCACGATTAAATGAAAAATGTGAAACCATTTGCTTAAGAATAATGATTTATTTATTTACAATATATAAATATATATTTGTAAAGGCACTTTGTAGGTGAAAAATTATAATTTCTAAATAGAAAACAGCAATATCAAAATAAATTGTTTAAAAAAAAAAAAAAAAAAAAAAAAAAAAAAAAAAAAAAAATCTGTAATTTACATATTTACAATTAGGTACGTGTATCAGGCAAATGAGTGTGAAAGTGTTGGCGCATAGATCTGTACATTATAAACGGTCAAGATAAATGCTTTATTATAAATACATAAAACAATATTTGAAGTCATAGTAACGAAAAAACACATGGCCCTAAATGTTTTAATAAAACCTCAACAATAGTAATTTCTGGAAAGAAATATGAAATTATAGGAAAAACGTTGAAGGGAGACAAACCAATAGACTGAAAAGTGACAGAGAAAATGACCTATCGACTGCTTGTTGTATAGTGAGTGAAAAGTGGCGAATAAAACTGGATAACAAAAATAACTAAATTTATGAGTTATCTAACGAAGATAATTTATTCATTTCTGGAAATCAATTTTATCATTCCATCCGCAACTCTGTGTGTAATTGATGTAATCGCGTAAGCCAATGTTTATAAATCTATCTGAAAGTAGGACACTTCAGCATAACCCGTTCTGCTTATGCCATTATTTATTCTATCAATCTTTGAAGTAAAGAGATATTTCAATATTAATAATGCTTTTCTATTTAGGGGGCTTTTTTTTTTTTTTTTTTTTTTTTTTTTTTTTTTTTTTAATGTGTTAATTTACTAGTAAAATGTAAAAATATATTTAAGAATTTTACCTCAAAAATAATATAATCCGATAAAGTTATAATATTGAGTCGAAATACGGTTGATAACTGAAAAAAAAAAAAAAAAAAAAAAAAAAATTATATTTTCATTTAAAGTATATTGAAAATAAAAGAAAAAAAATGATAAGAAATAATGATCATTCATAACAGAAGTCAATAGAAGTATAATATTGTGAGTGGAAATACGGATGATAACTGAAAAAGTATATTTAATTTAAGTCTGCAAAGTTTCGGCATTAGTTTATTGCCTTTACTGTAACGGTTGAGGTTACTTGTGAAATGAAAATATAAAGTTTTAAAATACAATGTTATACAATTTATTAATCAATTACAAATTACAAAAGAACAAAAGACGGCAATGTGTCGAGTAATTTACTTGTAATTACTGCTAGTTATTCCATACATTTTAATTACTTATTAACCTTTAAAATTATATTTATATCGACAAGATAGTAACTTCAGTTTTTCCAAATTAATTTTGAATTTTTATTCAAAGGACAATTTCTACCGTTCATGTGTTAACCGTTTATCAATTAAAAATTCTTCAACTTAGTTAACATTAAAATACATTTTCTTTATTATCATCTAAAACGTACCTGATTATGCACATCACTTATAAAACACTTTAAAACATATTAAACTTTGCCCATAGCTTTTGAAATCACTAAACACTTTACACATCGCTCTTGCAAATCAGCGATTTGGCGTCCCTCGCGGTACCCTAGCCTAACACTACACCACTCACAAAGCATACACACACACATACACACACCAACACAATATATACACATTTCAACACTTACATCTTCTCTTAGGGAATTTTGACTGGTCAGAACCGTTGCGCGTTGGGAGTGCTGAAAAGTCCAGAGCGTGACAAACTCTGGTCTGGGACGCTGCTGTGAGCTTGCTCTGCCGAAGACGTATGCGCGGTTGCTGGTCCGCTAGCCACTTCGGTCCTTGGTCAGGGAGTGTCCGCGGTGCACAGGTGTCGGAGCCTGTGCACAGTATTACGAGTTCTCGACTGATGCCCATCCAGTCGAGCTAAGGAGGAAACTATGGGCCCCAGAGTTCCGGGGGTTGG
Source organism: Prosapia bicincta (assembly GCA_036971475.1). Lineage (NCBI taxonomy): Eukaryota > Metazoa > Arthropoda > Insecta > Hemiptera > Cercopidae > Prosapia > Prosapia bicincta. The sequence goes on along the minus strand of JBAIZL010000083.1, from coordinate 280,629 downwards.
AAATGATCGAAAGTGATCCATGGGTGTACCCGTTCTCATAGTCTCGCCCGTAACGCCTGACACGATGGTTAGCTTAATAACAAATTATGGAAAACCAACAAATGTCCAACCAGTTTAATGTAAAGAGGCGTCGTGAGGTTTCTCCGAAAATGCCTAGAGAAGTAAATAGGGGGAAAGAAATGAATTTAGAATCACCAAAGTTCTTAATTGTGTCTTGCACAGAAACTGGAAAAGATCTGTCAAAGGTATCGCCTTTTGTAATACAAAAGGCTATAACTGGATGTGCAGCAGGACCCGTCTCTTCAATAAGGAAGTTACGGAACGGAACACTGCTGTTGGAAACAAGCAATTCAAAGCAGTCACAGCTATTATTAAAAATGACCTCCTTCTTTGATCAGGTCAAGGTTTCGGTGGCTCCCCACAAAACATTGAACTCATCAAAGGGAGTAATATCATGCAGGGATCTGTTGTATGTCCGTGAGGACGAAATCAAAGCAGAACTGGTATCAGAAGGTGTAACAGATGTCGTACGAATTATGAGGATGGAAAACGGTCAGAGAGTTCCAACAACATCAATTATCCTGACATTCGGGAAACCATCTATCCCGGAATATTTATATGCTGGCTATCAACGACTTTCTGTTAGGCCCTACGTTCCCAATCCACGCCGGTGCTTTAAATGCCAACGTTTTGGACACGTAAGTTCTTCTTGCTCCAAGCCAGAGGTATGCGGACAGTGTGCATCTGAAGGCCATACTGAGAAGGTTTGCACAAGTGCTCCGAAATGCCCAAACTGTGCTGGTGATCACCCTGCTCGCTCCTTTAACTGCCCGAAGTTCAAGGAGGAGAAAGCAATCCTCAGCATAATGGCAAAGGACAAAACATCTTTCCACGAAGCGAAAAAGAAGTTCAAGTCAACTCAACCTAGACTTGAAACGAAATCTTATGCCTCAGCTATCACCACTGAGAAGTCGTGTTCCAACTGCGTTTAGCTAAACAAAAAAATTGAAGTTCTCACGGAGCAAGTTAGCCAGCTATTAGTTTTGGTGACGAAAAATTCTGTTTCCAACTTAAATAATAATGTTGAATGTGCGAAGAAATCTCCATTGCCAGATAACTCTGGTAGAGTTAGAAGAAGCAAGACACTATTAGAGACAAGTGTGAAACCTATTCCAACTATGAGTAATAATAATAAAAATAACAATAACAACAAAACTGCACCTGTGAAAGTGGGTGCAAAATTAAAAGCGACTCAAAAGAGGACCATTTCTAACTCCCCTTCTGAGTCAAAAAATTCCTCAGATTCCACCACTACAATAGTGGTGATGGATTCTGATGACTCTTTGCCTGGAACGTCCAACAGTCCAGGCCAACAATTTGTCAATGACGGCAGTGAGAGCCAGGTGAATCCATTTCACTAAAATACAATGTCCACACCTAAACAAACCGTGATTCAGTGGAACATTAACGGTGTTAGAAGTCACATTGAGGATCTCAAATTAATTGTAAGGGATGTGTCCCCTATGTACATTTGTATTCAGGAGACACATCTTCATGAATCGCACACTTTCCATCTAAGGGAGTATTCAGTTTACAGATCGGACTTCGTTACAGAAAATCGAGCTAAAGGTGGCGTAGCCATTCTAGCCCGTGACTGTGTCGACGCCGTTTCTCTGAACTTAATAACTCCCTTACAAGCAGTAGCAATTCAAACAGCTGTTCCATACAAACTCACTCTCTGTTGTGTCTACCTCCCACCAAGTGACAACCTGCAACAGAGAGATCTTGTAGACCTTATGAATCAGTTGCCGCCTCCGTTTTTATTAGTGGGCGATTTCAATGCCCACCATGTTTCATGGGGTTCCCCAGAATGCAACCCGCGAGGTAATCTGATCGAAAGCATCAGATCGGAACTGGATTTATACCTGCTAAATGACGGTTCTCAGACACATCTAGCAGCGTCAACAGGTGGATGGACAGCTGTAGACTTGTCATTATGCAGTCCTGTCTTGGCTACAAGGCTAAAATGGTCAGCATTGCCTGATCTTTACAGTAGCGACCACATTCCTATTGAGATCTCTTTGTGTGACTCCTCACCCTGTTGTGTTCGACATCCCCGTTGGATTCTGAAAAAAGCCAACTGGGAACAATTTTCACAAGATCTAGAATCACTGGACGTGGATTACTTGGCTCCCATTGATGACATTGTCAATTCATTTACAAAAACCGTTTTGAATGCCGCCGGAAAGGCAATTCCGAAAACCTCATCCAAACCACGACGACCACCTGTTCCGTGGTGGAATGATGAGTGCACTGTGATCCTTCGTCAACGGAGAAAAGCTTTGAACCAGTTCAAGAGACATCCAACAAGTGAAAACCTGGAAAAATATAAAATCTTCCGTGCGAAAGCACGGAGAATATTTAGGCAAAGTAAACGAGAATCATGGTCGCAGTACATTGGCACAATTACAAGAACTACAGCTCCATCTACAGTATGGAAGAAATTACGATCAGTCTGTGGCATTTCCGTTCCGATGCCATTAATTTCATTAAGGCATCCGGATGGAGTTATGACCACGGACTGTGAGGAAATTGCCAATGTGCTAGCGTTATCGTTTTCAAAACATTCTTCATCTTCTGCATACAAGGACACTTTCCAGGTGTACAAACGTAAACAGGAAGCCTTACCTTTCACCGTTGGAGTGTCTGGAGATTCTTGTTTAAATAACCATTTCTCTATCGACGAACTAGAGTCAGCTCTCTCGTCAACGAAGGATTCTGCTCCAGGCCCGGATGATATTGTATACTCCATGATTAAAAATCTACCACCGTTCGCAAAACTAGTTCTCCTTCGGATATACAACCGTATATTCGAGGAGCACGGTTTTCCCGATGCATGGTTAGAAGCGACAATAATTCCTCTTCTAAAACAAGGAAAGGACAAAACTAATCCCAGTAGTTACAGACCCATCTCGCTGACCAGCTGCCTATGCAAACTACTGGAGAAGATGGTCAACCGTCGTCTTGTCTGGTATCTAGAAACAAACAAACTTCTTTCTAACGTTCAGTGTGGTTCCAGACAAGGACGTTCATCAGTTGACCAATTGGTTTTGTTGGAGTCAGCTATACAGAATGCCTTCATCTTACGACAAACACTGGTAGCTGTTTTCTTTGACCTTGAGAAGGCATATGACATGGCATGGAGAAGAGGAATTTTGAACATATTGAAATCATGGGGTATACAAGGTAACATTCTTGCTTTTATAAAAAATTATTTGAATAACAGGACTTTCCGTGTACGTCTAGGAGGCATATATTCTGATCGTTGCGAACTAGAGAATGGTGTACCACAGGGTGGCGTTTTGAGTGTGACGCTGTTTGCTGTTGCCATTAACAGCGTCACCTCAAACGTACAGTCACCGGTCCACTGTTCCCTGTTTGTAGACGATTTTTGTATATATATGGCTGCTAGAAGTATGGCAACAGCGGAAAGATCCTTACAATTAGTAATTAATAAATTGCAAGAGTGGACCAAATCTACGGGCTTCAAGTTTTCGGCTTCGAAGACCCAGTGTATAGCATTTAGTCGTCGCAGGCAACACCAGGAACCTATTCTTTATCTTGATGGTACGCGGCTTCAAACCGCGCATAATGTGAGATTTTTGGGTCTTTTATTGGATAAAAGACTTTCGTGGAATCCGCATGTGCGTGATTTGAGGACCCGGTGCAGCAAGATATTGGATATGTTGAGAGTTCTAAGTGGTACAAATTGGGGAGCAGACAGAACCTGTATGCTCCGTTTCTATCGCGCCGTTGTAAGATCGCGCATAGATTACGGCTGTATAGCCTATTCATCTGCTCGACCTACGGTTCTGAAACTCCTGGATTCAATACATCACGCCGGTCTTAGACTTTCTACTGGTGCTTTTAGATCAAGCCCAATCTCCAGCCTTCTAGTTGAAGCTGGAGAACCATCTCTTTCTATGCGACGTCAAATGCTACAAATTTCTTATTACACTGGTCTTCGAAGTAAACCTAAACATCCGGCATTCAAAGCAGTTTTTGATAACCACCTCGAAGATCGTTACAATGTGCGTCAACGTTCAACTGCTCCCTTCGGGATAAGAACGTTGCGCATTTTTAATAATCTAAATTTAGAACATCCACCTATATTCGAACGAACATCATGCCACATCCCTCCATGGACAATACAAAAGCCAAAATGTGACTTCTCATTGTCCATGTACCTAAAACACAATACTCCTGACGTTATTTATCGTCAGGAGTTTTTGCAGATTCAACAAACTCACCAACACACTGTGACTATATTCACAGACGGTTCAAAACTGGATAATGGGATAGGTTGTGCATTTTATATGGAAGGACAAACTTTCACTTATGGATTGCCCTCAGCCTGTAGCGTTTTTACTGCAGAACTTTATGCAATTTTCCAAGCTTTAAGATCAATTCCGTCTGCAAATTCTAAATATCTTGTGTGTTGTGATTCCAAAAGTGCTCTCCAGGCTATTCAGGAAATGTACACTAAAAACCCTTTAGTTGGAGACATCTTGTGCTCTATACACAGGCTCCAATTACGAGGTGTTGAGGTGTCATTTCTCTGGGTGCCTGGTCACTGTGGAATATTCGGAAACACTAAAGCAGATGAAGGTGCAAAATTAGCTACAGGTATGTTGCCATCGACACAACGTGTGATGGCATCAGATTTTGTATGCAAAGTTAAATCTACACTATTCTCTGTTTGGAACGAAGAATGGCAAAATGTAAATAGAAACAAGCTGAGGGATATCAAAAATACCGTCCGACCATGGAGGACATCTGTTCGTTCGAATCGTAGGGAGGAAGTGGTGGTTACTCGACTTCGCATCGGCCACTCTTTGTTAACGCATGGATGGTTGATGCGACATGAGGATCCACCACTATGTCCGTTTTGTAGAAATAATATTACAATCAAGCATATCCTGCTTGATTGTAATGAGTTGACAAATTTGTATATACGTTACGATCTTCGAGGTAGTTTAAAGGTGGTTTTAAGAGACGATGTCACGGCTATCGACCGTGTCCTCGCTTTCCTACGCCATCTTAATCTATTTAATAATATTTAAATTTTGTATAATTTTAGGTTCTTTAGTTTTAGATAATTACAATTAGTTTTAAACATTTATATTGTTTAGTCTTATTTGTGTAATATTTTAATATTTATTATTAACAAACCTTAGTTAGGCGATGATAACCTCAAAAGGTTTTTCGCCTGGAAAAAAAAAAAAAAAAAAAAAAAAAAAAAAAAAAAAAAATGCAAATCAGCGCCCTTAATCAAAAATGATATTAACTTTTACTCATTTGAAATACATAAATAATCGCTTCTGACTTCTTCTTTAGCTCGTTAATAAAATTTGGTACCGGCCTTGACATCTTAAAATTTGGAATACTGGAAGCTTACAAATTTCTAAATTATGTCCGAAAATGCCATTACGTCTGTTCTGTTCAAGAACCTCTGGATGAGTGGGCCTTCTGAAGGGGCACGCCAACGGAAATCCCACCCTTGGTTATTATTTTGAATATTCTGATTGGTCCGTCAGATCAGGCGATATCGGACCATGCTCACGTCACATCGGGTGATGTCAGTTTTTTAAGTTAAGCTACCAACTCGTACGATATTTTACATTTTTACCCGCTAGGGGTGCTACTAACTATGCTAGCTTCACAATGAGCACGAATAAAACAAAAAAATTTTTTTATATTGGGAATATATAATTATTAAATAAAAATTAAATATATAAATGAATTTATATGGAACACCTTATTTTTAAGAGTGTTACATTATCAAACCTGAAACAAGATCACAATGCTTTTAAATTGCGTATAAAGACAAGAAGTTACTCAAATATAATAAAAAAAACATTTTTTATACATCTTTAGAATTATTAGAAAACATTAAAATAACCCAAAGAAGTAATGAGAGTCAGAAAAACCTACACAAATTTAAAAAAAGGGTAAGAACTATAAGAGAAAACTAATAGCATTACAAAACGACACAAGTACAAAAAAACTAAATAAAAACAAAAAACGAGTATAGCAAAATAATTTAAAGAGCAAAACTCATTTCTTGGAAGTCCTAAAATACTAGACAATGAGCACAATTGGAGGAAGAAGAATTTTTCGGTTGCACCATATTATACCAATTTACAGCAAAGAAGTGTTATCTAGAAATGCTAATAAGTTCAACGGCCTGGGGGTGAAAAATTGCAGATTTATAATAAATTTTGTTTATTCGGTTATCAACCGCATTTTTATTTATACGAGTACCTGATCGAATTACAGTTATAAAGTTACTTTGTATACCTTTTTATTTACCAATATAGACGCATTTAAACTAAAGTTTCAATTTAAGGATATCACGTCGTTAATAGACGGCTATAAAAACCGTAATTTGTGTCTCTCGTTTTCAGATTATTTGTATGCGGGCGAACCCACTAGTAGGGGTTGTAAAACACTTTGCGTCTTCAGAAACAAAACAAAACCAACAAAAATTTACTTGACATACAGAGAAACCAACTGTACACATAGGAGGGTTATTTATAATATTTACGAGCGAGAATATCTTTTTTGTATATCTACATCTATGTGTAAACAGTTGCTTCTTAAACTAATTCTTTTAGGTTTATTAGTAGAACTCTGCTTCACTACACACCTACGGAATAGGGAAGCTAAATATAAGATGGTGGAAGAGGCTTCGTTCTATATTTCATGAATTAAATAATATAAATACGAAAATATTTTCAAGTGATTTATGAGATTACGGTTACTCAAGTTTGAAATATTTCCTTATTCCTCAGTTTTAATAATTTATTTATAAAGTTTAGAGACGTGTGTACTCGTGTTAGCTTGTGTGTGTGTGTGTGTGTGTGTGTGTGTGTGTGTTTGTGTGTGTGTGTGTGTGTGTGTGTGTGTGTGTGTGTGTTCTCATGCTGGTCAATTTCACTCGCGATGCAAATAATAAGCAAAATAAACGACCACTACAAATGACGTTACATTTTTGTTCTTATGCTAGATTTTACCTCCACACAGTTCGATCTTCCAAAACGATTATCGGAAATACTTCGTGTCTCCATCGAGATAAGTTTAGGCGACAAAATGTGACTTGAATTTGATCAAGATAAATCAATAGCAAGGGACAAGCGCCCCCGTCCTAACTTTGTATTGGACACACTTTATATCTAGACTTGGTAATAACACTATACAGTGATGATAGCTGAATGGTACAGGTCTTATAGGTTAAGAAGAATATCTCTATACGAGAGTATTTTACTGTTTACTGTAGTATGAACTGAAATGAAACAATTTTACTGGTAAACGGTATCATAAACGACGTTTCATGGTTTTTTTGTTAAATATATAGCTATATTATTAATTCAGTTTAATAATAATGTCTACTATATAGAGGAAATAAATTTAATGTCATTCAAATTTATTCATAACATTTATTTTTTAATTTAAAAAAAAATATTTTATTTTTTTAAATCTTCCGTCATTCTCTTGCACCTAGTAAACAATAAATAGCTTACCCTATGAAAATGTTTATTTATTTAAACGAAACCGTACATGTCAGTGTGATACAATAATTTAATGTAAAAACACAAATAATTTAATTTATTCTTCTTCCGAAAGTATTTTATATAAACATATTACTATTTAATATTTTATTAAAACATTTAGTTTATGAAATCGAAATTTATAAATATAATTTATTACTTAAAAAATTTAATGCTTTTTATTTAGTGTTTTAAATCAGTTATGAGATAACTGTTTTGTACCAGGATTCTTGATATCCTTGCATAGATACAAGTAGAACACGGCCCAGACTGGCGCGCACCCACCCCTAACACGGCCGCTACGTAACCTAGGACTATAGGGGTAGTTTTGGATGATGCTCAAGGTCATCCCGACCTTGACCCTAGACCAAGGGGTGGTTTCGACCCCGTTCAGGGGGGTAGGGGGTAGTTTTTCGAAAAAAAAAAAAAATCGGCCGCTACGTAACCTAGGACTATAGGGGTAGTTTTGGATGATGCGGGCGAACGTCGTGACCCCGACCCTAGCTTTGGGGGTGGTGTTGAACACGTCCAGAGGGGTGGGGGGTAGTTTTTCGAAAAAATTTATTTCCAACACACTGACCTAAGCCAGCCAAAATGGATCTAACCTAACCTAACCTAAGTGTTGGGGGTGACCTCGGCTACGTTCAGGACCATCACCGGGGGTAGCTCCGGGGGTGGATTGGGGGTGGGGGGTAGTTTTCAAAAAAAATTTGGAAAAACGTGCCTTGACCTATAGGGTATGTCTAGAGTGTATTATTGCGTCGGTAGGGGTAGTTTCACCTAGGGGTAGTTTTTACAAAAAATACGAAATTGCCGAAAATCGATCGGTTGGATCAACAGACAGTACGGGATACGTGTAGAGGCTCTTTTGGACCGTTGCGGGGGCTGTTTCACCTAGGGGTAGTTTTTACAAAAAATATGAAATTGCCGAAAATCGATCGGTTGAATCAAATGACCGTATATGGTATGGTTAAAGTCTATTATGGACCGTTGTAGGGGCGGGTTCACCTGTTTTCAGATAGCCAAAAATAATCGGGGTCCTAGGTAAAATCCACCCGGGCATTAGTTAAAGCCGCCAAGGTAGAGCCAATAAGGAGCACGCTCTCGGTTAAAGCCAATCCGAGCCTAGCCACCCAGCAGCTAGGCCTTAGGTAAAGCTAACACGGATTTAAATAAAATATGAAACTGCCGAAAATCGATCGGTTGGATCAAATGACCGTATGGGATATGTGTAGTCCATTATGGTAGGCTGTGTGGGAGGGTTCACCTGAGGGCCGATTGTCAAAAATAATCGGGGTCCTAGGTAAAAGTCACCATCGAACCCTCGCTGGAGGTAACACCACCTAAGAGTGGGTAAAGCTAACACGGAGCACGGTCTCGGTTAAAGGCAATCCAAGCCTAGCCACCCGGCGGCTATGCCTTAGGTAAAGCTACCACGGAGTTAGACCTTAGGTAAAGCTACCACAGAGTTAGACCTTAGGTAAAGCTATCTGTGGAGCAAGGCCACAGGTAAAACCATCCCTTATGCCAAACCATAGGTAAAGCCATCCAGGTGTCGGACCTTCGGTAAAGTCACACCAGGAGTCGTGCTAGAGGTAAAGCCCCCAGGAGCTAGGCCTAGCCAACCCGAAGCCAGCCCTTAAGTAAAGCCACCCGGGTGTCAGGCATCATGTGGGGTTGTTATCAAATGAAATTGTCAAAAAATGATCGGTTAGATCAAATGACCAACGATTCAACTAAACGCTAATTATAATCGAACAACAATTATACACCGAGTCCAATTAGACAACAAGTTGAATCGACCAATCACAAAGCAAGGGTCAGGTGGGTCTACGCAAACGGTCGCTGTAAGACGTGAAGACTTATATACCGTGTTAAACCAATATATATGATAGCCCACATAATGTGTTAAACAAATACGCAGGCCTACATACATACTATGCTAGGCCAACATACATGGGCCTACTATGTTTGTAAACCACAGGCCAAACCCTTATGACCTGAGCTATTTTCACCTCGTCTATCAGGTTGATCCAGGCAACCGTATAATATGGGAGGTACTATATGGTACATCTACCAATGCATAACTTATCAAGCCCACGTAAAGGTTTATGACGTATCGGCGTTCGAGCGACTCAGGTATTAGGCCCTCCATAACTAGAGGGGCAAGGGTTATGATTGTCAAAATTTGTCTATGCTACAAAATAATAAACAAAGCAATAAAGCCCTGTCGTTTCAGGGAATACGCTTGACCGTGTGTTAGACATGTACAGACTTGCAGCGATAACGCATTATCTAAAAACCGCAACGGCTGCCGGCGACCGCTATAGCAGGCATAAAAACCCGCAAGGCTGTGTCGTTGTGAATCTAGGCACGTGTTTATGTTTTGATTACTGTATCGATTTATTATGTACTGTCGGCATACCAAGGCCTACATATATATAATCAGAAATCAGTGTAAATAATCAAATAGCCTCAATGGACATCTCCTATAGCTGTAAATGTATCTAGATACAAAGGTATATATGGAGAAACACTAATAATGAGGCCTATCACAAAACGTGAATAAATATATGTTATAAAACGATGCTAAGTCAACATGCAAGCTATCATACATGGGCGTATATACCACGTTAAGCCAACATACGTGATAGCACACATAATGTGGTAAACAAATATGCATGTAAACCTGCATACTATGCTAGGCCGACTTACATGGGCCTACTATGTCGGTAAACAACTGGCCAAAGCCTATATGATCTGGGCCTGACACACATTTACACCTCGTCTATCAGGTAGAACTTGACAACCGTATAATAAGGGAAGTACTATATGGTATAGCTAACAATGCATAACCTATCACGCCCATGACGGTCAACAAATATTACAATATAATTTAAAAATTTACGCAACCTATATACATACAATGCTAACCAATATAGGCATATATACTATGTTAAACCAACACGCAATATACTCTAAATAGCCATATATATACGCTGTTAAACAAATATGCAGGTTAACCTATATACATCCTGTATTAGGCAAATATCCCCCGTTACCCGCATAGGCCTATGTTAAGCCAGGATGAATGATAGCTTATATAGTGTGTTAAACAAATATGCTTGTAAACCTACATAAATAATATGCTAAGCCTGTGCTAAACAGATATGCGTGTAAACCCACATAAATACTATGCTAACCAGCATGGATGCTATCCTACATAAGCTTATATACTATGTTAAACCAGCATGCAATATACTCTAAATAGCCATATATACGCTGTTAAACAAATATGCGTGTAAACCCACATATATACTATGTTAAGCCTACATAATGCGTTAAACAAACATGTGTGTAAGCCGACAAGGGCCTACAAATTATATCCAATGCATAGTTTAGCTAAAGGGCTATCACACACTATCCTACAAGCGGCCCGCAAATTACCACATAATACCCGATACATAGCCTGGCTAATCATTAACACATAGTAATCACCAACACATAATATCCGGTGCATAGCCTCGCTAAATAAGCATAAACTTCCCAAAATTGGCTTATCAATTATGTATGGTCTAGATATAGTCACACATGTCATTTCAAAAGTCAGCTGGAAAGAAACACTACCCTGGTATATACTATGTTAAACCAGCATGCAATATACTCTAAATAGCCATATATACGCTGTTAAACAAATATGCGTGTAAACCCACATAAATACGCCAAGCCAATATCCATGCTATCATAGATAGACGTATATACTATGTTAGGCCTACATACCGCGTTAAACAAACATGTGTGTAAGCCTGCATAGATATTATGCTAAGAAGACACGGGCCTGAACACATTATATCCAGTGTATAGTTTAGCTAATGGTTATCACACAGTAGCCTGACTACAACCTGCCCACATAATACCCGACACATAGCTAGACTAATCATTAACACATAGTATCCGATGCATAGCCCGACGATGGGTTAACATATAGTATCCGATAAGTAGCTTGAGAATGCCCCAACACATAATATCCGGTGCATAGCCTCGCTAATGCTTAGCACATAGTAGCCGATGCCGAGCCTGGCTATGGAATATCACATATTATCTGATGTGTAGCCTGACTAATGGTTAACACAGCCAATGCATAGCTAGGCTAATGATTAACATAAAGTATCCAATGCATGGCTTGGGTAATGTATATAGTTAGCCTACATTCTGTGTTATCTGTGTAAACCCACATACTATGCTAAGCCGGTTATCCATAGACACAAATCTATGGTGATGCAAGAGTAACCAGCACCCTGACAACAGATACCTAGCATGATCATAGCCTACATTGCCTGATAACAGATACCTAGCCTGACAATAGCCTACATAGCTAGACAAAAGATACATAACTAGACAATAGATACCTAGCCTGACAACAGACACCAATCCCGGAATCAAATACATAGCCCGACAAACGATGCATAGCCCGACAAGGGCTAGCACATAGTATCCGAGGTATAGAATGACTAACGGTTAACACATGGTATCCAAAGCATAACTAGGCTAGTGAATAACTAATGGTTAGTTTGACTATGGTTAACACACACACAGTGTCCGATGCATAGCTTAGCTAATGGATAACACATAGTAACCTATGCCTAGCCTGACTACGGCTAACACATAGTACCCGATGAATGGCTCGACTAAGGCCAACACACAGAATCCGATGCACAACCTAGGATCGAATATGACGTCATCCAAGGCGGAGATGGTGGCTATGTTGATACCGTGATGGCCAGTGTAGGCTAGATCAAATAACCAACGTTTCAACCAAACTACTGTCTTACGCTAAGTTTAACCGACCAACATACGCGAAGTTCAAACGAACAGCATTTACACCAAGTTCAAATAGGCCACGGCTGGTGAAGGCCAGATCAGCTATTCAACGTTGAAAAACTTACGCTAATCAACCAACATCCACACCGAGGTCAATTGGTTAGTGAAGGCACCAACAAAAGCCCTAGGTCTTAGACATAATTATAGCCACCAACGCATACCAAAATATCTATGCAGAAACCGTCAAGGCCTTTACACATATTGTCTAGGTATGTTGTATCATTTACAGCATACTAACTAAGGTAAAGCTACCTTTCAGGTAGGCCATAGGTAAAGCTACCTTGGAGGTATGCCCCAGGTAAGGCCTGGAGTCAGGTAGTAGGTAAAGACACCGTCGAGTCAGGTCAGCTATGCATAACCTGTCACACAATAACTGCGTAAAGGCAGCTAACAATGCCTACCCCTTTAAAATAGCTACGAAAAGATAACAACCAATACATACCCTATCATAATAGCTATGTAAAGACAGCTAAAGATGCATAACCTAACTCAGTAATGATTGCTATTAAATAATGAACCATTACACTAGCCACGTAAAGACAGCTACCAACACCACAATAGCTACGTAAAAACAGTTATCGATCCGTGACCAAGATAATACCTACGTAAGACCTATATCAGTGCTAAGACAATAGCTCCGTAAGGAAAACCTACCACTTCATGAACCACGACAACAGCAAGGTGTGGACGGCTACCAATACATTACTTATCACAGCTACCAACACATAACTCGTCACACTAGCTAAGTAAATAGCGCTACGATTGAATAGCCTATCACACAGGCCAAATGAGGGTCACTAACTAAACCATCACAATATCTCTGTACATGGCAGATGGCGTGATGATCCTCATCTTTATCGCACACCTAACAGTAGGTTAGAAGCACTCTGGCTAGCTTAGGTTAGCGGGTTGAAAATAATTTTTTCTAAAAACTACCCCTCTAGACGTGGTCGAACACCCAACAGTAGGTTAGGTTAGAAGCACTCTGGCCAGCTTAGGTTAGTGGGTTGAAAATAATTTTTCCTAAAAACTACCCCTCTAGACGTGGTTGAACCCTCCCCCAAGGCTACGATCAAGGTCACATCGACCGCCTGCATCATCCAAAACCACCCCTAACTTTCAAAGATTGGTCGTATCTCCATCACGGGCATCACTGACCTGTGGTTGTAGAAGTTAGGGGTGGTTTTGGATGATGCAGGCGGTCGATGTGACCTTGATCGTAGCCTTGGGGGAGGGTTCAACCACGTCTAGAGGGGTAGTTTTTAGGAAAAATTATTTTCAACCCACTAACCTAAGCTGGCCAGAGTGCTTCTAACCTAACCTACTGTTGGGTGTTCGACCACGTCTAGAGGGGTAGTTTTTAGAAAAAATTATTTTCAACCCGCTAACCTAAGCTAGCCAGAGTGCTTCTAACCTACTGTTAGGTGTGCGATAAAGATGAGGATCATCACGCCATCTGCCATGTACAGAGATATTGTGATGGTTTAGTTAGTGACCCTCATTTGGCCTGTGTGATAGGCTATTCAATCGTAGCGCTATTTACTTAGCTAGTGTGACGAGTTATGTGTTGGTAGCTGTGATAAGTAATGTATTGGTAGCCGTCCACACCTTGCTGTTGTCGTGGTTCATGAAGTGGTAGGTTTTCCTTACGGAGCTATTGTCTTAGCACTGATATAGGTCTTACGTAGGTATTATCTTGGTCACGGATCGATAACTGTTTTTACGTAGCTATTGTGGTGTTGGTAGCTGTCTTTACGTGGCTAGTGTAATGGTTCATTATTTAATAGCAATCATTACTGAGTTAGGTTATGCATCTTTAGCTGTCTTTACATAGCTATTATGATAGGGTATGTATTGGTTGTTATCTTTTCGTAGCTATTTTAAAGGGGTAGGCATTGTTAGCTGCCTTTACGCAGTTATTGTGTGACAGGTTATGCATAGCTGACCTGACTCGACGGTGTCTTTACCTACTACCTGACTCCAGGCCTTACCTGGGGCATACCTCCAAGGTAGCTTTACCTATGGCCTACCTGAAAGGTAGCTTTACCTTAGTTAGTATGCTGTAAATGATACAACATACCTAGACAATATGTGTAAAGGCCTTGACGGTTTCTGCATAGATATTTTGGTATGCGTTGGTGGCTATAATTATGTCTAAGACCTAGGGCTTTTGTTGGTGCCTTCACTAACCAATTGACCTCGGTGTGGATGTTGGTTGATTAGCGTAAGTTTTTCAACGTTGAATAGCTGATCTGGCCTTCACCAGCCGTGGCCTATTTGAACTTGGTGTAAATGCTGTTCGTTTGAACTTCGCGTATGTTGGTCGGTTAAACTTAGCGTAAGACAGTAGTTTGGTTGAAACGTTGGTTATTTGATCTAGCCTACACTGGCCATCACGGTATCAACATAGCCACCATCTCCGCCTTGGATGACGTCATATTCGATCCTAGGTTGTGCATCGGATTCTGTGTGTTGGCCTTAGTCGAGCCATTCATCGGGTACTATGTGTTAGCCGTAGTCAGGCTAGGCATAGGTTACTATGTGTTATCCATTAGCTAAGCTATGCATCGGACACTGTGTGTGTGTTAACCATAGTCAAACTAACCATTAGTTATTCACTAGCCTAGTTATGCTTTGGATACCATGTGTTAACCGTTAGTCATTCTATACCTCGGATACTATGTGCTAGCCCTTGTCGGGCTATGCATCGTTTGTCGGGCTATGTATTTGATTCCGGGATTGGTGTCTGTTGTCAGGCTAGGTATCTATTGTCTAGTTATGTATCTTTTGTCTAGCTATGTAGGCTATTGTCAGGCTAGGTATCTGTTATCAGGCAATGTAGGCTATGATCATGCTAGGTATCTGTTGTCAGGGTGCTGGTTACTCTTGCATCACCATAGATTTGTGTCTATGGATAACCGGCTTAGCATAGTATGTGGGTTTACACAGATAACACAGAATGTAGGCTAACTATATACATTACCCAAGCCATGCATTGGATACTTTATGTTAATCATTAGCCTAGCTATGCATTGGCTGTGTTAACCATTAGTCAGGCTACACATCAGATAATATGTGATATTCCATAGCCAGGCTCGGCATCGGCTACTATGTGCTAAGCATTAGCGAGGCTATGCACCGGATATTATGTGTTGGGGCATTCTCAAGCTACTTATCGGATACTATATGTTAACCCATCGTCGGGCTATGCATCGGATACTATGTGTTAATGATTAGTCTAGCTATGTGTCGGGTATTATGTGGGCAGGTTGTAGTCAGGCTACTGTGTGATAACCATTAGCTAAACTATACACTGGATATAATGTGTTCAGGCCCGTGTCTTCTTAGCATAATATCTATGCAGGCTTACACACATGTTTGTTTAACGCGGTATGTAGGCCTAACATAGTATATACGTCTATCTATGATAGCATGGATATTGGCTTGGCGTATTTATGTGGGTTTACACGCATATTTGTTTAACAGCGTATATATGGCTATTTAGAGTATATTGCATGCTGGTTTAACATAGTATATACCAGGGTAGTGTTTCTTTCCAGCTGACTTTTGAAATGACATGTGTGACTATATCTAGACCATACATAATTGATAAGCCAATTTTGGGAAGTTTATGCTTATTTAGCGAGGCTATGCACCGGATATTATGTGTTGGTGATTACTATGTGTTAATGATTAGCCAGGCTATGTATCGGGTATTATGTGGTAATTTGCGGGCCGCTTGTAGGATAGTGTGTGATAGCCCTTTAGCTAAACTATGCATTGGATATAATTTGTAGGCCCTTGTCGGCTTACACACATGTTTGTTTAACGCATTATGTAGGCTTAACATAGTATATATGTGGGTTTACACGCATATTTGTTTAACAGCGTATATATGGCTATTTAGAGTATATTGCATGCTGGTTTAACATAGTATATAAGCTTATGTAGGATAGCATCCATGCTGGTTAGCATAGTATTTATGTGGGTTTACACGCATATCTGTTTAGCACAGGCTTAGCATATTATTTATGTAGGTTTACAAGCATATTTGTTTAACACACTATATAAGCTATCATTCATCCTGGCTTAACATAGGCCTATGCGGGTAACGGGGGATATTTGCCTAATACAGGATGTATATAGGTTAACCTGCATATTTGTTTAACAGCGTATATATATGGCTATTTAGAGTATATTGCGTGTTGGTTTAACATAGTATATATGCCTATATTGGTTAGCATTGTATGTATATAGGTTGCGTAAATTTTTAAATTATATTGTAATATTTGTTGACCGTCATGGGCGTGATAGGTTATGCATTGTTAGCTATACCATATAGTACTTCCCTTATTATACGGTTGTCAAGTTCTACCTGATAGACGAGGTGTAAATGTGTGTCAGGCCCAGATCATATAGGCTTTGGCCAGTTGTTTACCGACATAGTAGGCCCATGTAAGTCGGCCTAGCATAGTATGCAGGTTTACATGCATATTTGTTTACCACATTATGTGTGCTATCACGTATGTTGGCTTAACGTGGTATATACGCCCATGTATGATAGCTTGCATGTTGACTTAGCATCGTTTTATAACATATATTTATTCACGTTTTGTGATAGGCCTCATTATTAGTGTTTCTCCATATATACCTTTGTATCTAGATACATTTACAGCTATAGGAGATGTCCATTGAGGCTATTTGATTATTTACACTGATTTCTGATTATATATATGTAGGCCTTGGTATGCCGACAGTACATAATAAATCGATACAGTAATCAAAACATAAACACGTGCCTAGATTCACAACGACACAGCCTTGCGGGTTTTTATGCCTGCTATAGCGGTCGCCGGCAGCCGTTGCGGTTTTTAGATAATGCGTTATCGCTGCAAGTCTGTACATGTCTAACACACGGTCAAGCGTATTCCCTGAAACGACAGGGCTTTATTGCTTTGTTTATTATTTTGTAGCATAGACAAATTTTGACAATCATAACCCTTGCCCCTCTAGTTATGGAGGGCCTAACACCTGAGTCGCTCGAACGCCGATACGTCATAAACCTTTACGTGGGCTTGATAAGTTATGCATTGGTAGATGTACCATATAGTACCTCCCATATTATACGGTTGCCTGGATCAACCTGATAGACGAGGTGAAAATAGCTCAGGTCATAAGGGTTTGGCCTGTGGTTTACAAACATAGTAGGCCCATGTATGTTGGCCTAGCATAGTATGTATGTAGGCCTGCGTATTTGTTTAACACATTATGTGGGCTATCATATATATTGGTTTAACACGGTATATAAGTCTTCACGTCTTACAGCGACCGTTTGCGTAGACCCACCTGACCCTTGCTTTGTGATTGGTCGATTCAACTTGTTGTCTAATTGGACTCGGTGTATAATTGTTGTTCGATTATAATTAGCGTTTAGTTGAATCGTTGGTCATTTGATCTAACCGATCATTTTTTGACAATTTCATTTGATAACAACCCCACATGATGCCTGACACCCGGGTGGCTTTACTTAAGGGCTGGCTTCGGGTTGGCTAGGCCTAGCTCCTGGGGGCTTTACCTCTAGCACGACTCCTGGTGTGACTTTACCGAAGGTCCGACACCTGGATGGCTTTACCTATGGTTTGGCATAAGGGATGGTTTTACCTGTGGCCTTGCTCCACAGATAGCTTTACCTAAGGTCTAACTCTGTGGTAGCTTTACCTAAGGTCTAACTCCGTGGTAGCTTTACCTAAGGCATAGCTGCCGGGTGGCTAGGCTTGGATTGCCTTTAACCGAGACCGTGCTCCGTGTTAGCTTTACCCACTCTTAGGTGGTGTTACCTCCAGCGAGGGTTCGATGGTGACTTTTACCTAGGACCCCGATTATTTTTGACAATCGGCCCTCAGGTGAACCCTCCCACACAGCCTACCATAATGGACTACACATATCCCATACGGTCATTTGATCCAACCGATCGATTTTCGGCAGTTTCATATTTTATTTAAATCCGTGTTAGCTTTACCTAAGGCCTAGCTGCTGGGTGGCTAGGCTCGGATTGGCTTTAACCGAGAGCGTGCTCCTTATTGGCTCTACCTTGGCGGCTTTAACTAATGCCCGGGTGGATTTTACCTAGGACCCCGATTATTTTTGGCTATCTGAAAACAGGTGAACCCGCCCCTACAACGGTCCATAATAGACTTTAACCATACCATATACGGTCATTTGATTCAACCGATCGATTTTCGGCAATTTCATATTTTTTGTAAAAACTACCCCTAGGTGAAACAGCCCCCGCAACGGTCCAAAAGAGCCTCTACACGTATCCCGTACTGTCTGTTGATCCAACCGATCGATTTTCGGCAATTTCGTATTTTTTGTAAAAACTACCCCTAGGTGAAACTACCCCTACCGACGCAATAATACACTCTAGACATACCCTATAGGTCAAGGCACGTTTTTCCAAATTTTTTTTGAAAACTACCCCCCACCCCCAATCCACCCCCGGAGCTACCCCCGGTGATGGTCCTGAACGTAGCCGAGGTCACCCCCAACACTTAGGTTAGGTTAGGTTAGATCCATTTTGGCTGGCTTAGGTCAGTGTGTTGGAAATAAATTTTTTCGAAAAACTACCCCCCACCACTCTGGACGTGTTCAAAACCACCCCCAAAGCTAGGGTCGGGGTCACGACGTTCGCCCGCATCATCCAAAACTACCCCTATAGTCCTAGGTTACGTAGCGGCCGATTTTTTTTTTTTTTCGAAAAACTACCCCCTACCCCCCTGAACGGGGTCGAAACCACCCCTTGGTCTAGGGTCAAGGTCGGGATGACCTTGAGCATCATCCAAAACTACCCCTATAGTCCTAGGTTACGTAGCGGCCGTGTTAGGGGTGGGTGCGCGCCAGTCTGGGCCGTGTTCTACTTGTATCTATGCAAGGATATCAAGAATCCTGGTACAAAACAGTTATCTCATAACTGATTTAAAACACTAAATAAAAAGCATTAAATTTTTTAAGTAATAAATTATATTTATAAATTTCGATTTCATAAACTAAATGTTTTAATAAAATATTAAATAGTAATATGTTTATATAAAATACTTTCGGAAGAAGAATAAATTAAATTATTTGTGTTTTTACATTAAATTATTGTATCACACTGACATGTACGGTTTCGTTTAAATAAATAAACATTTTCATAGGGTAAGCTATTTATTGTTTACTAGGTGCAAGAGAATGACGGAAGATTTAAAAAAATAAAATATTTTTTTTTAAATTAAAAAATAAATGTTATGAATAAATTTGAATGACATTAAATTTATTTCCTCTATATAGTAGACATTATTATTAAACTGAATTAATAATATAGCTATATATTTAACAAAAAAACCATGAAACGTCGTTTATGATACCGTTTACCAGTAAAATTGTTTCATTTCAGTTCATACTACAGTAAACAGTAAAATACTCTCGTATAGAGATATTCTTCTTAACCTATAAGACCTGTACCATTCAGCTATCATCACTGTATAGTGTTATTACCAAGTCTAGATATAAAGTGTGTCCAATACAAAGTTAGGACGGGGGCGCTTGTCCCTTGCTATTGATTTATCTTGATCAAATTCAAGTCACATTTTGTCGCCTAAACTTATCTCGATGGAGACACGAAGTATTTCCGATAATCGTTTTGGAAGATCGAACTGTGTGGAGGTAAAATCTAGCATAAGAACAAAAATGTAACGTCATTTGTAGTGGTCGTTTATTTTGCTTATTATTTGCATCGCGAGTGAAATTGACCAGCATGAGAACACACACACACACACACACACACACACACACACACACAAACACACACACACACACACACACACACACACACACACAAGCTAACACGAGTACACACGTCTCTAAACTTTATAAATAAATTATTAAAACTGAGGAATAAGGAAATATTTCAAACTTGAGTAACCGTAATCTCATAAATCACTTGAAAATATTTTCGTATTTATATTATTTAATTCATGAAATATAGAACGAAGCCTCTTCCACCATCTTATATTTAGCTTCCCTATTCCGTAGGTGTGTAGTGAAGCAGAGTTCTACTAATAAACCTAAAAGAATTAGTTTAAGAAGCAACTGTTTACACATAGATGTAGATATACAAAAAAGATATTCTCGCTCGTAAATATTATAAATAACCCTCCTATGTGTACAGTTGGTTTCTCTGTATGTCAAGTAAATTTTTGTTGGTTTTGTTTTGTTTCTGAAGACGCAAAGTGTTTTACAACCCCTACTAGTGGGTTCGCCCGCATACAAATAATCTGAAAACGAGAGACACAAATTACGGTTTTTATAGCCGTCTATTAACGACGTGATATCCTTAAATTGAAACTTTAGTTTAAATGCGTCTATATTGGTAAATAAAAAGGTATACAAAGTAACTTTATAACTGTAATTCGATCAGGTACTCGTATAAATAAAAATGCGGTTGATAACCGAATAAACAAAATTTATTATAAATCTGCAATTTTTCACCCCCAGGCCGTTGAACTTATTAGCATTTCTAGATAACACTTCTTTGCTGTAAATTGGTATAATATGGTGCAACCGAAAAATTCTTCTTCCTCCAATTGTGCTCATTGTCTAGTATTTTAGGACTTCCAAGAAATGAGTTTTGCTCTTTAAATTATTTTGCTATACTCGTTTTTTGTTTTTATTTAGTTTTTTTGTACTTGTGTCGTTTTGTAATGCTATTAGTTTTCTCTTATAGTTCTTACCCTTTTTTTAAATTTGTGTAGGTTTTTCTGACTCTCATTACTTCTTTGGGTTATTTTAATGTTTTCTAATAATTCTAAAGATGTATAAAAAATGTTTTTTTTATTATATTTGAGTAACTTCTTGTCTTTATACGCAATTTAAAAGCATTGTGATCTTGTTTCAGGTTTGATAATGTAACACTCTTAAAAATAAGGTGTTCCATATAAATTCATTTATATATTTAATTTTTATTTAATAATTATATATTCCCAATATAAAAAAATTTTTTTGTTTTATTCGTGCTCATTGTGAAGCTAGCATAGTTAGTAGCACCCCTAGCGGGTAAAAATGTAAAATATCGTACGAGTTGGTAGCTTAACTTAAAAAACTGACATCACCCGATGTGACGTGAGCATGGTCCGATATCGCCTGATCTGACGGACCAATCAGAATATTCAAAATAATAACCAAGGGTGGGATTTCCGTTGGCGTGCCCCTTCAGAAGGCCCACTCATCCAGAGGTTCTTGAACAGAACAGACGTAATGGCATTTTCGGACATAATTTAGAAATTTGTAAGCTTCCAGTATTCCAAATTTTAAGATGTCAAGGCCGGTACCAAATTTTATTAACGAGCTAAAGAAGAAGTCAGAAGCGATTATTTATGTATTTCAAATGAGTAAAAGTTAATATCATTTTTGATTAAGGGCGCTGATTTGCAAGAGCGATGTGTAAAGTGTTTAGTGATTTCAAAAGCTATGGGCAAAGTTTAATATGTTTTAAAGTGTTTTATAAGTGATGTGCATAATCAGGTACGTTTTAGATGATAATAAAGAAAATGTATTTTAATGTTAACTAAGTTGAAGAATTTTTAATTGATAAACGGTTAACACATGAACGGTAGAAATTGTCCTTTGAATAAAAATTCAAAATTAATTTGGAAAAACTGAAGTTACTATCTTGTCGATATAAATATAATTTTAAAGGTTAATAAGTAATTAAAATGTATGGAATAACTAGCAGTAATTACAAGTAAATTACTCGACACATTGCCGTCTTTTGTTCTTTTGTAATTTGTAATTGATTAATAAATTGTATAACATTGTATTTTAAAACTTTATATTTTCATTTCACAAGTAACCTCAACCGTTACAGTAAGGGCAATAAACTAATGCCGAAACTTTGCAGACTTAAATTAAATATACTTTTTCAGTTATCATCCGTATTTCCACTCACAATATTATACTTCTATTGACTTCTGTTATGAATGATCATTATTTCTTATCTTTTTTCTTTTATTTTCAATATACTTTAAATGAAAATATAATTTTTTCAGTTATCAACCGTATTTCGACTCAATATTATAACTTTATCGGATTATATTATTTTTGAGGTAAAATTCTTAAATATATTTTTACATTTTACTAGTAAATTAACACATTAAAAAGCCCCCTAAATAGAAAAGCATTATTAATATTGAAATATCTCTTTACTTCAAAGATTGATAGAATAAATAATGGCATAAGCAGAACGGGTTATGCTGAAGTGTCCTACTTTCAGATAGATTTATAAACATTGGCTTACGCGATTACATCAATTACACACAGAGTTGCGGATGGAATGATAAAATTGATTTCTAGAAATGAATAAATTATCTTCGTTAGATAACTCATAAATTTAGTTATTTTTGTTATCCAGTTTTATTCGCCACTTTTCACTCACTATACAACAAGCAGTCGATAGGTCATTTTCTCTGTCACTTTTCAGTCTATTGGTTTGTCTCCCTTCAACGTTTTTCCTATAATTTCATATTTCTTTCCAGAAATTACTATTGTTGAGGTTTTATTAAAACATTTAGGGCCATGTGTTTTTTCGTTACTATGACTTCAAATATTGTTTTATGTATTTATAATAAACCATTTATCTTGACCGTTTATAATGTACAGATCTATGCGCCAACACTTTCACACTCATTTGCCTGATACACGTACCTAATTGTAAATATGTAAATTACAGATTTTTTTAACAATTTATTTTGATATTGCTGTTTTCTATTTAGAAATTATAATTTTTCCCCTATAAAGTGCCTTTACAAATATATATTTATATATTGTAAATAAATAAATCATTATTCTTAAGCAAATGGTTTCACATTTTTCATTTAATCGTGGAAACTATTCTTAGTTCATATTTATCGACGAAATGTTTCAATACGTGAATTATTATTTTCTATTAAAAGTGATTTTCATTATTTTAAACAGTTTCATGAAAACTTTTTAATAACAATCCTTCTTTAATAGACTGCAAACCCCTTATTTGGATAATTTTTTCCCTGATTCACTTAGTAACGACCACACAAAAACAAATATTATAATTCGTCACTATTTATAGCGTTGTTTTAGGAAAACCAAACGTTCAGACAACTATATAATTTTATATTGTGTATGATATATATATATATATATATCTTATACACATACACGTACGTGTGTGAGAATCTATGTGTGTTGTATACATTTGTGTTGTGTATGTGTTTGCGAGCGCTATTTTACTGTAAAACGTCCATTCAACTCTAGATTAACTAAACAGTATTCCCTGACCGAAAATAATTTGTAGAAATAATATACTCCAAAGAGTTTCAATGTATTTTAATTTTTAAAAAAAATTTAAATAAACTTTTAACATAGAGATATTTTTATTGTTTTTTTTCAATGAAATTTTTCACTAAAGGCATTGTACTTTAGAATATACATAGACCTATTACAGTTTGGCACATGATGCACTTAGATGCCGCTGTCAACCAATAACGTACAGACAATAAAGTGAGACGAAACACAAATGGGGTTGACAGGACTTTTACGATGTTATCATTACTCTAGCTTACTGCAATAATGCTGAAAGTTTTGCATCAGCAGCAATAAAATTTACGCCTGTTTTGAATTTTAAACTCTACTACTATTTTTATATTCTTTTCTTTACTTTTATTACCATCTCGGGATACCAAGGATAGTACCAATGTAGAATTATCTACACGGTGACGTTTTTTTTCAGTTTACAGTGAACAAGCAAAATGTATACACAGCCAACTCGGCCAGGCTTACAACTAATTTGGTGTAAGAAAATATATTTCCTAGTAGTGAACACATACGGGATATATGTGTGTAAGAGAAATTTAAATTTAAACAGAATAAACTTGAATACAAATATATTCTATTTGTTTTAAGTGTTTAATGTAATAATAATAATAATACAGCTGATTTTAAAATTTGTTCTAGTGGTATATGAGTTTTTCATGGAAAATATATTAGTATATTCAAAAGGTTAGAATCAAGAACCGGAAACAATGACCACAGGTCAGTGATGCCCGTGATGGAGATACGACCAATCTTTGAAAGTTAGGGGTGGTTTTGGATGATGCAGGCGGTCGATGTGACCTTGATCGTAGCCTTGGGGGAGGGTTCAACCACGTCTAGAGGGGTAGTTTTTAGGAAAAATTATTTTCAACCCACTAACCTAAGCTGGCCAGAGTGCTTCTAACCTAACCTACTGTTGGGTGTTCGACCACGTCTAGAGGGGTAGTTTTTAGAAAAAATTATTTTCAACCCGCTAACCTAAGCTAGCCAGAGTGCTTCTAACCTACTGTTAGGTGTGCGATAAAGATGAGGATCATCACGCCATCTGCCATGTACAGAGATATTGTGATGGTTTAGTTAGTGACCCTCATTTGGCCTGTGTGATAGGCTATTCAATCGTAGCGCTATTTACTTAGCTAGTGTGACGAGTTATGTGTTGGTAGCTGTGATAAGTAATGTATTGGTAGCCGTCCACACCTTGCTGTTGTCGTGGTTCATGAAGTGGTAGGTTTTCCTTACGGAGCTATTGTCTTAGCACTGATATAGGTCTTACGTAGGTATTATCTTGGTCACGGATCGATAACTGTTTTTACGTAGCTATTGTGGTGTTGGTAGCTGTCTTTACGTGGCTAGTGTAATGGTTCATTATTTAATAGCAATCATTACTGAGTTAGGTTATGCATCTTTAGCTGTCTTTACATAGCTATTATGATAGGGTATGTATTGGTTGTTATCTTTTCGTAGCTATTTTAAAGGGGTAGGCATTGTTAGCTGCCTTTACGCAGTTATTGTGTGACAGGTTATGCATAGCTGACCTGACTCGACGGTGTCTTTACCTACTACCTGACTCCAGGCCTTACCTGGGGCATACCTCCAAGGTAGCTTTACCTATGGCCTACCTGAAAGGTAGCTTTACCTTAGTTAGTATGCTGTAAATGATACAACATACCTAGACAATATGTGTAAAGGCCTTGACGGTTTCTGCATAGATATTTTGGTATGCGTTGGTGGCTATAATTATGTCTAAGACCTAGGGCTTTTGTTGGTGCCTTCACTAACCAATTGACCTCGGTGTGGATGTTGGTTGATTAGCGTAAGTTTTTCAACGTTGAATAGCTGATCTGGCCTTCACCAGCCGTGGCCTATTTGAACTTGGTGTAAATGCTGTTCGTTTGAACTTCGCGTATGTTGGTCGGTTAAACTTAGCGTAAGACAGTAGTTTGGTTGAAACGTTGGTTATTTGATCTAGCCTACACTGGCCATCACGGTATCAACATAGCCACCATCTCCGCCTTGGATGACGTCATATTCGATCCTAGGTTGTGCATCGGATTCTGTGTGTTGGCCTTAGTCGAGCCATTCATCGGGTACTATGTGTTAGCCGTAGTCAGGCTAGGCATAGGTTACTATGTGTTATCCATTAGCTAAGCTATGCATCGGACACTGTGTGTGTGTTAACCATAGTCAAACTAACCATTAGTTATTCACTAGCCTAGTTATGCTTTGGATACCATGTGTTAACCGTTAGTCATTCTATACCTCGGATACTATGTGCTAGCCCTTGTCGGGCTATGCATCGTTTGTCGGGCTATGTATTTGATTCCGGGATTGGTGTCTGTTGTCAGGCTAGGTATCTATTGTCTAGTTATGTATCTTTTGTCTAGCTATGTAGGCTATTGTCAGGCTAGGTATCTGTTATCAGGCAATGTAGGCTATGATCATGCTAGGTATCTGTTGTCAGGGTGCTGGTTACTCTTGCATCACCATAGATTTGTGTCTATGGATAACCGGCTTAGCATAGTATGTGGGTTTACACAGATAACACAGAATGTAGGCTAACTATATACATTACCCAAGCCATGCATTGGATACTTTATGTTAATCATTAGCCTAGCTATGCATTGGCTGTGTTAACCATTAGTCAGGCTACACATCAGATAATATGTGATATTCCATAGCCAGGCTCGGCATCGGCTACTATGTGCTAAGCATTAGCGAGGCTATGCACCGGATATTATGTGTTGGGGCATTCTCAAGCTACTTATCGGATACTATATGTTAACCCATCGTCGGGCTATGCATCGGATACTATGTGTTAATGATTAGTCTAGCTATGTGTCGGGTATTATGTGGGCAGGTTGTAGTCAGGCTACTGTGTGATAACCATTAGCTAAACTATACACTGGATATAATGTGTTCAGGCCCGTGTCTTCTTAGCATAATATCTATGCAGGCTTACACACATGTTTGTTTAACGCGGTATGTAGGCCTAACATAGTATATACGTCTATCTATGATAGCATGGATATTGGCTTGGCGTATTTATGTGGGTTTACACGCATATTTGTTTAACAGCGTATATATGGCTATTTAGAGTATATTGCATGCTGGTTTAACATAGTATATACCAGGGTAGTGTTTCTTTCCAGCTGACTTTTGAAATGACATGTGTGACTATATCTAGACCATACATAATTGATAAGCCAATTTTGGGAAGTTTATGCTTATTTAGCGAGGCTATGCACCGGATATTATGTGTTGGTGATTACTATGTGTTAATGATTAGCCAGGCTATGTATCGGGTATTATGTGGTAATTTGCGGGCCGCTTGTAGGATAGTGTGTGATAGCCCTTTAGCTAAACTATGCATTGGATATAATTTGTAGGCCCTTGTCGGCTTACACACATGTTTGTTTAACGCATTATGTAGGCTTAACATAGTATATATGTGGGTTTACACGCATATTTGTTTAACAGCGTATATATGGCTATTTAGAGTATATTGCATGCTGGTTTAACATAGTATATAAGCTTATGTAGGATAGCATCCATGCTGGTTAGCATAGTATTTATGTGGGTTTACACGCATATCTGTTTAGCACAGGCTTAGCATATTATTTATGTAGGTTTACAAGCATATTTGTTTAACACACTATATAAGCTATCATTCATCCTGGCTTAACATAGGCCTATGCGGGTAACGGGGGATATTTGCCTAATACAGGATGTATATAGGTTAACCTGCATATTTGTTTAACAGCGTATATATATGGCTATTTAGAGTATATTGCGTGTTGGTTTAACATAGTATATATGCCTATATTGGTTAGCATTGTATGTATATAGGTTGCGTAAATTTTTAAATTATATTGTAATATTTGTTGACCGTCATGGGCGTGATAGGTTATGCATTGTTAGCTATACCATATAGTACTTCCCTTATTATACGGTTGTCAAGTTCTACCTGATAGACGAGGTGTAAATGTGTGTCAGGCCCAGATCATATAGGCTTTGGCCAGTTGTTTACCGACATAGTAGGCCCATGTAAGTCGGCCTAGCATAGTATGCAGGTTTACATGCATATTTGTTTACCACATTATGTGTGCTATCACGTATGTTGGCTTAACGTGGTATATACGCCCATGTATGATAGCTTGCATGTTGACTTAGCATCGTTTTATAACATATATTTATTCACGTTTTGTGATAGGCCTCATTATTAGTGTTTCTCCATATATACCTTTGTATCTAGATACATTTACAGCTATAGGAGATGTCCATTGAGGCTATTTGATTATTTACACTGATTTCTGATTATATATATGTAGGCCTTGGTATGCCGACAGTACATAATAAATCGATACAGTAATCAAAACATAAACACGTGCCTAGATTCACAACGACACAGCCTTGCGGGTTTTTATGCCTGCTATAGCGGTCGCCGGCAGCCGTTGCGGTTTTTAGATAATGCGTTATCGCTGCAAGTCTGTACATGTCTAACACACGGTCAAGCGTATTCCCTGAAACGACAGGGCTTTATTGCTTTGTTTATTATTTTGTAGCATAGACAAATTTTGACAATCATAACCCTTGCCCCTCTAGTTATGGAGGGCCTAACACCTGAGTCGCTCGAACGCCGATACGTCATAAACCTTTACGTGGGCTTGATAAGTTATGCATTGGTAGATGTACCATATAGTACCTCCCATATTATACGGTTGCCTGGATCAACCTGATAGACGAGGTGAAAATAGCTCAGGTCATAAGGGTTTGGCCTGTGGTTTACAAACATAGTAGGCCCATGTATGTTGGCCTAGCATAGTATGTATGTAGGCCTGCGTATTTGTTTAACACATTATGTGGGCTATCATATATATTGGTTTAACACGGTATATAAGTCTTCACGTCTTACAGCGACCGTTTGCGTAGACCCACCTGACCCTTGCTTTGTGATTGGTCGATTCAACTTGTTGTCTAATTGGACTCGGTGTATAATTGTTGTTCGATTATAATTAGCGTTTAGTTGAATCGTTGGTCATTTGATCTAACCGATCATTTTTTGACAATTTCATTTGATAACAACCCCACATGATGCCTGACACCCGGGTGGCTTTACTTAAGGGCTGGCTTCGGGTTGGCTAGGCCTAGCTCCTGGGGGCTTTACCTCTAGCACGACTCCTGGTGTGACTTTACCGAAGGTCCGACACCTGGATGGCTTTACCTATGGTTTGGCATAAGGGATGGTTTTACCTGTGGCCTTGCTCCACAGATAGCTTTACCTAAGGTCTAACTCTGTGGTAGCTTTACCTAAGGTCTAACTCCGTGGTAGCTTTACCTAAGGCATAGCTGCCGGGTGGCTAGGCTTGGATTGCCTTTAACCGAGACCGTGCTCCGTGTTAGCTTTACCCACTCTTAGGTGGTGTTACCTCCAGCGAGGGTTCGATGGTGACTTTTACCTAGGACCCCGATTATTTTTGACAATCGGCCCTCAGGTGAACCCTCCCACACAGCCTACCATAATGGACTACACATATCCCATACGGTCATTTGATCCAACCGATCGATTTTCGGCAGTTTCATATTTTATTTAAATCCGTGTTAGCTTTACCTAAGGCCTAGCTGCTGGGTGGCTAGGCTCGGATTGGCTTTAACCGAGAGCGTGCTCCTTATTGGCTCTACCTTGGCGGCTTTAACTAATGCCCGGGTGGATTTTACCTAGGACCCCGATTATTTTTGGCTATCTGAAAACAGGTGAACCCGCCCCTACAACGGTCCATAATAGACTTTAACCATACCATATACGGTCATTTGATTCAACCGATCGATTTTCGGCAATTTCATATTTTTTGTAAAAACTACCCCTAGGTGAAACAGCCCCCGCAACGGTCCAAAAGAGCCTCTACACGTATCCCGTACTGTCTGTTGATCCAACCGATCGATTTTCGGCAATTTCGTATTTTTTGTAAAAACTACCCCTAGGTGAAACTACCCCTACCGACGCAATAATACACTCTAGACATACCCTATAGGTCAAGGCACGTTTTTCCAAATTTTTTTTGAAAACTACCCCCCACCCCCAATCCACCCCCGGAGCTACCCCCGGTGATGGTCCTGAACGTAGCCGAGGTCACCCCCAACACTTAGGTTAGGTTAGGTTAGATCCATTTTGGCTGGCTTAGGTCAGTGTGTTGGAAATAAATTTTTTCGAAAAACTACCCCCCACCACTCTGGACGTGTTCAAAACCACCCCCAAAGCTAGGGTCGGGGTCACGACGTTCGCCCGCATCATCCAAAACTACCCCTATAGTCCTAGGTTACGTAGCGGCCGATTTTTTTTTTTTTTCGAAAAACTACCCCCTACCCCCCTGAACGGGGTCGAAACCACCCCTTGGTCTAGGGTCAAGGTCGGGATGACCTTGAGCATCATCCAAAACTACCCCTATAGTCCTAGGTTACGTAGCGGCCGTGTTAGGGGTGGGTGCGCGCCAGTCTGGGCCGTGTTCTACTTGTATCTATGCAAGGATATCAAGAATCCTGGTACAAAACAGTTATCTCATAACTGATTTAAAACACTAAATAAAAAGCATTAAATTTTTTAAGTAATAAATTATATTTATAAATTTCGATTTCATAAACTAAATGTTTTAATAAAATATTAAATAGTAATATGTTTATATAAAATACTTTCGGAAGAAGAATAAATTAAATTATTTGTGTTTTTACATTAAATTATTGTATCACACTGACATGTACGGTTTCGTTTAAATAAATAAACATTTTCATAGGGTAAGCTATTTATTGTTTACTAGGTGCAAGAGAATGACGGAAGATTTAAAAAAATAAAATATTTTTTTTTAAATTAAAAAATAAATGTTATGAATAAATTTGAATGACATTAAATTTATTTCCTCTATATAGTAGACATTATTATTAAACTGAATTAATAATATAGCTATATATTTAACAAAAAAACCATGAAACGTCGTTTATGATACCGTTTACCAGTAAAATTGTTTCATTTCAGTTCATACTACAGTAAACAGTAAAATACTCTCGTATAGAGATATTCTTCTTAACCTATAAGACCTGTACCATTCAGCTATCATCACTGTATAGTGTTATTACCAAGTCTAGATATAAAGTGTGTCCAATACAAAGTTAGGACGGGGGCGCTTGTCCCTTGCTATTGATTTATCTTGATCAAATTCAAGTCACATTTTGTCGCCTAAACTTATCTCGATGGAGACACGAAGTATTTCCGATAATCGTTTTGGAAGATCGAACTGTGTGGAGGTAAAATCTAGCATAAGAACAAAAATGTAACGTCATTTGTAGTGGTCGTTTATTTTGCTTATTATTTGCATCGCGAGTGAAATTGACCAGCATGAGAACACACACACACACACACACACACACACACACACACACAAACACACACACACACACACACACACACACACACACAAGCTAACACGAGTACACACGTCTCTAAACTTTATAAATAAATTATTAAAACTGAGGAATAAGGAAATATTTCAAACTTGAGTAACCGTAATCTCATAAATCACTTGAAAATATTTTCGTATTTATATTATTTAATTCATGAAATATAGAACGAAGCCTCTTCCACCATCTTATATTTAGCTTCCCTATTCCGTAGGTGTGTAGTGAAGCAGAGTTCTACTAATAAACCTAAAAGAATTAGTTTAAGAAGCAACTGTTTACACATAGATGTAGATATACAAAAAAGATATTCTCGCTCGTAAATATTATAAATAACCCTCCTATGTGTACAGTTGGTTTCTCTGTATGTCAAGTAAATTTTTGTTGGTTTTGTTTTGTTTCTGAAGACGCAAAGTGTTTTACAACCCCTACTAGTGGGTTCGCCCGCATACAAATAATCTGAAAACGAGAGACACAAATTACGGTTTTTATAGCCGTCTATTAACGACGTGATATCCTTAAATTGAAACTTTAGTTTAAATGCGTCTATATTGGTAAATAAAAAGGTATACAAAGTAACTTTATAACTGTAATTCGATCAGGTACTCGTATAAATAAAAATGCGGTTGATAACCGAATAAACAAAATTTATTATAAATCTGCAATTTTTCACCCCCAGGCCGTTGAACTTATTAGCATTTCTAGATAACACTTCTTTGCTGTAAATTGGTATAATATGGTGCAACCGAAAAATTCTTCTTCCTCCAATTGTGCTCATTGTCTAGTATTTTAGGACTTCCAAGAAATGAGTTTTGCTCTTTAAATTATTTTGCTATACTCGTTTTTTGTTTTTATTTAGTTTTTTTGTACTTGTGTCGTTTTGTAATGCTATTAGTTTTCTCTTATAGTTCTTACCCTTTTTTTAAATTTGTGTAGGTTTTTCTGACTCTCATTACTTCTTTGGGTTATTTTAATGTTTTCTAATAATTCTAAAGATGTATAAAAAATGTTTTTTTTATTATATTTGAGTAACTTCTTGTCTTTATACGCAATTTAAAAGCATTGTGATCTTGTTTCAGGTTTGATAATGTAACACTCTTAAAAATAAGGTGTTCCATATAAATTCATTTATATATTTAATTTTTATTTAATAATTATATATTCCCAATATAAAAAAATTTTTTTGTTTTATTCGTGCTCATTGTGAAGCTAGCATAGTTAGTAGCACCCCTAGCGGGTAAAAATGTAAAATATCGTACGAGTTGGTAGCTTAACTTAAAAAACTGACATCACCCGATGTGACGTGAGCATGGTCCGATATCGCCTGATCTGACGGACCAATCAGAATATTCAAAATAATAACCAAGGGTGGGATTTCCGTTGGCGTGCCCCTTCAGAAGGCCCACTCATCCAGAGGTTCTTGAACAGAACAGACGTAATGGCATTTTCGGACATAATTTAGAAATTTGTAAGCTTCCAGTATTCCAAATTTTAAGATGTCAAGGCCGGTACCAAATTTTATTAACGAGCTAAAGAAGAAGTCAGAAGCGATTATTTATGTATTTCAAATGAGTAAAAGTTAATATCATTTTTGATTAAGGGCGCTGATTTGCAAGAGCGATGTGTAAAGTGTTTAGTGATTTCAAAAGCTATGGGCAAAGTTTAATATGTTTTAAAGTGTTTTATAAGTGATGTGCATAATCAGGTACGTTTTAGATGATAATAAAGAAAATGTATTTTAATGTTAACTAAGTTGAAGAATTTTTAATTGATAAACGGTTAACACATGAACGGTAGAAATTGTCCTTTGAATAAAAATTCAAAATTAATTTGGAAAAACTGAAGTTACTATCTTGTCGATATAAATATAATTTTAAAGGTTAATAAGTAATTAAAATGTATGGAATAACTAGCAGTAATTACAAGTAAATTACTCGACACATTGCCGTCTTTTGTTCTTTTGTAATTTGTAATTGATTAATAAATTGTATAACATTGTATTTTAAAACTTTATATTTTCATTTCACAAGTAACCTCAACCGTTACAGTAAGGGCAATAAACTAATGCCGAAACTTTGCAGACTTAAATTAAATATACTTTTTCAGTTATCATCCGTATTTCCACTCACAATATTATACTTCTATTGACTTCTGTTATGAATGATCATTATTTCTTATCTTTTTTCTTTTATTTTCAATATACTTTAAATGAAAATATAATTTTTTCAGTTATCAACCGTATTTCGACTCAATATTATAACTTTATCGGATTATATTATTTTTGAGGTAAAATTCTTAAATATATTTTTACATTTTACTAGTAAATTAACACATTAAAAAGCCCCCTAAATAGAAAAGCATTATTAATATTGAAATATCTCTTTACTTCAAAGATTGATAGAATAAATAATGGCATAAGCAGAACGGGTTATGCTGAAGTGTCCTACTTTCAGATAGATTTATAAACATTGGCTTACGCGATTACATCAATTACACACAGAGTTGCGGATGGAATGATAAAATTGATTTCTAGAAATGAATAAATTATCTTCGTTAGATAACTCATAAATTTAGTTATTTTTGTTATCCAGTTTTATTCGCCACTTTTCACTCACTATACAACAAGCAGTCGATAGGTCATTTTCTCTGTCACTTTTCAGTCTATTGGTTTGTCTCCCTTCAACGTTTTTCCTATAATTTCATATTTCTTTCCAGAAATTACTATTGTTGAGGTTTTATTAAAACATTTAGGGCCATGTGTTTTTTCGTTACTATGACTTCAAATATTGTTTTATGTATTTATAATAAACCATTTATCTTGACCGTTTATAATGTACAGATCTATGCGCCAACACTTTCACACTCATTTGCCTGATACACGTACCTAATTGTAAATATGTAAATTACAGATTTTTTTAACAATTTATTTTGATATTGCTGTTTTCTATTTAGAAATTATAATTTTTCACCTATAAAGTGCCTTTACAAATATATATTTATATATTGTAAATAAATAAATCATTATTCTTAAGCAAATGGTTTCACATTTTTCATTTAATCGTGGAAACTATTCTTAGTTCATATTTATCGACGAAATGTTTCAATACGTGAATTATTATTTTCTATTAAAAGTGATTTTCATTATTTTAAACAGTTTCATGAAAACTTTTTAATAACAATCCTTCTTTAATAGACTGCAAACCCCTTATTTGGATAATTTTTTCCCTGATTCACTTAGTAACGACCACACAAAAACAAATATTATAATTCGTCACTATTTATAGCGTTGTTTTAGGAAAACCAAACGTTCAGACAACTATATAATTTTATATTGTGTATGATATATATATATATATATATCTTATACACATACACGTACGTGTGTGAGAATCTATGTGTGTTGTATACATTTGTGTTGTGTATGTGTTTGCGAGCGCTATTTTACTGTAAAACGTCCATTCAACTCTAGATTAACTAAACAGTATTCCCTGACCGAAAATAATTTGTAGAAATAATATACTCCAAAGAGTTTCAATGTATTTTAATTTTTAAAAAAAATTTAAATAAACTTTTAACATAGAGATATTTTTATTGTTTTTTTTCAATGAAATTTTTCACTAAAGGCATTGTACTTTAGAATATACATAGACCTATTACAGTTTGGCACATGATGCACTTAGATGCCGCTGTCAACCAATAACGTACAGACAATAAAGTGAGACGAAACACAAATGGGGTTGACAGGACTTTTACGATGTTATCATTACTCTAGCTTACTGCAATAATGCTGAAAGTTTTGCATCAGCAGCAATAAAATTTACGCCTGTTTTGAATTTTAAACTCTACTACTATTTTTATATTCTTTTCTTTACTTTTATTACCATCTCGGGATACCAAGGATAGTACCAATGTAGAATTATCTACACGGTGACGTTTTTTTTCAGTTTACAGTGAACAAGCAAAATGTATACACAGCCAACTCGGCCAGGCTTACAACTAATTTGGTGTAAGAAAATATATTTCCTAGTAGTGAACACATACGGGATATATGTGTGTAAGAGAAATTTAAATTTAAACAGAATAAACTTGAATACAAATATATTCTATTTGTTTTAAGTGTTTAATGTAATAATAATAATAATACAGCTGATTTTAAAATTTGTTCTAGTGGTATATGAGTTTTTCATGGAAAATATATTAGTATATTCAAAAGGTTAGAATCAAGAACCGGAAACAATGACCACAGGTCAGTGATGCCCGTGATGGAGATACGACCAATCTTTGAAAGTTAGGGGTGGTTTTGGATGATGCAGGCGGTCGATGTGACCTTGATCGTAGCCTTGGGGGAGGGTTCAACCACGTCTAGAGGGGTAGTTTTTAGGAAAAATTATTTTCAACCCACTAACCTAAGCTGGCCAGAGTGCTTCTAACCTAACCTACTGTTGGGTGTTCGACCACGTCTAGAGGGGTAGTTTTTAGAAAAAATTATTTTCAACCCGCTAACCTAAGCTAGCCAGAGTGCTTCTAACCTACTGTTAGGTGTGCGATAAAGATGAGGATCATCACGCCATCTGCCATGTACAGAGATATTGTGATGGTTTAGTTAGTGACCCTCATTTGGCCTGTGTGATAGGCTATTCAATCGTAGCGCTATTTACTTAGCTAGTGTGACGAGTTATGTGTTGGTAGCTGTGATAAGTAATGTATTGGTAGCCGTCCACACCTTGCTGTTGTCGTGGTTCATGAAGTGGTAGGTTTTCCTTACGGAGCTATTGTCTTAGCACTGATATAGGTCTTACGTAGGTATTATCTTGGTCACGGATCGATAACTGTTTTTACGTAGCTATTGTGGTGTTGGTAGCTGTCTTTACGTGGCTAGTGTAATGGTTCATTATTTAATAGCAATCATTACTGAGTTAGGTTATGCATCTTTAGCTGTCTTTACATAGCTATTATGATAGGGTATGTATTGGTTGTTATCTTTTCGTAGCTATTTTAAAGGGGTAGGCATTGTTAGCTGCCTTTACGCAGTTATTGTGTGACAGGTTATGCATAGCTGACCTGACTCGACGGTGTCTTTACCTACTACCTGACTCCAGGCCTTACCTGGGGCATACCTCCAAGGTAGCTTTACCTATGGCCTACCTGAAAGGTAGCTTTACCTTAGTTAGTATGCTGTAAATGATACAACATACCTAGACAATATGTGTAAAGGCCTTGACGGTTTCTGCATAGATATTTTGGTATGCGTTGGTGGCTATAATTATGTCTAAGACCTAGGGCTTTTGTTGGTGCCTTCACTAACCAATTGACCTCGGTGTGGATGTTGGTTGATTAGCGTAAGTTTTTCAACGTTGAATAGCTGATCTGGCCTTCACCAGCCGTGGCCTATTTGAACTTGGTGTAAATGCTGTTCGTTTGAACTTCGCGTATGTTGGTCGGTTAAACTTAGCGTAAGACAGTAGTTTGGTTGAAACGTTGGTTATTTGATCTAGCCTACACTGGCCATCACGGTATCAACATAGCCACCATCTCCGCCTTGGATGACGTCATATTCGATCCTAGGTTGTGCATCGGATTCTGTGTGTTGGCCTTAGTCGAGCCATTCATCGGGTACTATGTGTTAGCCGTAGTCAGGCTAGGCATAGGTTACTATGTGTTATCCATTAGCTAAGCTATGCATCGGACACTGTGTGTGTGTTAACCATAGTCAAACTAACCATTAGTTATTCACTAGCCTAGTTATGCTTTGGATACCATGTGTTAACCGTTAGTCATTCTATACCTCGGATACTATGTGCTAGCCCTTGTCGGGCTATGCATCGTTTGTCGGGCTATGTATTTGATTCCGGGATTGGTGTCTGTTGTCAGGCTAGGTATCTATTGTCTAGTTATGTATCTTTTGTCTAGCTATGTAGGCTATTGTCAGGCTAGGTATCTGTTATCAGGCAATGTAGGCTATGATCATGCTAGGTATCTGTTGTCAGGGTGCTGGTTACTCTTGCATCACCATAGATTTGTGTCTATGGATAACCGGCTTAGCATAGTATGTGGGTTTACACAGATAACACAGAATGTAGGCTAACTATATACATTACCCAAGCCATGCATTGGATACTTTATGTTAATCATTAGCCTAGCTATGCATTGGCTGTGTTAACCATTAGTCAGGCTACACATCAGATAATATGTGATATTCCATAGCCAGGCTCGGCATCGGCTACTATGTGCTAAGCATTAGCGAGGCTATGCACCGGATATTATGTGTTGGGGCATTCTCAAGCTACTTATCGGATACTATATGTTAACCCATCGTCGGGCTATGCATCGGATACTATGTGTTAATGATTAGTCTAGCTATGTGTCGGGTATTATGTGGGCAGGTTGTAGTCAGGCTACTGTGTGATAACCATTAGCTAAACTATACACTGGATATAATGTGTTCAGGCCCGTGTCTTCTTAGCATAATATCTATGCAGGCTTACACACATGTTTGTTTAACGCGGTATGTAGGCCTAACATAGTATATACGTCTATCTATGATAGCATGGATATTGGCTTGGCGTATTTATGTGGGTTTACACGCATATTTGTTTAACAGCGTATATATGGCTATTTAGAGTATATTGCATGCTGGTTTAACATAGTATATACCAGGGTAGTGTTTCTTTCCAGCTGACTTTTGAAATGACATGTGTGACTATATCTAGACCATACATAATTGATAAGCCAATTTTGGGAAGTTTATGCTTATTTAGCGAGGCTATGCACCGGATATTATGTGTTGGTGATTACTATGTGTTAATGATTAGCCAGGCTATGTATCGGGTATTATGTGGTAATTTGCGGGCCGCTTGTAGGATAGTGTGTGATAGCCCTTTAGCTAAACTATGCATTGGATATAATTTGTAGGCCCTTGTCGGCTTACACACAAATAAATTTTTTCGAAAAACTACCCCCCACCCCTCTGGACGTGTTCAAAACCACCCCCAAAGCTAGGGTCGGGGTCACGACGTTCGCCCGCATCATCCAAAACTACCCCTATAGTCCTAGGTTACGTAGCGGCCGATTTTTTTTTTTTCGAAAAACTACCCCCTACCCCCCTGAACGTGGTCGAAACCACCCCTTGGTCTAGGGTCAAGGTCGGGATGACCTTGAGCATCATCCAAAACTACCCCTATAGTCCTAGGTTACGTAGCGGCCGTGTTAGGGGTGGGTGCGCGCCAGTCTGGGCCGTGTTCTACTGATACATCTACAATTACTTTATCAGTTTAATCTTTAGATTTTTGTACAGTAGACAAACAATGGGATTTACTTTTCTCATTATAGATCTCCAGCATTTTAATGTTCCAAATTTGTTATCACCAATGTTTTAGTTCTTTATATGGATTTAAATAAACAGCTCCTTGTTTAGAGCTTGCAATAGACAAGTTAATTTTGTAAAGATCAGGCGTGCTATTAAGTTTTGTTTTTACTTATGTCGTATTATCTTGATAAAGACAATACGTATAATTTTTTTTACAAAGTCTATTATGTGTATTTCAAAATTATAATCAACTTCTATGAAAATAACTTCTCTTAAGGAAGAAAGATGTTTATTTATTCTAATGGCAAGTACAAAATAACATTAGTTATACACTCTGTAATAAACCTCGTGCTTCCCAGTTAGTGCCAGTTAATAGACTTCCTTGCCGTCAAAAGAGACGCTGCCCAGGGTACACCACGTGAAGGTGAGTCTATTTAGTACACCAGGAAGAAAGATGTAGATTTCAAGTAATGGGAAAAAAAATTATACTCTAAATTTGTACAATATTGAATTGTAATGTGCACATTTTAAAATGCTTAATTATAAAACAAATACTTGAAAGTAAAAAAAACGTTTACTTAAAAAAACATATTTTTAATTTTTTTAATATTTTATTTAATTAATTTTTCGAATTTGTATTGCCCTAATTGTTTTCTGCAATAACAGATATTTATCAAACCATAAAATTAGGCTCGATATTCACATTTATTGTAATCTTGTCCTTTATAACGCAGTAAAAAACTCAGGGTGTACTACTCCAATAGAAAACATAAAATACGGTTGCACATATTACATCGTTCATAAAAGTAAACATAATGTGGATTTTTGCTCAATATTTAAACGCGTTTCATATTTTTCAGCAAAGAGGCAGTTTTTTTAACAATATTTTTGTAGTGGAGTGCAACATTTTGGTTTCTTGTTCTATGGGCTACTGCTAAAGAGATTTAGCTTTGAAGTTTTTTTTGTGTCTTTGTAATTATCTTTTCTCTTGTCTTGAACAAAATTGGTATTGAAGTGTGACGAGTTTCAAGACAACATGAGTTTTCCTTTGTGTAAAGCTTCCAGCTTAGAGTTTTGGACGGAATTTCTTATAATAACAAAGGAAACAAATTTGACATTGTGCTTTAAAGTTGTGTATTATTTGTAATAATACGAAGGTAGATAATATTGTTTCGCTAAAACATTGTTTGAATAAAATTTTGAACAAAAAATATTGAACAAATTACAGATGTTTAAAAATCTTCAACAAAGAAATATTGTCGGATTTCATTAATTTTTTTACATTGAATAATTTTAAAAAAATTATAATTTAATTGAATAATTTTTTAAATTTTTTTACATTGTTATTTAATAATTTTAAAATTTTACGAGTATTTATAAAACTAAAATTCAAGCAAAAAATTCTTTTTCTTAGTTAATACAAATACTTACCTAAAACAAAACCTATAACATTTACTTCCCATGCAAACCCTGCAAACACTGAAACCTACTCATGGTATAAGCTGAAATCGTTCAGCGCGCTGACACGTTCCAACGATATCGATATTGTAATGGGGCAAATAAATGTGTTGTGGGCTCAGATGAAATCCTGGTAAATAAATGGACTTTGAAAGATTTATTGCAATAAATACGATATGCAGTATGGAAAGTGAATAACATTGTGCCACTGATTTCCATAAAGTCTTATAAATCCATTTTTTCATTTTAAAGTAATTAAATTATTTCATTTATTCAATCCATAGTTTGCGGTTAAAATACTAGATAGTATATGAATCAACCATTATCATCATATACATAATATTTAAAATAATATGTCTGTAAACTGTGTGGTTTTATTCACACAGAAAGCCTTAAATTATTTTCCTGAACAAATTTTGTTCATTCAATCATTATTACATGGTCATTTTAGTGTTGATTGTGTAGCTGCAGTTCAGCTTGGAAAGACTTTCTTTTACCGAAGTCTATTAAATAAGTTTTAAGCAGACTTGAAGTTCTCTGCCCGAATTATATTATTTATTTAACTAGGTTTATTGTCGATGCCTTGTTTTTATTTTTTAATTGCCTTCACTAAATCATACTCTAAATGATGTCAAGACAATTTAAGAACATAGTGAATCTGAATTAACATATTTTTGACTGTATTAGATATAAGTGTTTTTACATAATAGCTTAGTGTAAAATGTCAGTTATATTATACAACTAGGCATGACAAAATCTAATTTGCATTATCAATTTATTTGTCGTAGCTGGAAATTAGTAAAATTCCAATAAATAGTTTTGCTGTAAGAACAGTTATACCCTAGACAACATTATTATTATTTCTAAGAGTTTAAATGATACGTCACACAACGCCCGCTCTCCCCGGCTCAATTTGCCTTAATAGTTTTGTGGCCAAAGTGTTGTCAATATGATAGTTTTGGTTGTGTAATGATACAGTAATGTGAAACGGTTTCGTCAAAGAGTCAGGGACATTCTTTGGGGACTGTAGTTAGTGAAACCCTTGTTCAAAGTCCTAAGGTCAGACATCTAGAAGAATGGTTCATTGAAGATCGAATACTATTGCAAAGTAAAAGAGAGAAGAATCAGGAGTATTCACGGATGGAGGAACGTTGCTCTGATATCAAGAACATTATCTCCTCAAATTAGTTAATTTTTACTTTGTAGAAAAGCTAGTAATAAAAACCTACTATGTATTTTGTGTTTGTAAAACTATTACTTTATAACATTACAGCTTGTTTTCAGTGTTATAGATTGTGTAATGTTCTCTTAATTTAAATAGCTTATAAGTTCTCAGAAGACTTGCAAAGAATCTCATTCAAGAACAGTTTTAAAATCCTCATCAATTTATGTCCCTCAAATATTTATTCATCTTGCACTATGTAGAGATGATACTGTTCTCAACCGGTACCAAAAGTTGAAAAGTTTTCAGGTCTCCCTATTAACCGCTTATAGATGCTAGGATTAGGACATAGAATAAACAGCGTACATATCCTATAAAGACCCGTATAACTTGACGTTCTTAGGTTATCCATACCTAATTGATTTGTAGAACCCGTACATTACAAGGAAACTGAGTGTGATATCCCATCAGCGGCCACAGCATAATTCCCTCTTGTAACCAGTTGGGATATGTGATTTGTGCCCGCATAATAATCATAGACCATATGGTAGTAACTGCGGAACTTAATGTTAAGTAACGATGTAATACAGTTAAATAATTTCTTCTACTATTCTCATGTCGAAAAAAAATAATAAAATGAAGACAAAAACCTATTCTTAGTTCTATACATGTGATCACACGAAATACAGCAAAGCTTTTGTAATGATATATGGACATACATTGGAGATTTAAAAAAAAAAACATATTTCCAATACTTGTCAACAATTGATTGATTCTTTTAAGTTACAAAAGCAGTTAACATTATAAAAGGTTTATTTTCACATTAATCAAGAGCATCCTTCGTTCGCACACTTAATCTCTCTCAGCCGCCT
The DNA here is from genome assembly GCA_036971475.1 of Prosapia bicincta. Taxonomy (NCBI): domain Eukaryota; kingdom Metazoa; phylum Arthropoda; class Insecta; order Hemiptera; family Cercopidae; genus Prosapia; species Prosapia bicincta. The sequence continues at coordinate 238,515 of JBAIZL010000083.1, read as the reverse complement.
GTTACTCCATGTCCTTGGGCTACTTCCGCTATTCTATCCTTCAGTGTTATCATGCCTAACGGTCCCAGTCACGTAGGTGTTTGTCCTTAGATCTTGGAATTTCCCCGCGGTGTATAACTCTGCTAATCCATTTTCCTTGACAGGTACTCGGGTCATATTTTCCAGTCAGAATAGTTATTATTAAGTTTAGTCATTTGTTTTGGACATATTTTCCTTGAGGCTAAAATATAACCGTCACCAATCCGGTTTCTTCTATTTTATATGTCAAACTATAAGTGGTTATACACACACACACACACACACACACACAAACACACACACACACACACACACACACATATATATATATATATATATATATATATATATATATATATATTGAAGATGTACACAAATTATGATAATAATTAACACAATATTATAGGATAATAGCTCTAGAGTTTAGTGATAATATCCATAATATATCAATTTAAGATCTAATATGATCAACCAGTTATACTGCCCTTTTTTTGGTCATTATTTAAAACACATTTTAAAATAGAAAACTCTCATTACATAACCTATGTTTGGTTTCTACATTGTGACGCGTTTGTTATGATCACCAGCTTCTCTGTTTTCCCATCAAACACTTCTAGAGCATTATATACTTCAAATATATCTACGGTGTGAGAAAATACAGAGCTAATATTAATTGAAAATTAATATTAAGTAAAACTGGAATTTCCAATAAATATATTGATTAAGGTTGGTCATTGAAAAAGTTAATAAAGAACACACGAATGCTTTATGTAGTAATAATTTCATAACTTCTTTCGAAAAACCAATAATGTTGATAAATGTATAGCTTCAGGTTCACAAGATTTATTCCCTAATAAGATTTAAATTCGTCCCTGAGACTCCATAAGATTTCTCCCGTCTGTGTGTTACTTTGATCTAATTTTTGCTGCTTGATCTAATTTCTGTTTCATTTGATCAAATTTTCAATCTTGAAATCATTTATTGACATAACATTTATTGAATAACGTTATTTCAAACACCGTTAAGAAAACAACTCTAACGTAAATGTATAAATATAATCTTAAATTTATAACAATATATGAGAAACCTTAATTCAAGAAATACTATATTCTTGATAGTATTTGATCTACCAGCGAACTTAATATATGTATGATTAAGCTATATACAGTACAAAATACATTCTTTCAGGTAATAATTATTGAATAGGAAAGTTTCATTGTATATTACCAGTTACCAAGTTGTGTTGATTCTGTTCAATTGTTGGAACTTTGAAGGAAATTAGTTTAATTAACTAATTGAGTCTTAGATATTCTAGCTGTTCAAATTGTATCAATTGTTGTTTTGTTCCGTAATGAATATAAAGATCTGCGACTTTATATATCTACACGGATTATGTGTTAAAATTCCTAACTGTTTGTATTTCATTGTTATATTTATGAATTTATTAGGTAATAAATAAATATATTTACAAACATAATCAAGGAAAATAAAATAAACTTTAATTCCAATAAATTCATGGAGGTTGATCATTAAAACACAAAAAACCGTTTTTTTTTTTGTTTTAGACTGATAAAGTTTGTTGTGTGTTAGATTTGTGCTATCTGACATAAAGTTTGATTAGAACAGAAAACAGAGCTGACGAAATTGTATAAAATATGCGAGTTCCTTTATTAAAGAATTCAAATGAATCGCGTAAATATTTAGGATTTGAGGCATTTTTTTTTCTCCAAATAAATTATATGTACCAAATTATATGAAAAAAGAATTTAAGCTCTCAAATCATTCATGGGATATCCAGTACCATTGTCAAGAATTGGGTTGGCATGGACGCTGGTGGAGAAATTGGCTTCAGGAAAGCAAGTATGCCTGAGGTTTGTCATAGTACAAACTCTACCCCCACCCCAAGGTCCCTAAACCAGGGGATGCTCTTTGGAAACGTAGATGGGGATAAGGAATGGATGGAGGAATTATGTTTGACAAAGGAGAAGTGTAGGTAGGAGACATATGTTCATTACGTAATTTCTCTAGCCTTGTCTAATTGCATCTGCTCTCTATGATCGTATATCATTATATTATAATCATTATATCCTATGAGTCTACTCATTTTCTATGCATATATTTCTCCGACAGAGAGTAGTTGTGTGTCAGCTACGTGACTCTTCACGAGTGATGGTTTTATCCACAGTTACTAGACTACAACCGTAACCATAGATTGTAACAATGTAGTCTAGTAGCCGTGGCTTCATCCCACTTTATGATTCATCGTGAGTTGCATATCTCTACCTATATTCACAAACCATTTTTTGTGTTCCATAGGTGAAAATATTCTCACTTGCTGAGAAACTTTAAAAAACATGAAAACCTTTATACATATTATATAGGCTATATACAGGCATGCATGTCCATACAGTATTACAGAAAAAGACAAGACGTTTCTCTTCTAAGTATACCGAATTACAAGTTATAATTTTATAGTTTACAAATTTGAAAGTTCTCGGCAGCAACGTCTTGAAAAACATCGTATTTTTCGTGAACGAATGGTGATATTGTGTTTTATTCTGATAAATCATAATAATTTTATTTAATAGAAATAGAAATTTAATAGAAAAATACTTGTACTATGAAACCTCTTGGAACGTAAAATATGTTTCATATAAAATATGGATATATTATTTGGTAAATGGTAATGCCAGTTTTTATAAAATTATTTTGTAAAAATAATTAAACGTTCAAATGTGTACAGATTCGGTTGTTAACGATTTTAAAATTACTCTCTGTACAGTACATTTATATATGTGGTAGGTTTAACATATAATCCATTCCTACGAAAATAAAACAACAAAGTCAAACGTTTCAATTAATTATTGTTCATTATGGTTTCCAAAATTATAAAATGAATGGATACAAAGCTGTTTAAAAAATAAATATATGTCTTATAGTGGCTAGATGTCTACACAAATAGCGACCGCCATTATACATGCTAGTCTTAAAACAAACCGAAACAGAGGCTAAATTATAAGCATAATACACAAACTTTACTTCTCAAAAACGCCAATAGTTGTGAATATTTATTATTGTTATTTAGAGCTGTGAATTATTTCTCAACTAAATAAATAAAAAACACTAACCACAATACAAAAATCTTTATTTTTCTACAATTACTTTATGTACATTTCTATTACATGTTTATTATATTCAAAAGTACTTGAAAAAAACTTTATAAAAAGTACTTCTGAAGGGGATTACCATCTAATAGAAATATAAATTAAGTAATTTAGTGATATACATATTTTTATTTTGGTTAGTGGGTTTTATTTGTTTACTTAAAGAAATAATGGTTATGACTGAAGACATGAGCAACAAATATCAACACATCTCCTACGGTGATCTGAATAGTGTCAACATTACCATTACATTATTTAATTAATAATAACTGTAAATAATATAAGTAGTAAGTAATAGATTATTGTCAACTATTTATAGTAATAACTTTAAAACTATCAACAAATGTTTACAGAAAGCAGAAATCATCTTTTGATCACGAGCGAGCTTTGATTATATTGTGTCAATAATTAGATTAGTTACTCATTAAAGTTATTAATTAACAAATTGCTATAATTTTGTATGCCATTATTATGTTGTGTTTCTAATATATAATTCAAATAGAAAAAGTTAAAATGAACTATTAAAACTCTGAGATTTTATTACAAAATATTTCTTAGATTATACAAAATAGGTAGATTTTCCTTGGATTGTTTTTGTACAGTTTCTAATACATAACTTCTACTTACAAAATGTATCCGTAGTCTAAAATATTGAACGATAAATAAAAATATTTGTTTATAATTTATAGCAATTACCTTAATTGTATCTTCTAATTGTATTACTACTACAGTTACAGTATTACTCTGGAAAATTAACTGATTTGTTGTTTAATTCTGTTTGTTTCAACATTGTATTTCAATTAGTAGTAAAAACCACAGAAACAGACAAAAACTCATACTTCTACTACTAGTTAAGTGTTTGTAACACTACAGTATCTCACTCCTACAAATTCACAAATTAAAATACGGTTTATTAGTAGGCTGCGTACTTTACATTGTTTTAAAGTCTATATTTAGACTGTAAGATTCTAAATTGTAGTTTTAACTGCTACATAATCTCTGAAACATCTTGGGCGAATATATCTCTAAAGGAAACATTAACTTTATCGGTAGAAAAAGTTCATAATTTTATTAAAATTTTCAAATTTCATTTAGGTATCATGAAAAACATAACAATTAGGAAAAACATATTGTATAACCTAAAAGCTCTGACGTAAACGTCAAACTATACCAGATAATTTAAATTCCATATTTATCTTTTAATGCCCATTATATATTGTCTACAACGTAATTGCAAAATAAAAACATTAAAATTATAGATGTAACCGTCACTGTGTTCTTTCGGCAAAACATTTTATACTGCCAAAACAATATTTTATAGCCATGAGGGAGGAGGGGAGGCTGTTATTAAAAATCCGTCAGATAAAATGAACTGAACACGGAAAGTTGAGTTATTTCCAAGTTTAAAACAGTGCACCCGACGCCGAGGGAGACAAAAATCGCCTTTCTTTATTTTACCAATACGGACAATACTTATATACTCATATAACGATGGCATATTTAATCGGAATCTTTGGTGTTCCTATCGCGCTAATTCCCTAACAGAAGTGTTGTGGAGAAGAGAGTAACATAACCGTTTTTGATACGATTTCTTATAACACATCGTAACCTTTGTATCTCTTGTGTAACATTTGGAGTGTTTGTATGTTATCTTTCGTAGGATGGTTACTTAGGTATCTCAAATGTACATATGGGTAAAATAAGAAATGTTGTCGTCAAGAGTTTTTTGATTATTTAATAGTAACATTCAACCAGAGTGTATTCCTAATAAATCGTAATTTTTGTAGTTTATCGCGAATACCTAGCATAACTTTTTTCATCAATGAATCATAAGAAAGTGTTGTGAATATAAGAGGTAAGGAGACGAGAAAAAGCCCTTATTCAAAAAAAATATGATGGTCTCGTGCCAAAATGTATTCTATCTTATATGAGTAATATAAAGAGATATCAATGCGTACACCCTCCCATAAGGAGGCGAATACGCAAGGGTAGTTATAAATGGGTACGGAAAAACGGAAAAAGTATCCAATAGGCTTTAATACGGAATTGTGCCTACTTTTCTCCACCTGTTGTTTGACATCTTAATACTTTGTTTGTTTTAAATTGCATCTATTACTTCTTGGGTTTAAATGCTGTTTTTTCAATACTGCGATACATTTTATTTTATCCTCTGGTAATTACTTAAATGTAGAACAATATGGTTTTACAGGAAAATAAACAAAATGGTTGTATAATTACTTCAAACAACTATAAATAATAGTTATAATTTTTTATTTCCAGATACATTGATTGGATACAAATTTTTAAAAAAATATTATAAACAATGCAAATTATGCAGTAATGTAGATTGTTTAGAGATAAAATTTAAACATAAGTTGACTTTATAAAAATCACTATCACAATGTAATTGATTTTTTATACAGTATATCGCATTGATTTCAATATTTAATTACGGTGTTGATTTATATTCCAATCTGTCATCTGAAAGCACACACATTATTTATCGTATAGCAACTTTGGTTACCGTGACTGAGCCAAGAATTTAATGTTTGTAGTTTTTACAGAATATGAAACATAAGATTTTAAACAAGTACCAAGAACTAAAACCGTAATTGTAATAAAATAAAATTTGCTATGGACATTATTTCTTCATATTAACAATCTTTATAACATTTGTAATATGTTTTTATTTTTATTTAATTTTAAAAGCACTAAAGACTTAAAACTTTTAAAATCTGACGGAGTTGTGGGCATTGTTAATAAGGGTCTGTACCTTGTTGAAGTGCACAGTATGTAGGTACCCATATAAACGTAATGTAGTGGTGTGTGTCGTTTGGCTGTGATGTCGTTTGACTGTATGGGATGCAGAGTCCTTGTTAGTGAAGGGAAGAGTTTACATTTCCTGAGGGAGGTCAGAGGAGAGTTGTTTTACTCTCGTATCTTTCACAGTAAACCTTTACTTATGTCATTAGGACGAAGGAAATAATCGATCAAATAATATTATACTGACGTAACTTGATAATAATAGGATCCCTTCAATTATATTTGATAAAAGTGTCAAAAGTACTGGAAAAAGAAAGATAGAGGCATTAGACAGCTACAACAATTTAGAAATTATATTTAAATTACTCTTGTTAATGTTTCTTGAGACATAATCACAAAAAATGATTGGTTGTATGTAAATATGATGTGTTATATGTAATTAGGTTTGTATACATTTGGTCGATAACTTTTACATTTATAGTTATGCTTTGTACTTTTAGAATTAAAATTTAAAATATATATATTTATCTGTAACCTATGGTTTCAATTGTGTTGAGTGTGAAGACTTTCTTGTTTTTAATAGTTTATGTGAATGATATTTTGAGGGATAGGAAAATGAATGTGTGGTAAAAAAAACATTTCGTACAATAAATCATACAAGGTGTAATATGCATATAATAGGTTCAAATGTAACCTGTAGAGACTTTACTCAACAAAAACTGATGACAATACCCAACTAAAACACAACAAATAGCTTTAAAACATGAGACTTAATTACTTTAAAGTATTTGGAACCTTGTTGGAAAACATAATATTTATAAGAAGAAAGTTTATATTTCCTATATGGAAGAATACCTTCCAATATAAAACAAACGAATAATATAAAGTTTATATTTATACCTAAAAAGTAATACAAAAAAGATCCATTCCTCAAGAAAGCAAAAAAATAAAATAAATAAATTGTATTAGAGTTACTATTTAATCGAAGTGACAATTGGTGCCTGATCACTACCTGGTTATAGAGCCAACAAATATATTTATAAGAGAGATTAACTGGTCTTATTATGTAAATTAATGCTAGAGTATTATTTTAGTAATATCTAAAATAATTAGCTTCGTAAAATGAACGAATGTTTGAAACGTGTTACCAAGTAAGCAATTACATATTCACTTAGTTCAGTATTTTTAAAATTATTTTCTTCAGTGAATTCAAGATGATTACATCAAGCAACTAAAATAAGAGTTTACATTCATTACCGTAGATATATTACACATATAGAAAAAAAATATAGTATGATTGATATTACTTAATTGTTAAACATTTATTTGCTTTACATATTTTGCACAACGTTTTAAGAAAAAACCGATTTATTTTAGACAGATTTTATGTAAATGACCTAAAACGTATGTAATAAATGATAATACAAATATCTAAGAAAATAAGCAAAATAAATCCACAAATATCTATAAAAAAAAGAGTTATGTATCTATCTTTATCACAAAGAATTATCGTACATTTTGTAAAGCCGTAAACGTATTTACCTGACACATTAATTTTTTTGTAAGGACAGGTGAAGTTATTATACCCACACTTTATATAAGTCCCTTTAATTAAATTCACAATCGTTCATAATCTACCGTTTACAAATAGGTATTATCTCCTAGAAAGTAAAATTTCTTGATTAAAAAATATTACTGTTTCGATCGGTTTACTTGGCTAAACTTTATAAGAGCCAAGTTGTGCGCGCCATCTGCATAATGGACTTGAAACTAACTTGATCCAATTAACAATGGTTTAGAGTGCTTTGTACTCCCTATAAAGCTAATTGACTGGTAGTCCAAGTTTACACAGCGTTTGCCTAATGTGAGTGACAATACTCAGTAATTTGGTAACATTTCAAACCAGACTTCATTAACTAGCTACCATGTTACAAATGTATTCATTTGGAAAACGTCACTTCCGGTAGTAGGTTACGTTTCGTAATGCAAGGTCTACTAATAAAATATTAAAACTCAGCGTTGAACTTTCCCAAATGTTTTATCTGGTATTTTCAAATGTATGAAGAAAACAATCATTTTGAATAATATTAACTTGATAATGATCTTTTTCTTAATATTATGGGGTGTAATTGTTCTTTTCTTAGAGTTTTTTTATATAAAGTTTATTTTATATATAGGGCCTAAATTTTATATTCTGTCAGAACGATGTATTTCACAAGTGGGACCGCTTCCAATGATAAAATATACATATTTGGTTCCATATAACCAGCCTTTTTAATTCAAAATTAAACGGTCTTTAGAACCAAAGCAGAGAGCAAATATAATTTAGAAAAGCTATTTACATACTTCTTCATCTACAATAGTTATTTTAAAACATCCTCGTGTAGTATAACATTAAAAGGTTCATAATGTCAAACAATGACACTTATACAAATATTATGCTTGCTGAATTAAGGTATGAAGTAAATATTCAAAGTGTTTTTGACATAAAAATACTAACCATTATACTATAAATTGAGCAAACTTAGACAGTAAATCCTGATAATATGTTAATAAATTACAGAGAGGTTTGATAACATAACTGTTGCTATAATCAGGGATGTAGCCCTAGAAATGTAGGTAGGCCTACTAACTAGCAGTGTAAGGATAAAAGAGAACTGATTTTCTTAGGCACATTTTGCAAAACAAGACGAAATGTTTTAAACGATATTTAGTTTATGATTTTGATTCCAAGTTCATACCTTTTAATTTCTGTATTAGGAAACACAATGCAAGCTTAACAAAATCTTTCTAACGCATCTCTCTTTATTATCAGTATTCTATGTTCTCTCATATTTTAAACGTAACTTAAACTCTCACACTATTATTTAAAATGTATATATATATATATATATATATATATATATATATATTTTAAAAACAACATAGGTTATTCAAATACAAGAATATTTAATTATTTATATCCAAAACTTTACGTTGGCAAACAGTACCAACATCATCAGGAATGAAAACTACAATAATAATATGTTATCGTTTGCCAACGAAATGTTTTGGATATAAATTAATAAATATTCTTGTATTTGAATAACCTATGTTGTTTTAAATTATTAAACACGAAAACGTATTATATATATATATATATATATATATATATATATATATACTCATGTGAACTGTACAAGAGCAAATATTGAGTAGATTTAGACCTGAGTAAATTCTTGTGAAATACAATAGATAACAATTTATAGCTTTATATTCAGAGTCAATATGAATTACTATCGGCAAGTAATCTATAATATAAACACACAGACAAACATACACATACATAGTCACACACATACACACACACACACACACACACACACACACAAACCCACACACCCACACACACCCACACACACACACACACACACACACACACACACACACACACACACACACACACACACACACACACACACACAGTATAAGACCGGTAGACAAACAGAGAGAGATAGACAAACTGTGGCAGTAACTAGAGCAAAAAATATCAACTTGGAGACAGGATACACTATTTTTAAAATATTCGAATATATAAGACACCTGTTATAACATTTATCCTTTTAAGAGAAAATATACAATATTAAGAGCACAAGGGTGCGATATATTACAATAAAAATATTTGAAAAACCCCTATACCACAAAAGTTATTTATAGTAGAAGTTATCTAAGAATAAACTTTTTACGTTTCGACGACCATGTCATCATATCATCTGCAGAGGATCTTGACTACGTACTCCTAGTTTAAAATTCATTGCATTCTAGATAATATGTTTTTGGCAGGTCACCCTAGTTTTTACCCATAGGTCACCCATAGATAATTTGCACTATTAGTTTTGAATATTTTTTGTGGTGTAGGGGTTTTTCTCGATATTCTTATTGTAATTATGAGAAAATATTTTTAAAATTATTAAATTCGTTTCATTGCTATTACATTTTTTAAACTATTAGCAGATCAGGGAAGTAGAGGGTATATTTAAATGCAATTTAAAATTAAAGAAGTTCCAAAAATCCAAGCAAATTATCGAAACTCTCTCTCTTTCAGAATTGTTACTCAACAAAGTCTGTATAATTACTCGTTTTGGAACGCGTGCTAAAGGTTTCTGGAGGGGTGGGGATATCACACGTTTAGTTGAATAATTACAGAATACACGCACGAACACACTATATTGAGTTACGATAGCCTTTCAGAAGTTGAGTGACATTTTGTTCTAGACCGACAAACTGCGTCGGCCAATCGATGTTGTTGCAAAGTAATTAAACTAATTGCAAGGAATTACTCAGAGCCTTCATCCAGACTTGTGGTTACAGTGTTCGGTTCTGATAGAAATTGTTATCTTAATGCATATCTTCCGTGACAACTAGAAATCAAATATGAAAACTGGCAACCCTGTAATTTATTTTGGTTTGGGCAAAAGAATATTTTTGTAAAGTTAGTTCCAAGCACGCAGCTTTACCAAAGGGTTTTTTTAAAAGTAAAGTTTACATATAAGATAGTGGTAATAGATATATATATTACTCACATTTTAAAAAATGTTAATAAATCACTTCTTTTTAATTGGATAGAATCTGTCATACTAATGATTCCATATTTTTTTTACTATAACGTGCGTTAGAGTGCCAATGGCTAATATAGGAAGCACATTGTTAGTGTCAGCAAAACATTGAACTTTTAAACTAACACATTGTCCTTTTTGTTTTAAAGCCGATCCGTCCTTCCTTACCATTGACTAATATTGCCTTGAAGCATATGTTATCATTGTGAATACATATACTTAGAATCATACATGCAAGAATACAGCAAGGACATGAATTCAGGTTGAGATATTGGAAAAACTATGTTTAATTAGATAAAATTTCTAATGGAGTTATTTGGAGTTCGATATGTTTGTAGAAACAAGTAATAATAGAAAAATGCTATGGTTATAAACTAAAAAAGCCAATTCCCAAATAGGTCAACAAAAAAATTGTATATATAATTTTTTTTTAAATTTCATAATTACAACTAATATAACTATTTACATGTATATATCAGAATTAAAATATTAGGTGACAAAATAGAAAGCGAATTTCCTTGCAAATTCCCATTTTCCTTTCTCTCTATGATGTTAGACTATTAATTTTGTTTGTTACTCTTATTACGCTTTTATTTTTTCCTGTCGCTTGCATTGCGTCATAGTATTTTTTCGCTTTCCTTATGCATTGTCTGTTTGTGAACCAAGATTCGATACCGTTAATCCAGTTTGTTTGTTTATTCATTCATTTTTAGTATTAGATCATTATTTATTATATTGTGTGGTAACCATAGCAATAAATTAATGTTGCACAATGGAGGTATCGACGACAACCGGATGGGGGTAAAGGAAAAGATCATATATCTCTTTCAGAAATACACTTCTTGCTATGGGAAAGTTGTCTGAGTGCCAGAGCGCTTCACTTTGAGCATGAAGACACTTAGTTCGAATCTGACCTAGATAATCCCAAATTGCCAACTTGGATGAAATGCCAACGAAACTGACTTGGAATTGGATTTATTTGGACAATTTCCCTACGTAAAATGTTATCTTAAATGCTTCATTATATTTTTTGTAAAACTATTTAGTTTATTGCATGATTCGTTCATCTGATACTTCAAAGGTCAAGCCCTCCAATGCTTTCTTTGACGCAGGTGTTAATTACTAGAGATTATGTAAAATTGTCAGTATAAGATTAGTGTTTGTGAATATTGAAGCAGTTGCAGCAGGAAAACACGACTTGGTAAAATAATAAACTTGGGCGTAATGATAATATAGTATGATAATACACACAGAAATAATTTTCTGTAATACAGTCACAAACGTTTTGGGGCTATACCGTCTTGGTTAGAAAGAATGATACAATGGGTGGTGACGGTAAGAAAATTTTGTAATGGCAAAGGTTGCTCAGAAAGGACAATGCCCCCTTGAAACAATCCTTAAATATACGAGAAATAATACAAGATACACACAACCTAGAATGAGTTTTGATAATTTGTATTTTTTAACAAATTTTCTTTTGACTTCTTCAAAAAAATCATAAAAAAAAGGAACAGGACTTTTACAATCTTAAAGTTTTACACATTACTTTTTTAGACTAAACCCGATGGATTTCCGAATAATTAAAGATTCCAAGTAAGACAATAGTGATTTTAAAATTATAAAACATGAATAGAGGTTACAAATTAATAAAATACAAAATAACGTTAATTATGAAATCACAGAATTGTATAAACAGATTGTTCCTTTATAAAACAAATCATAATTTTTACTTCGATAAGAGAAGATTGTTTCTTGTTGTGCAACAATGGACCCTCTACGGTAAGACAGTTTATAGAAACAAAGATGTTTCTACATTATATAGCAACCGTATAGCTGGGGATATTAATTTTTATCATAACTAAAATGAATACCTTGTTATCACTAGTAATAAACTTGTAGCAAGAGAAAAATTAAAAAAATGGGAAAACAAAATATGCACAAACACGTGCGATCACATGGAAAAGCTTTCCATGTCTTCCTTCGCCATATCCTATTTTAAATGCACAATCCGACAACATACTTCCATAATCGATATTCACACAAATAAATGGTACTTTTCAGTTTATTTCCCTCTTGCCTTGATTCCATGTTGCAAACGATATTCACACAAATAAATGGTATTTTCAGTTCATTTCCCTCCTGCCTTGATTCCATGTTGCAAACGATATTCACACAAATAAATGGTACTTTTCGGTTCATTTCCCTCCTGCCTTGATTCCATGTTGCAAACGATATTCACACAAATAAATGGTACTTTTCAGTTCATTTCCCTCATGCCTTGATTCCATGTTGCAAACGATATTCCCACATATAAATGGTACTTTTCAGTTCATTTCCCTCCTGCCTTGATTCCATGTTGCAAACGATATTCACACAAATAAATGGTACTTTTCAGTTCATTTCCCTCCTGCCTTGATTCCATGTTGCAAACGATATTCACACAAATAAATGGTACTTTTCCGTTCATTTTCCTCCTGCCTTGATTCCATGTTGCAAACGATATTCGCACAAATAAATGGTATTTTCAGTTCATTTCCCTCCTGCCTTAATTCCATGTTGCAAACGATATTCACACAAATAAATGGTACTTTTCAGTTCATTTTCCTCCTGCCTTGATTCCATGTTGCAAACGTTTTTATTTTTTAAAGTTTCATGTCCGTTTCTTGTAGATTAATTTTGTAGCGTCTTATAATAGCCATGTGCAAAAGTTAGTGCAAGATTATATAACTAATAAAATGTTGAATTAGATGATAGAGAGACAAATCTATACCACTATAGTATTTTAAATATTCTTAGTCATAAAAAAAGGACTACATCGAAGAGAATCTTTTAAGAAATAAACCTTCTAGTTTATTAAAATACGGAAATAAGTATAAGCTAGTATTGGTATTGAATAAAACGGACCTATACTAAATTTACTATCCCAATTCTTCTTTTAACTGTCCTCTGTGGAAATGGCAAGAAGCAAAATATATGAACATAACCAACTTCTTTTCTCTTTTAAATAATAGCCTAAATAAGAAAGACTGAAATCCAGACATATTCTCGCATTACATACTTCAGAGGTATTTCCTGACTGATGTTACTTGTCGTGTTAGCTGCAGATTCACTTTAAGCAACTAAAGCTTAACTAACCGGACACTTTGTAGCTATGTTATGGTATTGTTGCTTAATAATGTGTTGTAGTATAATGAGGTAGTTTCTGAAGAATTAATAGATAGGAGAGTGATGTGATGGGATATTTGTATGACGATAAATGATGGTATATAGGAATGATGGAATGACGTTCCTTATAATATTTTTTCCAACCTTAAAAATATATTTTCATGTGTTAAAAATTTAAAAACGAAAATAGCAATTACATATGTTTTTACTCACTGGTAACTCTATTTGGTTTCTTAAGGAAAACGTGTTTACCATAAACATCTGCATACAATAATTCTATAAAATACCCTATTAAATTTAATTGTGGCTTTAAATAATTAGCAAACACTAAATTTATTTAATTAAAAGATTCGATATTTCAATCTGCGGCCATCCAATATACTTTGTTAACACTATTTGAATACGTAACGTTGTTTATATTCAATTTGTGCATTAAATTTAAATTATATTTTCTAATATATTTTGTTATTTTCAATAGAATAATGCTTTCTGTATGATATACAAGGAAACAATGATTTTGGAAACGTTTGATATTCTGAGCTTTCATTGCCTAATGTTTTCAAACTTTTCTAGCTTTTAAATATTAACATTATTAAACTACCCCTTCCAAAAGCAACAAAACTTATTTTAAAACTATTTACAGAAATAATTATGTCCTAATGCAATTTATTTGTAGGTTAATGTGAGTTTTGCGGAGGCTAGGAAGATAAAACGAAAACGTCGTAGAAATACAGTAAACAGTTTTTAAATTCCGTCAAAGTAAAGAAAATTTAATTCCCGTCACGTCCTACCCCATTCCATTTAGATTTGCTATCAATAGGAGTGCGACATTGCATTGCAATAAATAAACATGTTGCGGGCTCGAATGACAGTGCGGTAAATAAATCAACATTGAAATGATAAATTGAAGGGAAAGAGTTGTGTAAACAATGTATTGTTTATTTATGTATTTCTATTATTCCGAATTTGTAGAATTCTAAACACGTACGCTTTGTTCAGCTGACATGAAGCTGCAATAATTTAATTCGTGTGTAGAAGTACAGGGTCGATAGACAGGCCGTGTCTCACAATTAAAAAAGCATTGAGGCTAACTTATATTTGTGGGCATTATCCGGGGAGAAGAGTGTGATAGGGGTTTAATAAGCCAGCTGAACATGATATCCTAGTACAGTGGTCTAAACGGATGTTATAACAGTAATTAAATTAACTCCTTCTGAAAATTAAATACATTTACACTAAAGGCTCCATTTGAAGAAAGCGTTATCATAGTAAAATTATTTCTATAAATCGCTGTATCCTAGAAGCTAAGTCTACTAGAACGTAGAAAGTCGGTGACTTGTATACCGTTGCTATCTACCAAAACTAAGATTTTTGGATCTATTATCTAAAGCATATAAATAAAAGACAGGTATAAACAGGAACAAATAGAGTGATGGCTATATGCTCATTCAACAACTTCCAAAGTATCGCATGTAGTACTATACAAAACTTTCACAATATACAACAAAAGTTTCAACTTTGAAATGGAACATTCAGACCTTATAGTCAGCATCACAAAGTAATTAAGATTTATTCAAACTAATTGGCTTCCATACTCTGTACTTGTCTCCATTTAATAAATAATACACATCTTCCAATAACGTCAGTAAGTTGTACGTCTCTCCAATTATAAAATAATACACGCCTTCGGGATAACGCCAATAAGTTGTACGTCTCTTCAATTATAAAATAATACACGCCTTCGGGATAACGTCAATAAGTTGTACGTCTCTTCAATTATAAAATAATACACGCCTTCGGGATAACGCCAATAAGTTGTACGTCTCTTCAATTATAAAATAATACACGCCTTCGGGATAACGCCAATAAGTTGTACGTCTCTTCAATTATAAAATAATACACGCCTTCGGGATAACGCCAATAAGTTGTACGTCTCTTCAATTATAAAATAATACACGCCTTCGGGATAACGTCAATAAGTTGTACGTCTCTCCAATTATAAAATAATACACGCCTTCGGGATAACGCCAATAAGTTGTACGTCTCTTCAATTATAAAATAATACACGCCTTCGGGATAACGTCAATAAGTTGTACGTCTCTTCAATTATAAAATAATACACGCCTTCGGGATAACGCCAATAAGTTGTACGTCTCTTCAATTATAAAATAATACACGCCTTCGGGATAACGCTAATAAGTTGTACGTCTCTTCAATTATAAAATAATACACGCCTTCGGGATAACGCCAATAAGTTGTACGTCTCTTCAATTATAAAATAATACACGCCTTCGGGATAACGTCAATAAGTTGTACGTCTCTCCAATTATAAAATGATACACATTTTCCAGATAACTTCAGTAAGTTGTACGTACCTCCAATTATAAAATAATACACACCTTTGCGATTACGTCAATAAGTTGTACGTCACTTCAATTATAAAATAATACACACCTTTGCGATTACGTCAATAAGTTGTACGTATCTCCAATTATAAAATAATACACGCCTTCGTGATAACGCCAATAAGTTGTACGTCTCTTCAATTATAAAATAATACACGCCTTCGGGATAACGTCAATAAGTTGTACGTCTCTCCAATTATAAAATGATACACATTTTCCAGATAACTTCAGTAAGTTGTACGTATCTCCAATTATAAAATAATACACACCTTTGCGATTACGTCAATAAGTTGTACGTCACTTCAAATATAGAATAATAACAATTTTCCAGATAACTTCAGTAAGTTGTACGTATATCCAATTATAAAATAATACACATCTTCACGATAATCTCAGTAAGTTGTACGTCTCTCCAATTATAAAATAATACACATTTTGTCGATAACCTCAGTAAGTTGTACGTCTCTCGAATTATAAAATGTTACAAATTTTCCAGATAACTTCAGTAAGTTAAACGTCTCTCCAAGTATAAAATAATATACATCTTCCCGATAGTGTCACTAAGTTTTACGTCTCTCCAATTATAAAATAATACACATTTTCGAGATAACTTCACTATTTTGTACGTCTCTCCAATTATAAAATAATACACATTTTCTCGATAACCGCAGTAAGTTGTAGGCCTACATCTTTCCAATCTTAGGTGGATACACTCTTAATGTACTCGTATCTTCAGATGTCAGTAAACATACCACATTGTCATGTTGACACTTTCCACAAAGCTTCAATTTATTTTGTATTGAAATATATTATTTACAATAAATTCGTTTTACCTTTTCTGAACTATAGTAAAGCAAAGAAATATTTGTACGGCCACTAAAACACTGACCTTGCATTACAAGATATAGTTCATACACAACGGCAAAGATTGAAACCGTTTTAATGTGTAACGTGTAATAATAAATTTTATGATATAGTTATTAATGACTTTAGATGTTAAATATTGCAGTAATTCGTTACACAATTAGTTATTTGACCTGCAATGTTAGGAATTTAATTGAACATAAGAATGGTGTATTCAATAAATAATTTAACCAACAAATATTAAATTAGATAAATCAAGTTTTACTACACAAAATATATATAATAAAAAAACAAAATTACATCTGAAACAATTACACTATTTTATGTTTGGCATTTAATTGTTATATATAATTTTATAAGAAATTTACATTATTAAAAAAACTATGGCATGGCACATGATATCCACAAGAAAATGAATTACCGTAATTCAAAATAAGTTTAACTTTTAGCTATTCAACATTTTATAAATTTGCTATAACAACATACAATCAAATTAACACATCCTGCAATTCATGAAATAGAAACTTGTATAATTATGCCGTGACCAGTTAGAGTTTTAAAGTTAAATTTTAGATTTGCCGTCACTTTCTGTCAAAAATTATAACTTATCTGAACTGCAGATATCTGAACTACGTAAAGCAGATCGTGGCTCTGGATTCAGATCTCGCCATTCAGCATTTTGAATTGGCGTTGGTTGAGATTTGGAACCTCGCCCGGTGTTGAGTCTTAGAGTAGCAACATTTCTTTGAACAAAATAAAATGATATTAATACTTTTACATAATTGAAATCTTAAAATAAAAACATCCCTATTTGTTCGTCACATCTTGAGACGTCTGTATCGGTCTACATTTCGTCAAGGAGAGAGAGATTTTTACAGCGACTACGCGAGCGTTTCAACTTCTGCGCAATGTTGGTGCACATCTTCCGTCATCAGGTTTTACATGGATATCTATCTCAGACAGTACATTTTATTTTATAATTTACAATTTTTTAAATTTCATATTTTGAAATTAATATCTCGTTTTGTTTTCTGAATCTGCTGTAATATGTAAAAGTTTTGCCTAAAATAATGTTAAAATGTGTAGGGAGATTTAGCGTGAACTGTTTTAATGTTTAGAGTTGGTAACTTTTCTCACTGCTAAGCTCTAATTAACTCAATAGTTAGTTTGTTTTTGAAGTAGCAAAGCAAAGAAAGTAACATTTAGGACGTGAATAATTTTAATTATAATATATCACTTTGTATTCACTGAAATACATTCTACATTATTAGTAGAAATACAAAGAAAATTAAGGTTTGAGTTTGATAATTGATTACCCGTGTCATGTATTAAGCTATTCAGCGCTTTCCATAGTATCTCCTGGATTAGGGATGAGTAATCTCGACCGACACAAAACTATCAGGGCAGCCCTGTACAATAGATCGTGCAGTGAACTATTACATTGGGAGTTTTTATTAAGGTGTTATGGAGGAACTACACAAACTCGATAGTCAGCTTATAGAGAGAGTGTTATGAGCTTCCGCTGCCTACGCGAAGCTAGA
>JBAIZL010000083.1:215000-217500 GCA_036971475.1 Prosapia bicincta | reverse complement strand
AGTGTAATTTAAAAAATTACATAAATAAATACCTGTTAATCACAAAAACGATTTTTTTAAATATTTCATTTGAAGATAATTGCTTTGTAGTCGAAAATTATATGAGGATTTAAATAGAATGTTTTTATGTGTTAGAGGATTTGTTTATTTAAAATTTGTCTAATAATAATGTTTTATGAATATCTTGTATAGCGCAATTGGGTATTAAAAGTTGTAGTTTTTATTGCCCCACTGAGGTCAATGAATTTTATTTATTAATGAAATTTCACTAAAGAAGATACTTACTCTACTGAGATAGATCAGTTCTTTGCTATTTTCAATATTTCGCAATTAAACTTTATCTCAAAACTCGTACAACCTATTACTTGTTGATGTGTTAACATGCTTGCCCATTATTATTACGTACAACGTAGTATTTGCCTATTTAACTTAGGTTTCTAGCTTATAAACCTTCTTCTGTGTGGATTATGTAATTTCGGACTACATGATGATTGGTCCTACTTCTCCCACAACGCTTACAACCTATATCTATATATTCTACAAGAGTTCAAAAAAAAAAATATTATATAAATTCGAGGGTTACAAAACACCCTTCATAAACATATTTAAATAATAAAAACCCTTTTTTATTTACTTAGATTTAATAAACTATTTGTTTGTAAGTATTATTTTGTTTCTGTTTTAATTACATAATCATAAAAAAACTATTTCATTTATTAAGGTTTTGTTGAAACAAGCGGATCATAGACACGATGAAGCCAGTTTCATTCTCTTGAAACTCATTTGAAAACGTGATCCTAAATCTCGTCTCTGGTTTGTGATTTCAACACTAAAGATACGCGTTTAATTACGAGAAACATGTTTGTAACTACATAACTTAACAGTACCTGATATTTCTATAAGAAAATAACGTTTGTATATAGAGTGAAAGTAATTAAATGTGAAATACAATATGTGTGCAAGGGTTACTTACATCATCTTTCACATCTGCAAGCGGCGTCAGCAACGCTAAACTCATCATTTTAATGACAGAGCTGTAACGTATTACGGAGTGCTGTGGTAACACTATAAGCTATGCTTTCAACGACAACGTTATATGAAGCATGTAAAGCCGTTAATGGCGGCATGATAATTATAGCCCTACATAAATCTGCGAGTGATACTCGACTATCGAACTTTTTTTTAATCTTTTACTTTAGACGCGTTTTAATAATTGCACAGTTTGTGATATTGGGTTTATTCCGCACAAACAACCGTTCAAATTTAAATGGTATTCGTTATTATATTTGAGTAACTTTACAGTTAAATACTATATCAATACATTGCAAACAATTTCAGAAATCATTATTGTACGTTTTGAATTTCTAAACGTCATATTTCTAAAATTGTTTTGAATCGTTAAAACGTGTAAGCAATGTATACTATTGTTTCCATTACGGGATTGGCTTTTGCGGATTATTTTTCTGTAATAATGTAGTTAAACGTCTAAGCATTAAAATATTTATTTGTTATAGCACATATATAAACATGAAGTTAATTATAATATTTAGTAAAAATAATGACTGTTTTACTTCAAATATATAACTTTAAATATTTTTAGATAGAAAGAATATTGCCTTTATATCTCAATAGGTTTTAGAGTAAAATAAAAATGGCAGAAACTTACAGTTCTTGTTGAAAAAACAACTCGTAATTGTACATTTCTAAGCTCACTAGTCACCACTAGTGCAACGTGAACATGACCCACTCTAATGATACTTATGCTTCTTATTGCTGTTCTTTGCCATACTGGTTCAGTATACTTCATCATTATTCTGTTTTTACTAAAAATATGCTATTTTCCCATAGTCAAACTACACTGTAATCGCTTCCTACCGGAGTTTTAGCGGAATTGTCTCTATAATGTCAAATTTCAACAAGACTGCTCACTGAGATTTTAAAAAAATGGTCACTTTCTTCACTTTCAGGTTCAACTATTATGTCTTCATTTGTTTCATTTTCAATTTCATTGGCTCTTTCATCAGGTTCATCATCTGGCATAGACTCGTTTTGATCAGAATTATCAAAAAGCTGTGTAACAAAATTTCCGGTAGGCCCTATGTCTTGAATTCCCTCTTTTTCGACACTAACCAGCATTTTACCAATTCTCTCCTTTTCAAACAGACCAACAGTAAAAAGTGAAACCTAGATTTTTAAAAAGCCATAGAACACTAACTTAATAATAACAACAAAAACAATATTGATTTAACTGAAAACACTGAGAACTGGAAAGTCGTTTTCTTAACAAATATTTATACGTGCGGAGAAAAACTCCGCATGCGACCTTTCGAAAGGTGAAAACGTTCCAACAGGTTTTCTAGGCTATTGTCGTGACAGAAATATTTTTTAAATAATATGGTATGGATATTAGTCTTCTACGACGGAAAAAGTAATAATATTTTCATGTAAAAACGTCAAATAATATAAATAATATAATGTATACAAATAAATATCAAAGTAC
>JBAIZL010000083.1:187500-205000 GCA_036971475.1 Prosapia bicincta | reverse complement strand
TTATTATGTATTCTATTTGTTTTGTTTTTCAATAAATTGCTATTATTGTGTCTATATATATATATATATATATATATATATATATATATATATAAATATATATATATATATATATACTTCTCTGACTATCACTAGCCTTCTTTGTTATTGTATTGGTTTTTGACTAATTCTATGGATGTATAAGAAACTATTAATTATTGCAATTAAGTATACTCGTTGTTCGTATACGCAACTTAAAAGCATTTTTGTTGGGCTGCGGGCTTGGTAAGGGCAACGGCCTGTGGGTGAAGATGTGCGGATTTAAAATAAATATTGTTTATTCGGTTATCAACCGCATTTTTATTCATGCAACTACCTAATCGAATTACAGTTATAGATCTATTTTGTATACGTTTTTAGTTAACGATATAGACAAATATAAAGTAATTTTTCAAATCTAAAGATTTCACGTCGTAAATAGAAAAACTGTTTGAAAATACCCCATTCGTGTCTCTCGTTTTAACTTTCAGAAGATTTGTATGCGGGCAAACCCACTAATAGGGGTTGTGTAACACTTTGCGACTTCAGAAACAAAACGAAACCAACTAATGTTCACTTGACATACAAAGAAACCAACTTTACATATTTTTTATAATATTTACGAGTGAGAGTTTCTGTTTTGTATCTCTGAACGTATATATGAAAAGTCGTTTTAATTTTTCTTTCAAGCCTATTATCAACCTTTGCGTCAACTTCTTTACACTCACGGAATAAAGTAACTGAATATAGATGTAATAGAAGATCCTTCGTTCTATTTGCCATGAATAAAATAATGTAAATAAAAATACCTTCAAGAGGTATATATGTATAAGACAAGTTTACTCAAGTATAAATATTTTCTCATTCATCAGTTATAATAATTTATTTATAACGTTTATTTAAAGACACGTGTTAGCACGTGCACCCTCTAGTGATTGTAGGTGTGCGTGTGTGTATGGTCCTATGCTGTGCGATCTCACGTGTGGTGCAAATAATAAGCAAAATAAACCACCACTAAATGACGTGACAGTTGTGTTTTTGTGCTAGATTTTACCTTCACGCAGTTCGATCATACAAAACGATTATATCTCCATCGAGATAGGCGACAAAATGTGACTTGAATTTGATCAAGATAAATCAATAACGAAAGACTAGCGCCCCCGTCCTAGCTTTGTATCGGACACAGTTTGTATCTAGACTTGGTAATAACACTATACAGTGATGATTGTTGAAAGGTACATGTCTCATGGGTTAGGAAGAATATTTTTGTACGAGAGTTCTCTATGGTTTATTGGAGAACGAACTATCTGAAATGAGGCATTTTACTGTTAAACGTTATCATAAAGGAAATTTCATTATTTTTTTTTTGTAGCTACTAAGCAGATATTTTTTTTTATTTTAAAAATTATACTTAATATACATAAGATAAAGTTAATGTTAATAAAAATTATTCATAGCATTAATTTTTAAATATAGAAAAAAATATTTCATTTTTAAACCTTAGTCATTCTCTTGCACTTAGTCGGACAACAAATAGCTTAACCTATGAAAATGTTTATTTATTTAAATGAAACCGTACATGTCAGTGTGATACAATATGCTAATGTTAAACACAAATAAATTTATTTATTTTTCTTCCAAACATATTATCATTTAATATTTCATTAAAACATTTATTTTGTCCATTCCAAGTTTATAATTGTATTTTATTATTTAATAATTTTTATGCTTTTTATTTAATTATATAAATCCAGTTATGGGATAACTGTTTTGTAGCAGGAAGTTGCATAGATACATCTACAGTAACTTTATCAGTTTAATCTTTATATTTATTTATAGTAGATAGAAATAAACAGTGAGATTTAATTTTCTTTTTACAGATCTTCAAGCTTTTAATTTTCAAACTTTGTTGTCACCAATATTTTAGTCCCTGTAAACAGCTCCTTTATTATGCGCTTGCAATAGACAAGTTCATTTTGTAAATTTTAGGTGAGCTTTTAGGTTTTGTTTTTACTTTTGTATGGTAATATCGGGATAAAGATATCAGGTACTATTTTGACAAAGGCTATTATGATTATTTCAGAATTACCGTTAACTTCTATGAAAATAACTTCTTCTTAAGGAAGATAGATGTAGATATCAAAATATGTGAGAAAACTATGCAATTAATTTATAAAATCTTAATATGAAATGCGCAAATGTTAATGTGCTTAGTTACAAAGCAAATACTTGAAAGTAAAAGACAAACGTTTACTTAAATAATGCAAATATGTTTTATAATTGCTTAATTTTATTTAATTAATTTGTTTTATTTAAATTTACTTGGTTCAATTGTTTTCTCCAATAACAAATATTGATCAAATCATAAAATTATGTTGGATATTCACATTGATTGTAATCCTGACCTTTAGTTAACAACAAAAAAAAAAACTCGGGATGGTCATAAAAGTAAACATTAAGTGGATTTATGCACAATATTTAGATGCGTTCCACATTTTTCAGCCAAGAGGCTATTTCTTATAGTGGAGTGCAATGTTCTCCTATTTTGGTTTCTTTGTTCTTTGGGCCACTGCTAAAGGGATTTAGAGTTGAAGCCCTTCAGTGCCTTTGTAATTTTCTTTTTTTACTTGCTTGAATCAAATGGTTGCGAGTTTCAAGACAACATGATTTTTGCTTTGTGTAAGGCTTCCAGTTGATTGTTTTGTAAGGGAACCAATTAAAGATGTTTAAAAATCCCATTAAAGAAATATTTTCGGTTTTCATCAATCTTTTTCCATTTAATGTGCAATTAAATATTTTTAAAATCTTAATTAAAGCAAAGATGTCATTTTCTTATTTAAGATAAATACAGAAAGTTAAAACTTAAATCAAAACCTATAACATTTATACCTATAACATGCCTTGCAAACGCTGCAAACACTGAAACCTACTATAAATATACGCTGAAATCGTTCAGCGCGCAGACACGTTTCACGATATTGTAATGTGGCAAATAAATGTGTTGTGGTCTCACATGACAGCCTGGTCAATAAATCCACTTTGCAAAGGTTTATTGAAATAAATACGATATGCAGTATGGAAAGTATAACACTGTGTCACTGATTTCATAAAGTCTTACGAAAAGTTTTTTTTCATTTTAAAGTAATCAAATCATTTCATTTATTCACTCCTTAGTTTGCATTTAATATATGCATAGTATATGCATATATGCGATAGTATATGCATCAACCAGTATCATCATATAAATATTGTTAAAATAATATGTCTGTAAAGGATGTGGATTTATTCATGCAGAAAGCCTTTAATTGTTTTCCTGAACATGTCTTGTTTTTTCAATCGTTTCTGAATGGTCATTTTAGTGTTGATTCTGTATCTGTATTTCAGCTTGGAAAGACTTTTTTCCGAAGTCTATTAAATAAGGTTTAAGCAGAATTGAAGTATCCAGTCCGGTTTATATTTTGTATTTAACAAGCTTTATTGTTAATGCCTTGTTTTTTGTAATTGCCTTTACTAAATCATACTCTCAATAATCTCAAGACAATTTCTGATTTAACTAATTTTCGACTGTAATTTTGGCTATATTTTATACTGTTTTTACATAAGCGCTTAGTGTAAAATATCAGATATATTTTACAACTAGGCATGGGAAAATCTAATTTGCATTATAAATTTGTTTGTAGCTACATATTCTTAAAATTCCAAAACACTATTTCACTTTAAGAACAGTTATACTTTTGACAACAATAATATTCTTTCTACTAGTACAAATGGTACGTCCCAACAGGCCCGCTCTCCAAAGCTCAACGACCTTAATATTTTTGCGGATAACATATTATCAATATGATAACTTTGGTTGTTGTAATGATACGGTCTTCTAAAACGGGTTTATTAATGAGTCAGGGACATTTTTAAGTATCTGAAGTTAGTGAAACCATTGTTCAAAGACATAAGGTCAGAGATCTAGGAGAATGTTTCATGATCTCTGAAGAATGGTTCCTTCGGATTGGTTCATTGAAGGTCGAATACTATTGAAAAAATATAAGAGAAACAAATCAGGAGTATTCAGCGATGGAGGAACGTTGCTCTGAATCCCAAAGGCATTCTCTCTTCTACTAAATTAATGTTTAATTTGTAGTAAAGCTACTCATTAAAACGAGTTATGTGTTTTGTGTTTTTGAAAACTAGTGCTTCTATAATTATACAGCTTTTTGTCTGTGTTATAGATTGTGTAACGATCTCTAAATGTATATTTTTCATCTCCGGTATACGTGCACCATGTAGAGATGATACTGTTCTCGTCAGGATCCAAAAGTTTAAAAGTTTCCAGGTCTTGCTATGAACCGCTTCTAGAGGCTTGAATTAGGCGATAGAAAAAACAGCGCACATATCCTATAAAGGCGCTTCATGTGGTGACGTACTTAGGTTATCCATACCTAATTGATTTATAGAACCCGTACAAGGATACTAAATGTGATATCCCATAAGTGGCTACACCATAATTCCCTAATGCAACCATTTGAAATATGTGCGTTGTGCCCGCATAATAATCATCGACCATATGGTAGTAACTGCGGAACTTAATGTTAAGTAACGATATAATACAGTTAAGCAATTCGTTCTACTAATGTCCAAAGAAAAATAATAATAAAAACAAAAATATATTATTTGTTCTATACAAGTGATCACACGAAATATAGCAAAGTTTCTCTAATTATGTATCGACATAAATTGGGGGTTTAAAAAAAACTTATTTCAAACATTTCTCAACAATTGTTTGATTCTTTAATAAAATGTTTAAAAGCAATTAACATCATAAATTAATTAATTTCACGTTAAGCAAGAACATCTCTCGTTTTTACCTTTAGGCTCTCTCTGCCGCCTGTTACTTCTCTATTACTCGATGTCCTGAAGCGACGTCTACTATTCCACCCTATGGTGTTATTACGCCTAACGGTCCCAGTCACGTAGGTGTTTGTCCTTAGATCTTAGAGCCACTCCGCGGTGTACAACTCTCCTTGACAGGTAGTCGGATCATATTTATTATTCAGTTTAGATATTAGTTTTGGTTACATTTTCCTTCGAGGCTAACACATAACCTACTCCAATCCGGATACTTCTGTGTAATAATATGTCTAAATGTAAGTGGTTATATATATATATATATATATATATATATATTCTTTTATTGTGACTGACGATCAATCCACTAAGACTTCTGTAATCGTTTTTCAGTCAGCTATTGTTACGTATGCGGGGTAATTTGGACTTTATTTTTAAATCTAATATTAAAATATATATACCAATTTTGTTAATTAAAATTTTGTAAATACATAGTTACGTTTTGCAATCCGTTGAGAAGAACAGATACTATTGTGTACTGCGTACAGTAGATGTATGCATTAGAAATGAGTTAATATTTAATTATGAAACACAAGAATGAGAAAATAATTTTAATTGAAAGTACATAGAGATATGATTATGAAAATATAAACCGCAATGGATAATAAATACAAAAGCTTATTTAAAAGGTTTTCTAAATACGGAAATATTGAACCGTATTTACATTAAATATGCACCAAAATTGTGATATTAATTAGCACAATTTTATATGTTATTAGTTCAATAGTTTGGTGATATTATTCTCAAGTATTCTCAGCTAAGAACTAATTCTCAACTTAGGACCTAATATTCTTACACAGTTACATTATCATTTGTTTTGTCATTATTTAAAACAATACAAAATTTTTAAATGGAAAATTCTTATTACATAACCTATGTTTGGTTTCTACACTGTGACGCTTTTGATATGATCACCAGCTTCTCTGTTTTCTCATCACACAGTTTTAGACTATTAGGTAAACAAACTTCAATTAAAGCTACGATGTGGGATAATAGACAAACAAAATTAATTGGGAATGAATATCAAGTAAAACGTTAATTTACAATAGTTATATTGATTAAAGTTGTACAGTGAAAAAGTTAAAAGAAATACACATACTCTTTTTGTAGTAATAATATCATAATATCTTTAGAAAAACCTTATTTGCTTCAGGTTCATATAATTTATTCCCTAATAAGATTTAAATTCGTCCCTGAGATTTCTCTCATCTGTGTATTTCTTTCATCTAATTTGCTGCTTGATCTAATTTATGTTTCATTTGATCAAATTTTCAATCTTAAAATCATTTATTTACTTAAAACTTATTGAATAACTTTATTTTAAACGCCATTAAGGAAAATAGGCCTCCAATGGAAATATATAAATATAACCTTAAATTTATATCTATATATGAGAAACGTTAATATATGAAATACTGTATTTGCGCTAAGAATAGTATTTGGTCTACTGCCGAAGTTAAAATATGTATGATTGTATTATATATAAAACATAATATATTCTTTAAGGTAATTATATTGAATCGGAAAGTTTGATTGTATATTTCTTACCAAGTTGTGTGATTCCACTCAATTGCTGGGACTTGGGTGAACGTATTAGTTTAATTAACTGATTGAGTCCTCCATCTCCCAGGTGTTCAAAGCCTAACAATTGTCGTTTTGGTCCATAATGATTATAAAGCTCTGTGACTTTAAAAAAACCTCACATAATATGCGTTTTAAAAATTCCTAACTGTTTCTATTTCATTGTTATATATATGAACTTATATAGTATGAAATAAATAAATTTAAAAACATGATCAAACAAAAATAAATAATAATTTAACTCCAATTAATTCGTGGAGATTAATAATAGAAACACAAATAAATATCTGTGTTTGTTTTAGACTGATAAAGTTTGTTGGGTGTTGGATCTGTGCTTTAAGACACAAAATTTGATTAAAACAGAAAACAGTGACGAAATTGTATAAAATATTATGTGAGTTCGTTTATTGAAGAATTCAAATGAATCAAGTAAATGTTTAGAATTTACGGCGTTTCATTTTTTTGCAAATACATGTTATGAACGAAAATATTTAAAGAAATAATTTTAGCTTAATATGTTTCTGGGATTTCCAATATGATTGCTAAGAACTGGGTGGGGCCAAACTTCGGTGGATTAGTGAGCCTCAGGTAAGCGAGTTTACCTATTCGTTGCCATAGTAACACCCAGTTCCCTAAGCCAGAGCATCTTTTTTGGAAGCAAAACGAGGGATAGCGAATGGAAGGTGGAATTATGTATGGCAAAGGAAGGTGTTAGGTAGGAGGTAAAGTCTCAATAGAGAATTTCCCTTGTCTTATGTTTGCATCTACTCTTTCCTATCCACTTTCCTGTAAGTTTACCCACTGTGTATACAATTCCTTCTGACTCCGGTAAAGAGTAGTTCTGTGTCAGCAACGTCATGAGTGATGATTTTATCCACAGTTACTAGTATACAACCGTAACCTACGGCTATAACAATGTAGTCTAGTAACTATGATATTAACCCACTTTATGATATATCTCGAGTTGCATATCTTTACCTATATTCACTAACCATTTTTTGTGTTGCGTAAGTGAAAATATTTCCACTGTCTTAGAACCTTAAAAAACATAAAAAACGTTTTACATATGCATTGTATATGTCCATACAGCATTACAGAAAAACACAAGGTAATTATTTCTCTTCTAGATATACCGAATTTACAAGTTATAATTTGTTAGTTTACAAATTAGACAAACCTCATACCGACGTCCTGAATAAACATTCTTTTTAGTCAATGTATGGCGTTATTGTAGTGTTTTATTGTGCTAAATCATATTCATTTTATTTACTAGAATTTGAAATTCAATAGAGAAATGTTGGTGCTATGACACTTCTCGGAATGTGAAATATATATCACATAAATATATTGTTTGTTAAATGGTAATGCCTGTTTATTTTTCAATTAGTTTTGCCAAAAATAATATAAACGTTTAAATGAATATCAGATTTTCTTGGTCGATTCTAAATGTATGGTAGGTTTAACGTACAATCTATTCTGTGGAAAGATATAATAAAGTAAAATATTTTAAATGGTTATTGCTTATTATTGTTTACAAAATTATAAAAAGAATGGATATAAAATAACTAGTATAAATATGTAGAAATGTTGTACACAATTACAACAAAATCTATCCTGACTGGATACTTCGTATGTAAATAAATTAACTTGTACCAAAACGCAAATTAATTACGTAAAACATGCTAAGGCGAGGTTATGTAAGGTATATTTATTCACATTATAGATGGGACTACGTTTTTGGGAGTGCAGTACCAACAGCGCACCGCACTATGTCTAGACACGCATGTACTTATAAAGCATCCAGGGGGATATATTTGGTTGTATTTTATACAACATTACTATATGCCTAAATTAAAATATACCTATAGAGTATCCAGTCAGGATAGATTTGGATGTACTTTAATACAACATTAATACGTACCTGTTTTAGTGGCCACCGTATAATACGTAAGTACCAAAATATCTTTAAAACAGAAATAGGTGCCCTAAAGGGCCTAGAAGTCCACCCATACATCGACTTTAAATTTTAGTGTTAACACAAAGCAAAACAGAGTCACAATTTTGAGCATAATACAAAAGTCTAAGTAATAATGGATATGACTGACGACATAAATAACGAATATAAACACAACCCTCATTATGGGCTGATTTGTATTTACATTGAAATTACCTTATTTAATTACCAATAAAAAATGTAAATAATATAAGTAGGTAATAGGTTAACTTTTACCATAAATGAAAATAAGTATACATAAATATCTAATGTCTAAATAAAAAACGTTAGCTATTTGTAGTCATCAGTGAGCTTTGATTATACAGAGGCAATTACTTGTACGTTAAATTTATTAATGAATCATTTAGTTAAATTTTGTATGTCAATATTAAGTTGTGTTTATAATATATATTTCAAATAACGAAAGTTGAATTAATTTATAAAAACTCTCACATTTTATTACAAAGTATTTCTTAGAGCAAAGCAGGTAGTTTTTTTCTGGGAATGCTTTTGTAGAGATTTAAAGATAGACCTTCTACTTATCTTTGATGCGAATTAGTGCGTTTCCCGGTCTAGAAGAATGAGCGATCTAAAACAATATTTAAAATTACTAATTTTAAAATACTTACTCGTAGAGGGTTAGCTTCGTAAAAGGAACGATTGTTTTGAAACGTGTCAGCAAGTAGCAATTACGTATTCACTCAGTTAAGTATTTTTAAATTAGTTTAATCAGTGAACTCAAGATGATTACATCAAGCAACTTTATTTAATTATAGATTTTAAACATCATTGGTGAATATATCTCTAAAGAAAACATAATTTTATTAGTAATAAAACGTTAATGATTTTATTAAAACTTTAAAATTGATTTAGGTGTAATGAAAAACAACATTTAAGAAACACAAATTTTAGAACCTAAAAGCTCTGACGTTAACGCCAAACACCAGATATTTTAAAGCCCATATTTATCTTTTAATGCTCATACTACATTGTCTACAACGTAATTGGAAAATAAAAACACAAAAACATTGAAATTATACGTGTAACCGTACCTGCGTTCTTTCGGCAAAACATTTTTTACTGCCAAAACAATATTTTATAGCCTTGAGGGAGGAGGGAAAGCTGTTATTAAAAATCCGTCAGACGAAATGAACTGAACCGCGGAAAGTTGAGTCATTTCAAAGTTTAAAACCGTACCACCGATTCCGAGGGAGACAAGACTTGCCTTTCTTTATATTCCCAACACGGACAATACTTTCATATAACGATGACATATTTAAGCGGAATCTTCGGTGTTCCTTTCACGTTTATTAGCTAACAGAACGGTTGTGCAGAAGAGAGCGACATTGGTCGAACGGTTTTGTTACGTTTGCTCTCAACAACATTGTAATTTTGTAACATTTGGAGTTCTTGTATGTTATCCTTAATAGGATGGTTACTTAGGTGTATGAAATATACATACGGGACAAATAAAATAGTGTTGTCGTCAAGATTGCTTTGATTTTTTAATAATAATATTTAAACAGTGTATTCCTAATAAAAAGTAATTTTGTAGTTAGTAACACTTGTAGAATAACTGTAAATAAATTTAACTTATTTTACATGAGTTTTATAATGAGATATCTATATGTACACCGTCCCTAAGGAGACGAAAGGGTAGATAAAGTTGGACACGAAAAAAATACACATTGACGCCTTAGTTCCGTGATAAATTAAATTGTATTCCATCACATGACGTGATCACTTTGCCTAAGTTTAGCTGATCCCAACTGGGATCTAATAGGAAAAACAAACAATATTTAAAGAAAATTAAGTAAATTCCATAGAAAATAAATTCTATTATTGTTTGCTTATTTCCAGTTTGTTTATTTTATTCGTTTCATTCATTTAAAAACTTACAGAACTATTTATGATGTTTGTGGCACCCACGGCAACAGTTTAAGGTTGTACAATAGAGGTTTCGACGACAACCAGAGGGGGGGGGAATTCATATACGTCTTTGAAAAACTAATTTCTTTGTATTGGAAATTTGGCGCAGAGAAAAAACGTGCTATACTTTGAACATGAAGATTCATAGTTTAAATCCAGATAGTCCCCCAACTTTGTATAATTTAATAATTGGATAAATATTTGCAAAATGCTGTATTAACAACATATGTCATCCATTATAGGTTAAAAATATAAAGTTTTTCTGATAACAAACGTTTTTTATAATCTATTGAAAATTTGCACAAGGTATATATCAGGAGACTGTAAGCTAATAGAAGCAAATCTAAAATACCTTACAATATTGAATTATGTTCAACTTTGTGAACCATATGAAACGATAAATAAAATTAGGTAAGCGATTCTCTTAATCATATTCTAAATTATATTGTTCAAAAAAATAAAGAAAAACTATTTACCTTTCAATTCGTTAATGTAATACCATCTTACTTAAAAGAGTCTTAGAATATACAATATATGCAAACGAAAAAAAAGTAATTTAATGCTCCAAAAGTAACATATTGGTTAGCCAAAGGAAAACCAAAGGAATAGATTATATCTACTTTTCGTGTACATTAATAAAATGTAAACTTGTTACATAAAGGAATGATTTAATATTTTCTCGAAAGTCAGAATATCATTAGTAAGGTCTATGAAGCTATCTAGAATAAAACAGTCGTTTAATGAAAATTTCGAATTTTCTAAACGTTTAGTATTTGGATACAATTTTGTAAAATTCGTACAATTTCTAAGACAAACTGTTCGTTTCGGCTGAACGTGAAGGTTTAATGCAGAGAAACAACTCCAAATGACCAATATTCATGAGCATTCAATTTGATTTCATGTTTTGATTCAGCTGGATCATACATGTTTCTTTATGTATCATTTTATAAAAAATGAAAGGGATTAGAAACAATAAAAGATTTTAGTTATTGAAATATATTGTTATTTATGAGTTTATAACAATAGGCACCTCATATTACGATTACTGCATACATGTAAAATTTTACGTACCGAGTATGTCCCTTTACAGTAGCACCATGGACTACGTTTTCCTTGTGACAGTTGTAAAAATAAGTCATTTTTTTGTGATAATTTATATTTTCAATAAGTATTTAGTGAACAATATATTTGGATTTTTAGATTTGTACAATTTTATTATTATTAAATGCATTTCGCACATCTCACTATTTTTTGCAGTATTTTCATTTTTATGATTGCCATTGTTAAGTTGGTCAACAAAATATAAATTGTTGCAATACAATTTTAGAGCTTTTAATTACATACGTCAGAAAAAAGGAAGAATACATGGTCTCGTCTGGCTATTCGCTAGGCTCGTGGACAACTTGACACTTTAACAAAGAGTTATTAAGCAAATTTGTAAAGAAATATTAACAAAAGGTAATTGTAAAACAAATTACAACGGTGGCACCAGGTCTCGTAAGACGATCAAAACACCCTCGCGTCTTTTTCGTCAAATGGAACATGGGGATGATATAATTAGAGAATCAACAAACACTACTCGTAATATTTTACCACCATATTTATACTGCAATTCATGGATTCGAAGGCTTAGGCTTTAATGAATAGTTTTTAAAAAATTATCAATTCTTATATATGTAAAATAACAATTACAAATAATATATGTAATACATTACTATTATATAATATGTATATATATATATATATATATATATATATATATATATATATATATATATATATATATATATATAGATAGATAGATAGATAGATATAGATAGATAGATATTCACTGAACAATTATAAATATTTAAAAACTTGCCTGTAGTAGCAATTATTTGTATTTGTTGAGGACGGCCGTTTCGGAAGATGTGTCCCATTGTCAACTCAGACCGTAACTGATCTCAAAATTTACGTAGGTTAGGGTGTTAGAGTGGGGGTGGGATATTGTGGTGGTGTGGGTGTATTTTGTGAGTATTAGGAGTTATAATGTCAAAAAGGTGTGTGTGAGTTGTAATGTAATTGTGTATTGAGTATGTGTGTAGGGTGTAGTTTGAAGTGTCTGTATATTTCGTATTGTTTGGTTGTGTAGCGTTGTTTACTTCTGTGTTGTTTATGAAGAATTTGTAGCTTAGATGTTATGTCTATATAGTCATGTTCTGTGGAGTGGCTAAATTTGATTTGTAGTTATGGTTTGTTAGTGCTTTTATATGTTCTTGGTAACGTGTGTAGAAGGACCTCCCACATAGGTCCCTGTATGGCCCATGTAAAAACTGGGGCTCGAACAGTAAATTAGTTTTTAACTCCAGGGTCGTTGTAAATGTCGTCGATTTTATTGTTTGGTTTAAATTATTTATTGAGAGTGTTGTGTGTGAAGTAAGCTATATTGTAGTTGCATTTAACGTGTTGATTAGATTGTGGGTTTTGGATGATCTGTATGGTATTGATAAGTATTTAATAGGATTGCCCTGTTGCGTGTTTGTATTTGGGTCATTACGTTTATTTTTTAGGCGGTTGTATAGTTTGTTAATCATTGTTGGGTTGTATCCTTTGGTTTGTGCTTTATGTGTTATGGTGTTTAACTCTTGGAAGTGTTCTTTTTTATCTAACGGTGTTTTAAGCAGGCTATATATCATGGTGTTGTAAGCGGCTAGTTTATGTTGGTTTGAGGAGCTGTGAATGGTCGTATTAGTGGGTTTTTGGAATATTTTGAATTTATGTGTTTGTTTGTCTGATCGTTTAATTGTAAGGTCTAGGAAGTTGAGAGAGTTTTGTTGTTCTCTTTCGATGGTGTATGTTAGTTTTGGGTGTATGGAATTAAGGTTGTTTAGAAATATGTGTGCACGGCATGTGTTACCTTTATATCGTCGACGTATCTGTACCAGTAAATTATATTATCTGAGTATTTATTGTTGTATAAAATCTGGTTTTGTTCAATATGGTGTATGAATATTTCAGCTAAGATGCTAGCTATGGAGGAGCCCATAGGTAGTCCATCTTTGGTTGTAGAATGTGTTATTGTAGGCGAAGTAATTTTGAGATGTGATTAATCTTTTGAGGTGGATGAGTTCGTGAATGTGTGTATGTGGTGTATTTGTGTCTATTAGCATGTTTTTGAGGATTTTGATGGTTTCTGAAATGGGGATGTTTGTATATAGATTTAATATACACATGTTACAGAGAACATATAAAAGCACTAACAAACAATAACTACCAATCAAACTTCGTCATCTCAACTATACAAAACATGACTTCATAGACATAACATATAAATCAACTATTTCCTTTAGATTGTTTACATACGGGATTCATTTCCTATTTAATTTCATGGTCTAGATTTTTCTTTTGCTCTAACAGAACATTTCGTTCTTACTTTGGTCCAAACCCCTGAGAAGGATCCCCTGCATCTCCATGGTTTAGGAACAAAAATATAACCGATGTCCTTTGTACAGAAATGGTTTAGTACAAAATAACTGTTATGTTTCTATGAAAGCAATATGCAAGTTTTAAATTCATAAACCGACTTTAAGTAGATTTATAGGAAGAAAATAAAAGTTTTATGTAAATATGTTAATAACCAACCCAGGGACGAATAGTATCCAATAGCCTTTAATATGGAAGTAGGCCTAGTTTTTGCCACCTGTTGTTTGACTTCATATTTCTTCCTTTATTTTAAATGCATCTATTACCTCTTGGTTTTCAATGCTAAATATTTCAACGTTTCGATAATTTTTTTTAATCCTCTGACCATTAGTTAAATGAAGAACAATATGAGTTTACGGATAAATAATAAAACAATTAAAATTAAGCATATTTACTTCAAAAGACTCTAAATAAAAGTTATACACTTCCAGATACATTGATAGGATATAAATACAAAAAAAACAAATTATTTAAAATAATACAAATTGTGCAGATATATAGATTGCTTAGACATAAAATTTAAATATAAGGTGACTTTATAAAAAAACACTATCACAATGTCATTGATTGTTTATACAGTATATCGCATTGATTTCAATATATCACAACCTTGTTGATTTATTTGCTAGTCTGTCATCTCAAAGCAAACACATTAATTTATCCTATATCAACATTAGTTAGCCTGACTGAGCCAGGAATTTATTGTTTGTAATTTTTACAAAATGTGAAATACAAGTTTTTAAATAAGTACCAAGCTTTAAAACCGTAATTGTAATAAAATAACTTTTGCTATGGACATAATATCTTCGTTTCAACAATCAAACATTTGTAATATGTTTTCATTTTTAATTAATTTTAAAAGTACTTTAAACCTTCAAACCTTTTAAATCTGATGGAGTTGAGGGCATTGTTAATAAGGGTCTGTACCTTGTTGAAGTGCACAGTATGTAGGTACCCATATAAACATAATGTAGTGGTTTGTGTCGTTTGGCTGTGATATCGTTTGACTGTTTGGGATGCAGAGTCCTTGTTAGTGAAGGGAAGAGTTTACATTTCCTGAGGGATGTTAGAGGAGAGTTGTTTTACTCGCATATCTTTCACAGTAAAACTTACTTACGCCTTTGGGCAAAGGAAATACACGACCAAATAACAAAAGGTCCCCCATCAAAATATGTTATGATAAAACTTACTTACGCCATTGGGCAAAGGAAATACATGACCAAGTAACAAAAGGTTCCCCATCAAAATATGTTATGATAAAACTTACTTACGCCATTGGGCAAAGGAAATACATGACCAAATAACAAAAGGTTCCCCATCAAAATATGTTATGATAAAACTTACTTACGCCATTGGGCAAAGGAATTACACGACAAAATAACAAAAGGTTCCCCATCAAAATATGCTATGATAAAACGTACGTACGCCATTGGGACATAGGATATACACGACCAAATAATATTAGGTTCCCCATCAAAATATGTTATGATGAAACTTACTCACGCCATTGGGACAAAGG
Organism: Prosapia bicincta; assembly: GCA_036971475.1. NCBI lineage: Eukaryota > Metazoa > Arthropoda > Insecta > Hemiptera > Cercopidae > Prosapia > Prosapia bicincta. The sequence continues at coordinate 189,599 of JBAIZL010000083.1, read as the reverse complement.
AAATACACGACCAAATAATATTAGGTTCCCCATCAAAATATGTTATGATAAAACTTACTTACGCCATTGGGACAGAGGAAATACACGACCAAATAATATTAGGTTCCCCATCAAAATAGGTTATGATAAAACTTACTTACGCCATTGGGCAAAGGAATTACACCACAAAATAACAAAAGGTTCCCTATCAAAATATGCTATGATAAAACGTACTTACGCCATTGGGACATAGGAAATACACGGCCAAATAATATTAGGTTCCCCATCAAAATATGTTATGATAAAACTTACTCACGCCATTGGGACAAAGGAAATACACGACCAAATAATATTAGGTTCCCCATCAAAATATGTTATGATAAAACTTACTTACGCCATTGGGACAGAGGAAATACACGACCAAATAATATTAGGTTCCCCATCAAAATATGTTATGATAAAACTTACTTACGCCATTGGGACAGAGGAAATACACGACCAAATAATATTAGGTTCCCCATCAAAATATGTTATGATAAAACTTACTTACGCCATTGGGACAGAGGAAATACACGACCAAATAATATTAGGTTCCCCATCAAAATAGGTTATGATAAAACTTACTTACGCCATTGGGCGAAGGAAATACACGACCAAATAATATTAGGTTCCCCATCAAAATATGTAATGGTAAAACTTACTTACGCCATTGGGACAGAGGAAATACACGACCAAATAATATTAGGTTCCCCATCAAAATAGGTTATGATAAAACTTACTTACGCCATTGGGCGAAGGAAATACACGACCAAATAATATTAGGTTCCCCATCAAAATATGTTATGATAAAACTTACTTACGCCATTGGGACAGAGGAAATACACGACCAAATAATATTAGGTTCCCCATCAAAATATGTAATGGTAAAACTTACTTACGCCATTGGGACAGAGGAAATACACGACCAAATAATATTAGGTTCCCCATCAAAATAGGTTATGATAAAACTTACTTACGCCATTGGGCGAAGGAAATACACGACCAAATAATATTAGGTTCCCCATCAAAATATGTTATGATAAAACTTACTTACGCCATTGGGACAGAGGAAATACACGACCAAATAATATTAGGTTCCCCATCAAAATAGGTTATGATAAAACTTACTTACGCCATTGGGCGAAGGAAATACACGACCAAATAATATTAGGTTCCCCATCAAAATTTGTCATGATAAAACTTACAAAGGAACTGGAAAAATAATGATTGAGACATTAGACAGCTACAACATACAAATTTATTTTAAAATAATCTTGTTTATATTTCTTGAGACATCATCACAAAAATAACGTGTCGTTGGTAAATATGATGCATTATATGTAAATAGGTTTGTTTGAATAATATCCATAACATTTACATTTATAGCTATGCTTTGCATTTTCAAAATCAATAGTAAAACACAAAAAAATACCCTAGAATTTTATTTATCTCTATAGTTTCAATAGTATTGAGTGTGAAGACTTACTTGTGTTTAGTAGTTTATAAAAGTTATATTATGGGTGATAGGAAAATGAATTTGTGGTAAACAAAAATCATTTTTACAATAAATTCGTACAAGGTGTAATATGAATATAATAGATTCAAATGCAACTTGTAGAAAATTTACTCTAAGAAAATTTATTATAATACATCTAAAAAACAACAGATACCCTTTAAAACACGAGTATTATTAACTTTATAATATAGGGATCTTTGTTGGAAAACGTATTGTGTATAAGAAGAAAATTTATATTTCTTATATGGAAGAATACCATCAAATATAAAAAAAAACCTTTAATATAAAGGTTAAAATTATATCTAACAAGTAATAAAAAAAAACGATCAATTCCACTTTAATCCAACATAGAAAAATTGTATTAGTTACTTTTCATTTACAAATAATATAAATAATATATTAAATACAAATAATATAAATATATATAGACATGACAGAATCACAATATTAAGCGGCAATTTAGAATGTAAAATTAATTATAAAATGAGTTGAATAAATTTAATAAATGAATTATAATATTAAAAAACTATTATTATAAAGGGTCATCAACTAAAAGTAAACAAAA
>JBAIZL010000083.1:110000-185000 GCA_036971475.1 Prosapia bicincta | reverse complement strand
ACATTAAAAGGTTGATCTTGTCAAACAAAGACACTTATACAAATATTATGCTTGCTGAATTAAGGTATAAAGTAAATATTCAAAGTGTTTTTGTGACCATTATACTATAAATTGAGTAATCTTAGACAGTAAATCCTGATAATATGTTAATAAATTACAGAGAGGTTTGATAACAGAATTGTTGCTATAATCAGGGATCAGTTATGCCCTAGAAATGTAGGTAGGTCTACTAACTAGCTGTGTAAGGATAAAAGGGAACTGATTTTAACATATTTTCTTAGACAGATTTTGTAAAACATGTCGAAATGTTTTAAAAGAAATTTAGGTTATGATTTAGATCACAAATTCATACCTTTGAATTTCCCTATAGGAAACACAATGCAAGCCTAAGAAAAATTTAACAAAAGAGGTTTCTTCTCATTATATTTAATCTATGTTCTCTTAATGTGCAATTATAGTTTACACTCTCACAATATTATTTAAAATATATGTATATATACTCATGTGAACTGTTCAAAAGCAACTTTTAAGCAGATTTAGATTTGAGAGAATTATATATTACAATAAATAGCAATTTATAGCTTTATATTCAGAGTCAATATTAATTACTACTGGCGAGATATCTGTAAAATAAATACACAGACAAAAAAACACAAACACACACACACGCTTTCTGAATTAAGGTATAAAGTAAATATTCAAAGGGTTTTTGACATAAAAATACTAACCATTATACTATATATTGTGGAAAACTAGACAGTAATTCCAGATAATATGTTAATAAATTACAGAGAGGCTTTATACAAAAACGGTTGCTATATCCAGAGATGCGTTATGCCCTAGATATGATTGTAGGCCTACTAACTATCTGTGTGTAAGGTTTAAAGGGAACTGGTTTTTAACGGAATTTCTAAGACACATTTTGTAAAACAAGACGATGATTTAAACGGTTTTTAGGGGTTGATTTTGATAAATAGTTCACGCCTTTGAATTTCTATATAGGAAACACTATAAATACTTAACAAAATCTTTCTAAGAGGTTTCTTCTCACTATCATTATTATATGTTCTCTCACTATTCAATTATAATTTAAACTCTCACAATATTATTTCCAAAAAAATACACATATATACATATATATATATATATATATATATATATATGTATGTATATACTCATGTGAACTGTACAAGATCAACGTTTGAGTAGGTTAGACCTGAGTACATTCCTGTAAATTAAATAATTGTCAGTTTATAGCTTTATATTCAGAGTCAATATGAATTACTACCGGCGAGTAGTCTATAATATAAACATACAGGCATAAAAATACACACACACACGCTCACACACCCACATACATACACAAACACACACACACACACTCACACACACACACACACACACACACATACATACACAAACACACACACACACACACACACTCTCACTCACATACACACACACACACACACACACACACACACACACACAAACACACACACACACACACACACACACACACACACACACACACACACACACACACACACACACACACACACACACACATACACTGCAACGGGCCGGCTCACCACCTCACCACCAGCTCATCCACTATCATTCGCTAACTTACCCAGCCGTTAACCCTTTCGTTGACCAGCTCTATAGTGCATGACCAGCACCGCGCGCCCGCTGCAGAGCAAGAATTTTGAAACGAGCCGTTCATAGCCAAAGTTACGAACGCTGAATTTTTCTTATTCTTGTTTTTTGATTTCTTTCGTCTGGCTGTATCTTTTGAAATGTCGATTGTATTTCTAGGTAGATTTTGACAACCTTCCCCTGGCAAATGACCCTCTTTAAATTTACCAACCACTTTAAGATGGCTTGGTTTGTTTTATATCGTTAAAATTTTAAACTCTCTTTGTTTTAAATTTTTTTTTTGCGGTAGGTATTCCATCAGAATACAGCCCGTCGCAACACACACACACCCACACACAAACACAAAGAAGAAGAGAGGTAGACAGACAGAGAGAGATAGACAAACTGTGTTAATAACTAGAGCAAAAAGATAAAGTTGTAATCTGGATAAACTATTTTGAAAATATTCCTGAATATATAAGACAGCCTCTTATAACATTTATCGTTTTAAGAGAAAATATTCAATATTAAGTGCACAGTGGTACGATATATTACAATAAAAAATGTTGGAAAAGTCCATGTACCACAACAATTATTAATAGTACAAGTTATATAGGAATAAACTCTATTTTACGTTTCAACGACCTTGTCATAATCTTCAGAGGGTCTTGACTAGGAAAGCCTAGTTTAAAATTCATTGCATTTTAGATTGCAATTTTGTAGGGCAACCTAGTTTGTAATTCATTGTATTATAGTTTACAATTTTGTAATAAGACCCAAAGTTGATGATGACATGGTCATCGAAATGTACATAAGGTTAGATAACATGTATAATTAGTTTTGTATATTTTTTTCGTGTCGTGGGTTTTCTCAATATTATTGTAATTATGAGAAAATATTTGAAAAATTAATAAATTTGTTTCATTGCTATTAAAATTTATAAACTATTAGCAGGTCAGGGAATTATGTGGTACTTTTTAATCCATATTAAAATTAAAGAAGCTCCAAAAATCCAAGCAAATTTTCGAAACTCTTTTCTTTCCCAATTGTTACTCCACAAAGTCTGTATAATTACACGTTTTGGAAAGCATGCTAAAGGTTTCTGGAAAGGTGGGGATATCACACGTTTAGTTGAATAATTACAGGCTTACATTTTGCTAAAATGTTATCCACACACGAACACACTATACTGAGTTACGATAGCCTTTCAGAAGTTGAGTGACATTTTGTTCTAGACCGACAAACTGCGTCGGCCAATCGATGCTGTGGCGCTGTAATTAAACTAATAGTAAGGAATTACTCAGATCCTACAGCCAGACTTGTGGTTACAGTGTTCGGTTGATAGAAATTGTTATCTTAATGCATATCTTTCGTGACAACTAGAAATCAAATATGAAAACCGGCAACCCTGTAATTTATTTTGGTTTGGACAAAGTAATTTTTTTGTAAAGTTAGTTCCAAGCACGCAGCTTTACGAATGGGTATTTTTTAAAGTAAAGTTTACAAACATAATCCTGGTAATAGAACTATAAATTACCCACATTTCAAAAAAAAAATTAATAAATTACTTCTTTTAATTGGATAGGTTTTTTCATATTAATTACTCCATTTCTTTTTGCACTATTAGTACGTTAGAGGAATACCCAATGACTAATATAGAGAGCCCGTTAATCGTGACCGCAAAATATAGAACTTTTAAATTAACATCGTTGTTGTTTTATGAGGTAAAACTCGATCGCTCCTGCGTTACCGTTGACTAATATTATCTTGAGGCATATATAGGCATTATGAATAAACATACTTACAATCGAACGAGCTCACTCCCGCTTTTGGTCTAACTACCGACCTGCTCACCCCAGATTAAAAACGCAGCAAACACCGATTGCGCACGCACTAGCCATAGCAGAGAAGTATAACATCAACGCAGGAGAACCCCTACTTTCTCAAGTACCCCTTCAAATTCACCCCAAGTTACCTTTCGCTAGCATCAACCTTCTGGGTCTGGACTCGACGAAACGAAACTCTCATATTGCTGAACTTAGGAAAACCTTTTACCAGACTATCTATTGTCTTTACCCCCAAAACCATTGGCTGCATATATATACAGACGGATCATCGCTACTACAAAACGGCAAAACCGGTGCAGGCTTCCATTGCTCTCTATTTGAGGGCTCTATCGCTGTCGGAACTCCCAGTAGCAACTTTGAGGGCGAAGTCGCAGCAGTAAAAGAAGCATAAATCAAACTTATTCAGTTGGAAAACAAACAAAAATGTAGCTTTCCTGATAGACTCACAACCCACCATAGTTTCTTTATCACAAAACTCACCTACGGATAGCAATCTCACATTAGAAACACGAGAGATCCTGCATAAATTAATTACAAACGGCTGGAACATCAAACTGCAATGGGTCCTGGACATGTGGATGTGGCTGGGAACGAAAGGGCCGATTTCCTAGCCAAAAAGGGAACTACACATTTACAACCGAAACTGAAAATGCCACTTTCAGCTGCCAAGGCTCTCATTGTTTTGTCAGTAAAACACATTTAAGCTGTGTACCAAGAAGCTGCCACCGGAAAAACCTGGGAAAACTATCAAAATCCGGACCGGACTACTATCCTGACCACTTCATAGCTGTTCCAGCGTTCTGCACCCTCACCGGACATGACCTCCTGCCTGCTCACCTCCACCGTATAGGTATCCAGGACAGCCCCGAGTGCCCTCTGTGCTCCTTCAATCTTTTTGATGCAGGCCATCTCCAAACATGCCCTGCTCTGGAACATGTCAGACAACAGGTGGAAAGGCTCAGACCTGATGAACAACTCTCCATGATTTACTGGTCAGCGCGTCACCAAATGGCAGTAATGTCAAGAGTGGGCGTTGGCTAGTAAGTAAGTGTTTTTCTTCATTCATTTTTAATATTTGAGCATTATTTATTATGTTGTGTGGCAATCATAACAACAAATTAATGTTGCACAATGGAGGTATCGACGACAACCGGGGGGGGGGGGGGGGGGCTAAAGGACAAGTTTATATACATCTTTGAGAAATACACTTCTTGCTATAGGAAAGTTGTCTGAGTACCAAAACGCGTCACTTTGAGCATGAAGATACTCAGTTCGAATCTGACATACATCACCCTAATTTTATATAATTTAATTATTGAATATATATTTGACAAAAAAACTGTATTAGTGTAGGTTTTTGATCTACTACAGGTTTTAACAAATGTTTTTGTACGTGATTGGATGAATAAAACCTACCTACCTACCAACCTAAAGTAGATATCCTCCTATTGGGATTAGTGTGCTTGTACGGAATATATGTTAGTGAATTAAAAAGATAGAATTATTAAATGTTTGTTAGTCTGATTCATCCACCCTGTACTTCTACAAATACATAATAAATAATAATCCTATAGGTGTTCTATAATATTCACAATAGTAATATAATAACAATACGACCTAATTATACGTTATTATTACCAATGGTAATGTAAAAGTTATCAATATCAATAAAGTTTAAAATGATAATAATGTTAATAGCAATTATAACATTGTTAATATATTATAAAATTACCATAATGAGATTTTACTTGTAGTTATTTTAAAGGTTAATTTGTCATTCAGAGTAACTGATACCAGGATTAAAACTAGAAAAGAAACAAATTGCCAACTTGGACGAAGTGCCGAAAAAACTTACTTGAAATCGGATTTATTTGGACAATTTTCCTATGTAAACATTCATTCTAAATGCGTCATTTTGTTTTGTGAAACTAACTAGTCCATTGCATGAATGAATGTTAGTATCAAATATACTATCATTTTTGTCTGTTAATTTGCCTTGGAAGCTCTAAATTATTTTCTAATGACTTTTCATGTTTACATATTATGGATTTATTCCCTGAAATGTCTGCCCAATTATTGTTGGATAAGAACAATTTAGCTTTTGATCTTATTTCTGAGAACACCATCTTCGCCTCACCTAATTTAAAGCTGTAAAATTGTGGCCATCCCTATTAAGACCATCTCAGTTAATGTGGTGTTACGTTAAATAGATATCTAGAGATGACTGGTATTTTTTATTGAAAGATGTTTTCGTAGGAATACAAGGTTTTATCTACAATTCTAATTTATTCCTATAAATAAATGAAACCGCGATCCAGTTTATACTAAACAATTTTTTTATATTAAAATAAAGAAAAATGTTACTAATCTCACCTGTGGTGAGTTACAATTAGTAAATGTATTTATAAACATGTATGATGAACATATAAGAAAATCATTAGGCTAATTATTAGGTTACTAAAAGTTGTTTTAAAATTGGAGTTTCAATTTCACGTCTATATTTTACAAGTGTTTAAAAATTATTTATTATCTCATTCTGTATTTTTTACCTTGAGAAAGTATGTAAACATGATCCTTTAGAAACCCAGTTTTTTTCTCAGTTATTTCTCAGGTGAAGAACCACAAGATAGAAACTATGTTTATAATTAAATCTATGTAAAGGTAATAAATTATAAACAGAAAGAATCTCTCGTAAGAAAGTTTCGTAAAGTAGGAGAATTTCTTAATTTTATTTATTTGTGCACTATCGACGAAATGTTCACATGCTAAAATCAGTATTCCAGATAATGAATGCAATAAAACACAGTTTATATGGTATGTTTACACTTGCAAGTTAGACTATTTTGTTTCAAAGGAAACGTAGCCATTGTTGCAAGTATGTTTATCTCAGGCAAACTATGCCAGACGAGACACTCGAACAGCTGTTTGCATTTAGAACTATGTGATACTCTGGCATTTTGTTTGAACATGTTTGCATTTCTTAAGTAACTAATTCAATGAATTACTTCAACGTGTTTGAAGTAGAAATTTTAATTAACACAAACCCTTAATTTGAAACGGTTTTATAAGATCTGGGTCTTGTCTATTCCCTGGAAAGAAAGTACAAAACCGTTCGTAATGTTTCCTTCCACAGAACTTTAGTACCGTTCTTCTCCATTATAATTTATAAATGTGTTTGAATTGAAATAAGGTACAATAAAGTTAATCTATAATTACTCTAAATCCAATTATTCATATTTATAATAAAAAGGAACCATTGTTTTACAAAGGGTTAAGGGATCAATGGTGAGTAGAATGTGAAATTGACCCAAATCGCTCTTCGAATTATAACTAACACTATCTTTAGCTGATACATATAAAGAATTGCATCTAAAAATTTAAAATAGTATTTAATTTGCCATTTGAGAACTTGCTGCTTACAAACCACTAGTTCTAATTAGATAAGTTTATTTCCAAATATCTATTCGTATGGAAAAGATTTGATTTGTTGATATTGTAACAATTTCCTTCACATCTTTTATATCAGAATACTAGGTTCCAATAAATGACTCCAAAAAATATAGTTTTTTATATAACTTGGCAGATAGTGAAATTTTGCTTGTAACACACAGCGTTTAACAATGCATTTATCTAGGATGAAATTGACCTGCTGAAAAATATGAGTAAGTAATTGTCTTTTTGCTAAGTAATATTAATGTATATAAAGAGAAACTAAATATTTTAGACTGTTAGAATACATACCTTTCCAAATGGATATACCTTTCCAATAACGTATTTGCACCTTATTCATTTACTTACATGTAAAAATAAAGCTGGTAAATATCAGACTTAATACATCAAAATCTGTTTCACATATGTATTTTTACAAAGCTTATTTCGAGCTCAAATATCTACAATGTTATACACTTTTCCATAAGTATGGAGCCTAGGAATGTACTTTTGAATTAGTATTACTTGGGCATGTCTTGCTCTAGACAAGCAGTAGGCCTACCAACAGCATCAGGAATGCATAATCTGTTGATCGTTATTATTCTCTCCTGATTATGTTGGTACCCTTTACCAACGAAAAGATTTGAATAAAAATTAGTAAATAATCCTTGTATTTGAATAGCCCCAGTTGCTATTATATATATATATATATATATTTAACTTTGCATCACAATGTTTTCTTGTATTTACTTTTCACTTTCACTATATGTACCTAAACAAGAATCTTACTTGGTAATTATGTGAGTTAACTTTTAAAGACTGATGGTATCTCCATTGTCGATAATTAATGACCGGGTGTTGTAGTAGACTGCCAGGTGTGGTGTTTCCGTTGTCACGGGTGTACTGTTATTGCTCTATATTCGTAATCACTGCACTGTGGGAGCTTATAGTTTGTCTTTGGGGTTAATTTTGTCTATTAGGTTGAAAAATGTATGTTGTTTTGAGTTTATTTGTATTTGTCCGTTTATGATATGATTTTTATGTTTATAAATATGCAGTTGTTCCCATGTCGTTATTTTAAGGCATTTTTGTACTTTTTGAATTAGGAGTAGGTTTTCTGATGTGGGAAATGTGTGCGTTGTTTTTGATGGCGTGTGTTACAAAATTTGAGTTGTCAATGTGAGGTTTGATGTATACATTGGGGTGTTCTTGATATCTGTTTTTTTTCTTCTTTTTTATTTGGCCTATGCATATTTTATTACAGCGTGGTCATTCGTTTTTGTATATTCAGTGATTAAGTGTGGGGCATATTTTTTCCGGTTGGTTTATTTTATTGATTATGCTCCTGGGTTTTTGAATCTATGGTAATATTATTATTTTTTAGTATTTTAGTTACTCCTATTATGTTGTATCCTGTGTATGTGAATGTGGCCCATTTTGTTGTTGTGTGTAGTTCAATTTTAGGCTGTTTTAAATTATTTAATATTTTATATTCTAATTTAACTATAGTTTTTTTGTTATTATATTCATTATTTTGAAGCTATTTGATATATTATTTGTTTTATTTTGCTATTTTTTCAATGTTTAAAGGTAGTTTTAGCATTCTGTATAAGAGTGAGTTGTGAGCAGCCATATGATGTTGTGGGGAATGGCTAGAGTAGTTTGGTATCGTATCATTGGTTTGTGTGGGTTTCTTAAAAATTGAGTATTCAATGTTATTTGTAATTCTGCTTATTGTTAGGTCTAGATAGTTTATTTTATTGTTTATTTTTTTTCCATAATTAATTTTATGTTAGGGTGTAAGTTGTTGATTTCATTTAGGATGATATTATTGTTTATTGTTTTATTTTGTAAGATTCTTTTTATGTACATATAGTGAATGTGATATATATATATATTATATATATATATATATATATATATATATATATATATATATATATATATATATACATTTCCACACTTATTTGTGGAGGAGGTGGTATATTTATAATGTAAGATATGACTTATTTCACCTGTTTTTTTATCACGATTTTGTACATTTTAACTGAAGTTTTACAAATCAAACTTATAAGCACGCACGCTGTTCAAAGCCCTGTGTGTCGCAAAGCAGTAAACTTTATGTTTGGCCTTATTAATTTAGAACTTTGAATGCCTAGCCGTGCATCATGCCAGGTACAGTTTCCAAGTTAGTTTGGTCAACTTCCTTGGCCTTATCTGATGTACCTCGAAACGGATTTCCGTAGTACTTGGGGTACTTTGTCTTTCAAGCGGGCACTATAACTAGAAAGCGGTTCCAGTTTCGAGTCCTTTGCTGAGGATAACGTTTGTCGCTCAGCGTTACAAGTAAGTCAATGTATACATGTTTATTACTGAAGTGCCAAGTTTATTTATTTAAACTTATCATAATATAGGATAGTTTATTGGGAAGATTTGTTTACAAATAGTTTCTGTTAAAATTATTCATAACATTAGTGAGTGTTGGTTATCCGAACTAATTGAGAACGAATCACAATGAATTGATAATTATAAATTTGGGATAAACTAGCTTAATACATAATGTACTCCATAACGTTTGTGCTAAATAAATATTAAAGGCTAACACAATATCTAAATTTCAAAATCCATATGATTGTAATGACGTATATCAACTATTGACCAAATATAGTACAAAATGACTGTTTGCCGTTACACTTGGTACTGACGTTTAGCGCTGAAGATCCCAAATTTTCGTTTAAGCCTAGGAACAACATCTAACGTACGAATAGTCTGAAATCTGGCGCTGAAGATCCCAAATTTCCATGTAGGTTTATTAACGACTTTTAACGTAGAAGAATAATCCTGATATTTAACGCTGATCCCAAAGTTCCATCTAAGCTTAGTAGACGAAAATTCCTGTCATTTAGCGCTGATGATCCCAAATTTCCGTCTAAGCTTGGTAAAGACTTTTAACGTAAAGGAAATATCCTGAGAATTAGCTCTGAGGATCCCAAATTTCCGCATAAGCATAGTAACACTTACCGCAGAGGCACAATACTGAAATTTGGAGCTGATGATCTCAAATTTCTGTCTCAGCTTAGTCAGAAGATATACCGTAGAAAAATAGTTTGACATCTAGCGCTGATGATCTCAAACTTTCTGTCTACGCTTAAAATCACATTTATCACCGTCACATAATCGTGACGCTTAGCATACTCATAGTCCTCTTTATCAATAAATGCTGCCTATTGCAGTTTACTATTTGGAAAAATATTGATATTTCTTTAAATCTTTAAGAATATATGTTGCAGAACAGTTATGTTATGTGAGAATATAACAAAAATCTGGCGTCACCTAAGGTATGGTTTTGTTGTGATATTTAACTTATTCATTGTATGTATGGTTTGAAACGTTTAGATGCAATTAATATGGAAAGAAAACCTCTTCTCCTATCTCAACAATTTTATCTCATTGAGTATAAAACATTCTCTCTAGATATTTGAAAACATTTTAGAACAGCAATATTTTCTCGGCTTTGCTAATCAGGTAAAAACCTTGCCAAAGATCACAAGGTAATGATTTATTTTCATTTGTATCTTATTAATCGTCAAATTACAGTTTCATTTTTTTATAGTATACTTGAAACTCATAAATTACAAACATGTTTTTTTTTAATTTCTCAACATTTTTCATTTAAAATTAGAAATACAGTTTCCTATAACCGACAAAATATATATAGGCCTATTTATGTTTTGCCTACATCATATCATAGCTCAATATTTATCTGAAAGCCAAGCTTTTTAAATGTATGTTCAAGAAATTTTCTTGTAGTGAATTTTATAAACATATTTCACTCCCTTATTTTCATGCTTTTTATGGGGGGTTTCCACTGCTGGATTTCCCGGAAAAATGTCTCATGTGCCCCTAAATGTGTCCTACTTTTACTGGATGACCAGACAAGTTTAATTACCCTTGTTTGTCAAACATAACTATTGTTGCACTGCAAAATAACACTTGCTTATATAATGTTTATAAAGATTTCCCAATTTCTTATTCTTCAGTTTTGAGTAAAATATACGCCAAAGAATTTTCTTTTAAATCCATTGATACTGTTCCGGTTTAGATTGCTACCATAACCCAATGTTTACATCCAAATAAAGGGAAGTATTCATTATTTGCCAAGGAAATAATTATTGTTTTTTCTAAAATGTTTCAAACATTAAGGAGTTTAACAATGTTTTAAAAATAGTTTTTATATTTTTGTAAACATTCGGTTGGTTGTAATTTTTAACTTTCAGTCGTTTGCAACATGGTTTCATATATATCGTGTAGCTTAACGTTTTATCAATCTCTAATTTATTTTATTCTAGCTATTCTTCTTGTTCGTTTCTCATGTTGTGAGCATTCTAGGATTTCTGTGGCAGATATGTTCTCTATGATAGGGATTCCATTCGAATTGAATCTATTAGAGTGCGTCCTAACTCCTTGACTTTCTTACTATATTTTTTTGAAAAATGTTTACCTTATTTAAAATTTATATATATCATAATTTTCTTATTTTTGTATTGAAATATAGTTTATAATTTCTCTCTTAACTACCTCACCTCGCTACCGTTGAACAAAATCCTTCTTTGGATGGTATAATTAATAGGTACCCGAAATGAGAACCCATGTGTATGAAACCCTCTCACGCTGTTACATAATCTTGAAACTTCATAAAGTACTAAGACATCATTTAGTCTTTTCCTTCGGTATACATTATACCACCTACCCTACTCCTTACCTTTATTCTTGCTTTGAAATAGGCACCTCATTCTTACAGCTGATAGCATCAAATATCCCCATTATCTTTAATAGGGAGTTTTATGTCCTTAATTAACCCTACTTTACAATAATTTTGCTATCCTTCTTGGGTAATCATAGCAATACTAGCTAATCACTTTTAAACTACGAAAAACAAGATCTTTATTAATTGGATTTTAAATATTTGTTTTATTTTACTTTGAGTTATAGTTCCAGAATATTCCATTCATAGCGCTTTCTTCCATTGGGCGTTTAATATTTATTGCTTCTTTCACTGTTACATCTGGAGTTAATTTAATTTCAAATATTTATAACCTGTTCTTGACAACAATGAATTGATTACTTATCTTTTAGAGTTATGTCCTAATATTCGCCTCCTAAAAACATTTTTCAATCTTCCTCCAAATTATTTCTTTTCCCAATTTCGATATTCTTCTATGGGTCTAATAATAATTGTATTTCTTCTTACTTGAGTCTTGAAAGTATTGTGCTAGTTCATACAAAATCAAACGTACTACCACTTTAGACAATAACTCCTTCATATCCCCACATTAGTTCCTAGTTTTCCGTTTCGGTAGCACTGTATAAGTAACAATTGAACTCTTAATTATAAAGAGTAAATGTAACTACTCTTCATTCATATTCAAATATCACTGTAAATAAATATTGTCTTCACTATTAGAATCTCCAAGTGTCAATTAAAATATTGTGACGTAATAGATGTAATTCAATTACAAACGCTTCGAACAGAAACGGAAAATTTTAAAACTTAAGCAAAGGAAAACCTTTTCTACGTACTTGGATATGCACAAGTTTTGAATAGCTGTGAACCAGGGATTCTATGCATATTTCTTCGCACGTACTGTTTTAATGGTAGCCTTAATTTTGTTTCTTTAATAAAGCCTAACTAATTTGTTGCCATGTCCATCATAAATGCATGATACAACCGATTATAAACCAAATTAAATTTAAAATGTTATTTCATTAAAACTGTTTTAAAGTAATGTTTATGTCTTTTCCCTTAATTTTAATCTGTACAGCCATGACATAAAACACAGTCGGTTATAAACGAAGGGAGATAAATTACAAAGATTTAGACTGTTGAATTGCCACGACGGTGACGTCATCACCTAAACTTTGCGACTTCTAAACAAAGTTTAAATAAAACTTGAAAACGCTTTTAACATTGGACGAAAGCATTTCGTGGTTTTTAAATTCTGAGATAAAATGAAACAGGAAAACGGGTCATGTGAAGTTTTTAATAGCCGACAGTTACACAAATGTTTGTAATCTTTTAATTTCCTCAGAGGTGACTATTTCACGTACTCAGAGTTTTGAATTTAATAATCCAGATTTTTATAAGGGAGTACAGGTTAAAGTAGAAGCAGATCTTTTAATGCTAAGATGACAGTTTATTATCTCTCTTTTGCAGTACATTGGATTTCATACGATGACGCTCATAGATACGTTTCAAATGTTTTTACTTTAATTACTTTTTTATATCTTCAACCTGTAGTTATAACTTAAATTAATGTGATTATAGTTTAAGTGGAATTCATTTAATATAAAATATAATGAAACCTTTTCCTGTCTAAGTAATTATTGAATAAAACTATTTCTAATACTTGAATATATGTTTTTGAACTTATAGCAGAGGAAAATATTGTGTTTCATAAAGCCTTTACTGACAAGTGCCAAACCAAATTTGAAAGAGTTATTTTTTCAAAAAATAATTTCCGTTGTTTCAAACTTTAAAATATTTGGCTTTATTGAAAAACATTAAATACGGAAAAGAACAACTTTACAAATATCACTAGAAAATATATTTGTTTTAAAAATTCTAAAATTGTATCTAAATAAATTTATTTTAATAGTAAACTAGTTTCATTCCATAACTCTATGCGCTGAACTAGTTCCAAAAACATTGGACGCCATTTTCCTTTTGGTTTCTAGAACGGCGAATTAATTTCCGAAGGGAGCTTTTTCCTTTAATATAATATAATTTGTATGTTAGATTTTTTAGTTTCTACTAGGTTTATATTGCTATATACGTTATTAATAGGTTGGGGCAACAGGGTGTAATTTTGTGTTTTAAATAGATAAAACATTTTAACAACAAACACTTTTTATGTAGGTTGTAATACAATCTTCTAAAGACATTATTGCAAGAATATCTGACACACCTTGCAAGGTAACTACTAAAGTAGTTTAATCTGAAGGCGGTTGATTTGCAATTTAAATTTTCAATATTGTTTAAATAAAAGGTTTTTGTAGTTTCTTATTTAAAACATTGCGTACCTACAATAAAAATATTGGATATTCCACAACAAAGTACTCAATAACACAATAAAATAATCACTAATAACTGACAATAGAAGTTACCTAAAATTAAACAATTATGTATCTAGGTCAATCTATTTGTAAATTATTGTTTTCAAGATTGTATTTTGTAGTGAGACCCTATGATGATGATGGCATGTCCATCAAAATATATATAAAGGCTGGTAAAATTATCTTAGGTAACTTGTGTTATCAGTTATTTTTTTATTATTTTCGCGCTATTGGGGTTGTTTTCAATATTTTTACTGTAATATGTTGTACTACTGTGGTAAATGGTGATACTATATAATTGTAACATTAGTGAATACATAATATATAATTATATTTAGTAACCAATTTTACATTATTACTTTTTAATTCGTTGTTAACATAACCTTTTTTCCGTCTCAACTAGAAAATATTGAATATATATTGGAAATATTTTTTAGTTTAATATATATATATATATATATATATATATATATATATATATATATATATATATATATATATTTTAAAACAACACATGTTATTCAAATACAAGAATATTTATTATTTTAAATCCATTGTTTTAAGCCTATAGCTTACATTATTGTAATTTTCATTCCTGATGATGTTGGTACTGTTTGCCAACGAAAAGCTAGGATTTAAAATAATAAATATTCTTGTATTTGAATAACCTGTGTTGTTTTAAATTAATAAACAAGAAAACGTATTATATATATATATATATATATATATATATATATATATATATATATATTATAAATATTGTAATCTGGTTTATTCTAGCCAATCGTAAAAGGCTAGTGGAAGTAGGTTATGTAAAGCAGTTGGCGTTACAAATTTACATTGCGTGAAGGTATTTCACAAATATTTATTATTTGTAGTAATCACTACAATTTACATTTATATGCCAGTAATATTTGTTTATATTTCAAGATTAAAAGTATGCAAACTTATACATAGTTTCCATGTCGATAAACTTACAATTTTGTTACTATACGTAGTTGTTACTATTAAAAGCGTTTAATGGAAAACAGAATGTACGTGCATCGTGATTGTGGTCGAAGGTGTTACACAACACGACAAGGGCGGGCTTAGCGTGCTGTTGGGGGGGGGGGGAATTAATTTTTAATTTAACGACGTTATGAATGCACATTTTCTTGGTCCTCCCTGCTAACATCTGCGCTTGAAAATATTTACTCTGTCTCTAGAAAATATAAACAATTTTATTAATTTTTGAAAGTTTTTATAGTTTATTATTTCGAAAACACAAACCGAGGCTTAGGCTTTGATAAATCACAGCACAGAGTAAAGCGTATTAGAAGTGTAGAAGAATAATTAAACACGCTACTACGTGATTTAATTACAAGGCTATACAGTCTTGTTAAAACATACTCATGCATAAATTTAAAATAATTAGTTTGCCGTGCCATTGCCATGACTGCGAGAATTGGGTTGGTTCTTAAATTACAAACAGTGGAAAAACATACCCTTGACACAGTTCTTAAATTGTTTTAAATCAAATACCACAAAAGGTAAGCTTGTTTAACATGAATTCTACGCCCACAAAGCGAAACAGTTGTAATTGCCAATTACGGTGAGGATTGGCTGACATTTTAACAATGCATAAAATAAACATTAAACTAAAATAAAAATGAAAAAGCATACATGTAAAACCTACCCAAACCTTGCTCCATAACAACTATATAAAGAATCAAAATATTCAAATCCAACATGACAAGATGATATTAGTATAATATAAAATAAATAGATTGGAAATTCGAAAATTCCTACAGCATGAGACAAAGTTAAAGCAATATAGAATTATGAAGTCGATATTTATCTTTTGGAATATAAATGATTTTTCAGTAGGCAAAATGAAAAATCCTGTCAGACATCGCTTTCATTATTTTTTTCAATATGCTACTCAGATATCTCATGCATGTATTTCGTAGCCCTAAAGGAATAAAAACATAGGCTACGAACCCAAATACTTCGGTTCAAAATTATTTGTTTATCATCGCTTGTATACTTCCTTTGGATTACTTTTAACTACATACCATGTATACATATTTACATACATACACATACACACACACACAGACACACTCAAACAGACATATATATATATATATATATATATATATAGAGAGAGAGAGAGAGAGAGAGAGAGAGAGAGAGAGAGAGTTAAGCTATGTGTTTCTCCTTATTTTACTTATTTCACTGTCACTGAACTGCCTATTGTTGCATGACCAATACACAAACCAATATGCAAAGGCCAATCGGAGCATTCATTAATTACTTGAATATTATGAATCCTTTAACTGAGAGATAATCTTATACACTCAATAAATTTAAAAATCAATATTTTTGGCAAAAAGTTTTTTACAAATTCTACAACATAGCTTCTACAATACAAACAAATAATAATAATAACCATCTATTAGAATTATTAATTTTATTGAAAAAACAATAGTAGAAACTGAAATATTACATATATTATACGATTTTATTACGATATTTTTAGTTTTTAGTAAATGTTATCACAATGTTCGTTATGGTAAGCGATGTTATACAAACTTTATTCAATTCATTGTATTAGATCACAATCCTGATATATATCATGTAAACATTTTCCATCGGTGATAAAATACTTTTTTATTGATACAATAACGATCAAATACATTTCGTTTAGCCTATAGCGGATGTTAATTGATGTTAATAAATCATTTTTGAATGTATATATTCCATAAATATTTCATAAACACTTGGGGGTTTAATTCTCATTCGAACTGAATATCTTCGTGTTCTAAGACTAGTGATCTGGCACTGAGACAACATTCCCAAAGCTAGAAATGTACGTCTCGAAGATGTACGCGAATGTTTCTTTCGTCACCATTTGGAGTTCTTCAAAACCTCCATGGCACAACCTTAAATTGTTGCTATGGTTACCACTGAATATCATAAATATTGGTCGAGGATTGAAAATCAATAAAAAGAATAAAACAAAGAAACAAACTGCGGTAATGTTATCGAATCTAGCTTAACAGACGGACAAGAATAACACAAAAATAATAGTCCAGCGCCATACAAAGAAGCAAGAATGGAAAACTGCAAGGTAATTAGCTTTCTATTTAGTCACTTAATATTGTTGTTCTGCCATTTGCATATACATGTTTATATTAATTGTAATCTAAAATAAAAATAAAAAATAACATTTTTTTTTTGTTGATTTAGGTGTTAATTGACTTTAAAAAAGAAATTATATTTCTGTTTTATAGGTAACTTCAAACTTAATACTTATGATAAACAACAAAACATTAAACAATAATAAATTGCAAGGATATTGTTAAAATTTTATGAAATTTTTCATAGCTTTTCAGGTCACATTATTTGATTGACATTGTGTCAAACCTTCACAAAATTCAAAGAAAAAAGTAGGCTACATGAAACTTGTGTTTGTGTTTAACCAAGATATAATTCATTTTAAATGTTTTAAACTTGTACTTTGAAATCCACAAAGATGCATTACATAATAATTTTAATTTGTAGATTAAAAATAAATCAATATTTGAAAGTTTGATTATAAAAGATCTGTTCTAAGCCTTATGAAATCTATAAAAATATGTTGTTTATGAACCTGAGGCTTGATTCTGTGTTTCGGTGAATGTTAATTCAAATAATATTGAATAAAGTTTTATGGAAAAATATTACAAAACACATTTAAAATTTCAAAAGTTTTTATATATTGGGTATATTTAGGTTCCTTATTTTTTAGGACAATTTTATTAAATAGTGGATTTAATTTTTCTCTAAATTTCCCTCATGCGTTAATATGACTTATTTAATCTTAAAACCTGTATGATTTAAGTTAAAATTTAATATTGTCTTTTGTTCTTATTCCATAATTTTTAAAAGAATAAGAAATTATTGTTTCTTTAAGTGATATATTGTATAGTTCGTAAATTTAGTTTTTAATAATTGATAACAATCTAATTGTATTTCTTCTAAGCTTGTAAATGAATAGATTTCAATTTGTGATTTTTCATAAAAAACATAATTTGATCAGAAACATTATTGCCTTTGTCTTCAATTAGGAAATAGTTCCATACATTTTCTCCTAATGATTTATTTTTTATTTATTTCATCTACCCAAAGTAATAAGCAATTGTGCCTTTTCCCAAAATTACATATTTTTTATGAAATATTATAAACGGCAAGTGTTATACGAGATCTTTTGTTAAAAATTTAAAAACTCACTGTTCTCGGCGATGTAAGATTTAACGTGGGCATGCGCAATGAGCCTACTGAATTTCCGAACAGTCAGTCGGTCTCTGTCAGTATAGCGGTGACGTCACAGTCTCGTAAAAACCCCTGTTATGTGATGTACGCTACCAGGTGTTGGTGTTAAATGAGTCACTTGCGGACACTTGATTGTAAGTTATTTCTTCCACATTTCAACTTATGTAAGCATTTATTATTTAAACCTAATAACAATATCTGTTTGGCTTTAGTAATGTAAGTAGTAAAAAGAAAAAATAACTAACTTAAATATTTAAAATAGTAAAATGCAAATATACTAATAAACTGCAATAATATTTCTAAAAAGCTTAATATTGTTATTATTATGAAACAATTATTACAGAGTATCCATTTTAAAATTAAATAAATTGCATGTAGTTAATTTTTATTCAATTCTTTACTTGATAACTTTTACTACGTAGCAATATTTTTTATTGCGTTAGGTTTTTTATAATCTAACTTAATTACATCTGTTACTAATAATCCCGTCCAAACATTATTCTATGAAATTCTCAGTTTAATCAGTACTTGTGTGCTGAGACATCATCTGTCTTACTGCAATATTTCTTCTTGATGTTGCTGTGCTAATCCATTCTATTAAAACCTCTCAGACGATTCACATATATTTGGAGAAATGTGGAAGGTGAAACTTTTATATGATTTTCTCACACAATTCTTAGATCAGTTAGACACTCATTTAGTACATAGTTTTAGGTCACTATAATTGTGATGAGTACCTAGGTCTAATATATATATATATATATATATATATATATCGCAATATGTATTAATATTTTCTTGTGTATTAATAAATAACTAAGTCAAAATGCAAATACAAGATTTAAAATTGAATTGAAATTCAAAGCTTTTCGTTGGCTAACAATACAAACATCATCAGAAATATTGAACAATTAAAATTAACATCAATATATTAATTGTAATTGTTTAATATTCCTGATGATGTTGGTACTGTTAGCCAACGAAAAGCTTTGAATTGTAAATTTAATTATAATTCTTGTATTTGTATTTTGACTTAGTTCTTAATATATATATATATATATATATATATATATATATATATATATATATGTATGTATATATATATATATATATATATATATATATATGTGTATATGTGTGTGTGTATTTATATATATATATATATATATATATATATATATATATATATATAATATGTATATTAATATATATTATGAGTTCGTACTTTAGTTATATGAGTTACGAAATGTTTCATAATTGTTTATTAGTCCCTATTCTTGTTTATTGCGATCAGGAAATAGGTTAGGTGAGAAACTACCCTTTGGGAATCCTGTGTTGACGGACCTAATGCTCTCCTTCCATAATGCTCTTTTCTGGTATAAAGTCAAGTCACGTTATTCCCTAAAGAATACCATTAGTTATTTTGAAGGGGAAGCAGAATATAGTATAAAAATGAAAATCTAATAAAAACTAATGTAAACACGAACACCACAGGGAATTCTGAACACAGTTATTTACTTACTTTCAAACTTTTAGAAATCCTAATAATAATGGAAGTATTGAAGTCCATAAATATATATATATATATATATATTTACATTTAATAAATTAAAAATATTTTAAAAACAAGAATACCTTTAATGAATATATTTATTCAAAGCTGTTCGCCGATAAAATAGTATCAGCATCTTCAGGAAAATAATTATCTAATCCTGAAGCTTTTTATCGGCGAAAAGCTTTGAATAAATATATTCATTAAAAGTATTCTTGTTTTTGAAATATTTTTAATTTATTAACTATATATACAAGAAAACATATCACCATATTTAATATATATATATTATTAATACAGTTCGTTTACCATAATTAATAATTTATTTATGCCAAAGTGCAGTTTAAATTTTATTTTTCATAAACACATACAAAAATATACTTAGGAGAAACTTCTAACTAAGCATTATGAAATAATGCACTATTATTTGGTGACAAACTCAGTATAATTTGCACTTCTAAAAGTGTTTAACAACCACAAAAGTAGTACAAAAGAAACAATCTCTTCTACAGAATAGTTACCAATCTGAACTCAAGCCTGATTTTATTCTTAACATTCAATTCTTTTTTTAGCCTGTAGCACGTTTTCATAAATTTTTTGTTCTTAAATCTTAGGTTCTATTGTTACTTTTATTGTTCCAATTTTGGTTTGTTTATTGTGTATATTTGAACTTTTTTCTTACACGGTGTTAGTTTTTACTCTGTATTTTTATTCTGTACTTCCAAAACATGTGTTTCGTGTTTTTGATTCATCTTCAATTCCTTTTCTCCGAAACGCCTATTCATATCTTTACTTAACCTATTGTTTACGGCATCAACTTTACCGTTTGGTCTATCAAAATTGGTCTATCGTTAACTTTTTTTGGAATATCTTAATATATATTTATGTAATTTCATTGTTTGTCACTTCGTTATTCCTATCTAATCGGTCATTTAATACTTTCTTAAATTTTGCGTTCCATTAAATTGTTTATTGCAACATTTGTAGGATATTTAAATTCTCCTTGCTTTTCTACTAGTCCCACAACACTGAGAATTAGTGATCCGTGTATTTTCAATACCCACGACATTACTGCCCCCTAACATGTGCCCCTGACGTGCCATGCCCTAATTGAGTTATTTCCCGATCTACTTCCTTACTTTAAAAACAAAGATTTTCTCTAATTCTTTTACTTAATCTCGGTACACCGTTATCAACTTGCCTCCTTACAATGTTGTGCATACAATTACAAATTACTCCTAACATTACAATTCTTATCACATCACTACTAAAACATTAAGTCCAACACATTTACAATAACTCTACAGTCATGCGGAGACTTTCACGTTGGGCGTCAAAAAAGGTATTGTAATTATTGATTTTTACTCTTTGTTTACCATAATTATTGATTTAATTATAATTACGTTCAGTTTACTTTTTATTTTTACTAAATGCAGAAAAATATACTTCGTAGAGACTATGTAATATAAAATAATACACTGATCGGTGACAAACTCCAGTTTATTTCGTCCTTTTAACATGTTTACCAACATCAGCTACAAAATTAATACAAAAGTAAAAAATCTCTCTAATACAATAGTTACCTATCTGAACTCAAGTCTTATGAAATTCCTAACTGATATTGCAATTTAATTATTTATATAATGGGTCTATTAAGAGGTTAGTGTAATTTGGATGAATCAAAATCGAAAATTTACCAATGTGTTATTGGTAACAAATAATTATAACCAATAATTAAATTTAAAAAAAAAATATTTTGGGGATTGGTGGAAATGTTACTTATTTATTACGATAAAAAATGTATTTAATTTACATCTGTGGATCACTAAACGTGCATAACTATCCTTGTACTTCACTCTCTACGGTTGGGATATTGGTTACCCTTGAACTCGGCTGCACCAAGAAGATTGGTCGGTAGTTCCTTGGCTCGCTTCACTTCGCTACACTTTTTTTTCACTTTACGACTCCGAACATCCCTTCCTCTCTTTTCTAATTAATTCCCTTATCAATCTTTTAATATCCTTAATGTAATATAATGAATTTCCCTTTTCCCAAAATGGTTAAACCCCTTCTTATCCATTCGTCCTACCACCGTCGTATTCTACAAAATCGTCCGTCTACTAACACATCCTACCACCGTCGTTTTACGAACGGTAGTCCCCGTTTTAACGCTTTTCTTTATATATATATATATATATATATATATATATATATATATATATATATATATATATATATTTTCTTTATATATATGAGATGGATGATGTTGGTACTGTTTACCAACGAAAAGCTTTGTTTATAAATTAATAAATATTCTTGTATTTGAATAACCTTTGTTGTTTTAAATTACTAAACAAGAAAATATATTTTATATTTATATATATATAAACGATTTAGCTCTTTTATAGTATATATATATACATATATATACATATATATATATATATATATATATATATATATATATATATATATATATATGAATAGTTAATTAGACCTTATCTAGTGAGAACTATTCACAAAGGTGAAAATCAAAATAGTGAACTCAAAATCTCAACAAAAATTTGTTTTTAATAAAGAAACGCATTTGTTTGTTGTGTGTTTGTTTATTCAAAACTAATTTTTTTGTGAGATTTTGAGTTCACTATTTTGACTCTTACCTCTTTGTTATACAAATATCTTTGAATATATATTGCGTACAAAATAAAATAATAATAGCTAATTCAAATTATATTCACCGCAATTAGCTACGTTTAAATGTGGTGATGCTAATGAATAATTAATTCCAGTATGTAAGTTTTTATATTAACTCGTATATAGGAATTGAGAATACTTATTCTTTACTCCAATCACTTAACAAATAAATGAACCAAATTATCCTTTTAAACAGCATAACGATTGTTTTATATGTAATTGAAATACAAATTTGGGTTCTAATCATTTTAGATCTCAATGATTAAGTAATAGTTTCTTCCGCACTAGTAAACACAGTGGAATGCATGAAGTGATACTAACTGGCCTATTTATCTTGCGGAGAATTCTAAATATAAAAGAGTACGAAACTCGTATTTTGTATCTCTATATTTGCATGCACGCTCGCGCACCCTACAGGCCGATTCTGATAAAATGTCCCAAACCCTGCACGAGAAAAACGGATTTACTTTGAGATATACAGTAAACGTAAATCATGAAGGATGGGAAATCGTCTGTGGAAAACCTTGTTAAAATATGTATTTCAAATATATGAACAAAAGTTATAGGCTTATATTTCTAAGCTTCCCAGATATTTCATCTTACATAACAATATATTCGCTTTGAGACATTATCGACAGAATTAGTAATTTAACCGTTATTATACTTCTATGCAAATATAGTTATATAGCTCTTATAGTTATTATAGTTCTTGTAATTACTTTTGTATGTATAATGGTTTCATAATACAATAATAATTTGTAATACATGTATATATTTTACGGACTTTATACGATTTAAATACATCTTCATATTTGTCGTAGTGTTAAATTTTATTTTGTCAAAATGTTTCATAAGTTTTATATCACCCGCCATATCTTTCACCGGATTCCGATTTCTATCATTTTCAACTCTATCTATCATTTTCAGTTCTAACCGAAAGATTTTCTAACTGATCATTTAGTTGATCAACCAAATTACTTTATGGTTTTCCTACAAAATTCTATTAAAAGGACTAAAATATAATCTGTTAATTATCGTAAAACTTATATTTTCAAATGGAAAATTATAAAAAGGGTTTTTGAGAAAGATAATATAAATATCGCTCAAAGTGCGCAAATCGTGATGTAATTAATTGAAATAGCTTGGTGGATAGCTGACACTGGTTAGTTTAGGTATCGGCAATATTGGAGAAAACATAATCTAAACCGTCGCCAGGTTCTGTCAGCAACTGAATAATATCTTTGGAAAACCATGTCATTGAGTGATAAAATATATTTCAGATTCTAGTTTGCTTAACAATGCTCATTGTAATTAATAAAGATATTGTAAACATTTTACACTGAAATATTGGTTAGGTTCTCATAATTACAAGTTAGGTTAATTCTATTCACTACACTTGACTACACTTCACTATACAGTTGTCACTGTCCGTATTTGCATAACAATACAGGTTCAACATCGGATCACATTTAACTTAAATTTCAAATATACCAAATTTCAATGATTACAAATGTACTCCCTAATATAAACTCGAAATAATAACACTCAATAATAATAACTCAGTAGCTCGAATTTCATGAAAATAAAATTATAAATAAGTAGAACCCTATTTGTAAACTCTAAATTTTAAAATGTTTAAGAAATGAATTCGAATTTACTTGAATATTTATATTTTACGAAAATCGGAATTGCGTGATTAAAATTTTTCGAATTTATCGGATTGTTCATATAATACTGCACTGTAACGATAAAGGAATATCTGATACGATAGCATGATACAAAATAATATTTAAACTGCAACGAAAAGGACAAAGTTGAGTGAAATAAATGTTTGTCATTAGTCTTTGCTTTAATATCTCAGGACAGTAATATTTCATCCCTCATCCCTTTGGCCCAGATCTGATCCTGGTTCAGCAAATGATATTTCCTTCGACATTTTATTATGCTCCCAATGTATTATTATAAGAATTGGATGTTCATCAAATTGCAACTTCCTTCTCGACCTCTCCTAAAACAGAACACATTTATATTGGGAAAATGTGAGTGAATAAATTTACCTTTTCCAGGTTTATAAAAATTGGAGCTAAATTATTGTTATTTCTAGAAACTTTCATTTAAAGATGAAATAAACCATACAATAATTTCCATAGAATGTATATAGTCGTATTATATTAGTTTAAAATAATAACATAATATAGATTTGTTAATATAATTAAACATCATTTAAATAAATTAATTAAATTTGAGTTTTGAACGTTTTAGAGAATTATTTAACAATTTAAATCTCTCCAGACGAGAACTCTACCTTAGAAGCTTGTTGGAGTTATCTATTGTACCTACAGTATGTTAGAAAAGGACCAGACTCGAAAATCATGCAAACACTAAACCTTGCCCACTGATTCCATAACAACTGATAGTGGTTAATGTCGGGAACAAATATAGAAGATATTGTACAACAATTGTAAATTTAAATATTACTATTGCTTTTATAAAGTTCTCAACACTTTACAAAAACGTAAAACCCCTAGATTATACTACATAACCTAAAACAAAAATGTTTTATAAAATATATATAACTCTTCGTAAATTCAAGCTTCGATTCTGCCGGATTAAACACATTCACTATAAATAATTTATTCCCTCCCACAAATAGTAGTTCTACCTCTTTAACACAGTTTTAAATATTTTTAATATTTTAAAATTATTCCACAAATGTTTATTATGTCCTCACATTTTAAATGTCTTACAAATATTAGCCATGCTCCCCGTCTTTTGTTGGCAGTATTAAATATACTGACAGTTTTCTAAAACTGCAAAACAAATCAAACTTCATTTAAAATTTGAAAATCCACAGAACTAAAAATTTAGAGATAAAAATATTGTAATTATTGTTCATGATAAATACAACGTAGATAACCATGCATATTCAGCCTAGCATTTATGTAATCTTGTTCTACCCGTTCATTTAATATATTTCATTATGGATGCCTGGCTTCGTTAACTGTTACTGTTTTCACTCTTGGAAATTCAACAAGAACAATCAGTTTCAGACGCTAAAAGCGGAAAGATAGATTTCAGCTCACTGCTTTTTTCTCCAGTCACGCAATCTTCAATCGATGTTTGCATGTTTTAATCAAAACAAAACTCTTCTTCTGGTTGCGTGTATCCACTCGTTTTTTTCCATTTTTATTGCTTTTAATGTTATCTTACAGTCACTGAATGGTTGTTACACTTGTAGTATATTATACAGGGCGTTGAAAATAAATTTCTTTTCACGCCATTTTAAAATTGATATTTTCTAGGTGATAATGTTATGAAAATTTAGCTGAAAACAAATTTCGTATTTTCTATCGAGCTGTATAAGGGTATCAGTAAGTAAATAACGTTATAAAACTAGAGCGTTACCAAGTAATGAAAAGTAATCCGTTAACACTTGAGTCATTTCCGATTCTTTCGATGTGATGGATATTTAGAGAAATATAGCTATTAATACATATTCTATTATTAGTCATTCTCACAATAGTTTACCAATAACTGTATAACAAACTTTGTTTTACGGTTTAAAAAGCAAAAATTCTATCAGTATTTAGTAAAAATACCACGGAAATGGCAACCAAATGTATGTATAACACACACACACACACACACACACATACACACACACACACACACACACACACACACACACACACACACACACACACACACACACACACAAATACACACACACACACACACGCGCGCGCGCGCACACGCACTCGCACTCACGCACACACACACACACACACACAAACACACACACCCACCCACAAACACACACACACACACACACACATATATATATATATTTATATATATTAAATATGGTGATATGTTTTCTTGTAATATATTTAATAAATTTAAAATATTTCAAAAACAAGAATACTTTTAATGAATATATATTCATTTTAATTTATTATATATTTATATATATATATATATATATATATATATATATATATATACTTTAACAAGATATATACTTTATGCGAGTTAACTTTCAATGACTGGCCTTGCCATTATCTTCGGGCATACTGAACAGGGTTGTTGTAGACTGCGAACTGAGTGGATTTCCTGACCTTGGTGTACCGTTATGTTCTATTTTTAGATTCACTGCACTGTGCGAGTGTTTAAAGTTTGTTTTTGAGCTATATTGTCTATTAGATTGAATAATTTATCGTTTTTTGATTTTATTTGTATTTGGTCGTTATTGATATTATTTTTATTTTTATAATTTTCTAGTTGTTCCCAGATTGTCATTTGAGGCCTTTTTGACCCTTTTTTATTAGGTGTACGTTTTTTAATGTGGGGAATGTGTGTTTGTTTTTGATGGCGTGTGTGGCTAAGTTTGAGTTATAAATTTCAGGTTTGATGTATGCATTGAGGTGCTCTTGATATCTGTCTTTTAATTTCTTTTTTGTTTGGCCTATGTATATTTTATTACAGTCTGGGCATTCGATTTTGTATATTCCGTTATTAAGTGTGGGACATATTTCTTCTGGTTGGTTTATTTTGTTGATTATGTTTCTTGTGTTTTTGTAGGCTATGTTAATATTATTATTTTTTAGTGTTTTAGTTATTCCTTTTATGTTGTATTCTGTGTATGTGAATGTAGCCCATTGTGTTGTTTGTGGTTCGATTTTAGGTTGTTTTAATTTATTTAATATTTAAAATTCTAATTTATCTATAGTTTTTTTATTGTATACATTTTTTTGGGCTATTTGTTATATTATTTGTTTTTCTTTGGTTTTTTCTTCATTATTTAGAGGCAATTTTAGCATCCTGTATAAAAGTGAGTTGTAAGCGGCCAGTTTATGTTGTGGTACAATACCAAACCACTCCAACCATCCCCCACTTAACATTACGCAGTATAGGTTTTTAGACTGTACAATATATTTTGTATTAGGTTGAACTGTTTTTAGTTCAACTTTACTCTGTGCTACCCATAAAGCTCGAGTTTTGAGTTTTTATGAGAACAGACACTATATTAAAACTCGGTGATCAAAATATATATACAACTAAACGTTCTGTTAAGGCAAATAAAGCCAACTGTATAACTTTCGCTTTCAAATAGTTATAGAATTACAAGAAATGTGAAGAAAATAATGAATGTTTTATATCACTGAGAGTAATAAGTCGTAGCACAATCTCTCAACAAACACCAATATGTAGCCGCCATCTTGAAGCTACATTGCCTGTCTTATTGAATTCTTTCTTGTCAGCAGCCACTTCGATTAGGTGCACGCGCTATTCCAACAATGCGGCTATATCTCGTTCGTAACAAGTTGAAAAGATACATTTGTCTTTTTTAGAAACCGTTTGCGATGGCAAATGTAAGGTATTGGAGCAATTGAACATGAGGCATATAGAAGTAAAGTGAGATAAGAGATTGGATCTCTAGTTGGTTGTCGGGTAGGTCAATGTTTTAGTAAATGT
Organism: Prosapia bicincta; assembly: GCA_036971475.1. NCBI lineage: Eukaryota > Metazoa > Arthropoda > Insecta > Hemiptera > Cercopidae > Prosapia > Prosapia bicincta. The sequence continues at coordinate 156,956 of JBAIZL010000083.1, read as the reverse complement.
AACATCTTAAACCTGTGAAGGATACTGATAAATACAATATCCTTCAGATTCTTGTAAATAAGAACATATAACTTTATTGTGTAGTCTAGTATAGATATATTAGCAATAAGAATGTCTTTCCACTTATCTTTGATCTCTACTTTTTGTTAATAGATGTAGGGAAAGTTGAAATTCCAAATTGACGAGTTTAAGAATTACATTTTTTCTTTATTCTAATTATAATATAGTGTATTGATAAAATAAGTTTCTTAATTTAGAAGTCTCTTTCGATTTTAGTTGATTTTAAAATCCTGTTTGATAGTACACAACATTGTGGAGAATATGAGTGGTAGATATTACTCGTGACGTCACTAATGCTACACCAAGTGTGAATGATATTAGAAATATGAACATAGATCAATAGAATCCTAAATTAGAAAATTCAGGTGTAATATGTTAATATTTACCCTATTCATACAAAGCTTTTTTGTTAGTTTGACTGCAAACGGGATTTAGATTGCATCCTTTAAATATACCATTGTTCTTATATCGAACTATACAACAATGATTATTGCAACCTAATAAATGTCAATAATAATATTGTTACCAAACAATCATACTAATAAAAAAGAATTTTTCGGTGGTTATATGCGTATTTCGTATGAAAAACTGTTATTTTCATACATTTCTCGATCCGAATATTTTTAAAAATCTTTTCCTACTTAATTAAAAAAAGAATTTTATTTTAACTACATCCTAATAAATATTTACAAATGATATAAAAATATATATTCATATGACAAATTCGCAATAATAAGTGACAAAGTAGAAACAGAAATAATTAATAAAATTTTTTTTAAAGAAATTAATTATTTAAACATATTTGTAAAAAGCTTTTAACATCTTGCTTCATCACTTCAAGTTTGAAAAAATGTATTTGAACTTGAGTGGATGAATAAAAAGTATTTTATTAAGGATTGAAACTTTCAATGAAATATATAAAAAAATATATGTATAGAGGGTGTGAACTATTAGTAGGAATTAACAATATACATAAAATCCCTGCATGAGATATCACTTTCATATTTAGCAACATTTATTCTACTTTGTAACGCATAAATATTAGGTAAACAGATTGCGAGGGTACGTTTTGAAACAAAAATGTACGTCGAGGAGTAAAACTGTTACTAATTTCTGACAGGAACCACTTTGAATAATTTTTAAGACCAAGTCTATATATTTTACACGATGTATTTACATATGGTTGATTTTTAGTACGGGTTTTAAATAGGTAGAATGTAAGTTTTATTTTTTATTATGACTTCGTCCAACAGATGAGTGTGAAAAACTAAATAAATTTATTGCTTTAATAATGTTAGAATATATGAGCTTAATAATTTCTTCATACCATAAACCTCTGAGTTAGTTTTATCATTCACCCAAGTACCAAATATATAAAATTAAGAAAGACGGATGCGATACGGGATATTGATGTCGGAATCTACCCCAAATACCGTAAACAATCTTTCATAGGGAATATTTATAGTATTTTGTTAAAGAAGCCCATTGATTCTGAATACGTTTTTATAAAACTAGATTTCTTCAAAGCTATATTTCTATGATGTAAACAATTAGCGTCTGGTTCCAGCCCGACTCTGAGAGTGCAATTCCCCGAGATGGATCCAATAAAAGTCTGATTGATATCGAAGCTAAAACCGAGCAGAGCTTGATTATATTTTCTCAAGCATACAAATAAAGTCCCGAACATTGAAACTTTATCAAACTTGGGAAACTGATTAAACCCCTTCCACTAGAGTCGATGTGTTGCGTCAAAGCGGATCTAGGCATAACGTAAAGCTGTCATGAGTACAAAAATATTTTGGGCGATTCTAAGCACTACTTAACCTTATTTCACTGTTTAACATGATTTTCATCAATAAGGTGAAAGTTTAAACCACACGGTGCAGAAACCGACGGTGAAGTCAATAGACGCGACTAAGTTCGGCAAAGTTACAGCAGTTGTGGGTTCCACAAGTACACAAGTACCAAGCCTTTGAGGTACAAAATAACTTCACGACTTCTAAAATATTTTGTTAGTAAACAATGTTATGCAGAGAGAAACAGACAATGTATTACTTACACAATTGAGCATAGAACAACAATACAACCACTTTTGCGAAGCGTTTCATTTTTATTATTTTGGATATAATTCATAAATATTTAGTTTTATAAAACAATTGTTTCATTTAAACGTTTCATTTAAAAAGATAATTTAAACTAAAACTCACAATTCTTAATGCTAGGCTATAGTTTAAAAGTGATATAGGTAAAACAATTTTTAAAACAATATACAAATTCTTTGTTACTTCTGTATTATGATGAAGGGTAAGAGCTGTCATTATTTAGCCCCAGTGTTTTATTGAAATAAATGTATTGGTAGTTTTAGGGAAATATTTTATTACTAAATTCATAAAGATAAATCACTAAATCATTGTCGCTAAGAAATAATTTCATTTTAGCTTTAAAAAAAATTGTCTAACTATTTTGAAAAAATATAAGGAAAATCTATCATTCATTTGTTTATATGCTTACCTTCTAAGAAACAAAATCATGTTTCAGCCACCTAAAGACTTAAACCCGTAGCCTGACAAACTATTATATCGAAATTATGATAAACTTAAATACGTCATATACTGTTTCGTGAAGTGTCAAACTGCGTTTCCTTTTAAAGGAATTATTATTTTTCTAAAGATCTAATATCCTACTTTGGAAGAGTTTTGGTTATTATAATGTTTTTAAAACACCAATGATGATTTTAAAGCCATTGTGTAATATTTGCTTCCAACTATTTTAGAATTGGACTATTTATTATAATTATTTCAACTGGACATCATTTTAAACTTAAAAAAATGTAATATATTGAAAAATTGGATCTTGCCAATAAACGTGAAAACATTTAAATTGAAAACAGAACCTTTGTTAGTTTGTATTACTGCAGTTCGTTTCACGAAGTCAACATATATATTCACAGACAATATTGTTACGATTCCAGTTTCCATGGCAACACATATTGTTTTATTGTCATAAAGTTTTATATACCATAACAAGGCACGAAGCTTAATGTTTACCTGAGGCGAACAACTTCTGTTTTATGTTTGTCCTGAAATATTGACAACAGTTCAATGGCTGACAATGAGTCAGATACTACTGCTTCCCGCAGTGAAAAGTTAACAAAAACCATGCGTTATGAAAAAGTTCCTGATATTACCAATATGCAACGCCATAAAACAGACATTGAAATCATTCTGTTATATTTTATAATAAATTAATTGAAATAAATTATTTTATTTGTACGAATAATTTACAAATTTTCACTGTCATTTTTAAATGCTATAATTAAACTTCGTAGTAATTCTTGTTTCTTGGATTCAAAATTAAAATAAATAAATTATTTATTATAAATATCTCTGACTTACTATCTCTCTCTAGCTCTCTATCTCTCCCCCTATATATATATATATATATATATATATATATATATATATATAATTATATGTGTGTGTGTGTGTGTGTGTGTGTTTGTGTTTGTGTGTGTATGACGCTTAGATGCATTTAATTAAATGTATTCATGATACGTAAATTCGTGAGAGTTTTATTAAAGATTTCATCTAGCGAGCGATCACTTACCCACACAAACACACACACTCACACTACAAGTTTGCCCTTGTAATCTAAAAATTTGTTTGATTTCAAAATTTTTATAAATTTGAAATTCAAAAATTAAAATGCAACGACCAACTGTTATAATTTTTATATTAACAAAAAATTAAAGCAATTAATAGAATAACAGAGTGGTAAAAGCCAATATTTTATAGCCAATAATATATAAGTGCACGATAACTAAGTGCACGAAAATATATAAAAATATGATTTAGCGATGTGACCACCTATAACCACCATAGACAATTCTAAATAACAAGGTTAGTTTGGAAAAAATCAATAGTAAGATCATAAAATTTTAGTAAATAAAAAATTACAGCAAACTTAAATAAAATAGACATTTGAAGAATTAAATGAACGATAACAGCCTTCAAGCAAGCTGAGTCGCGTAAGGGAGAAACCAACTAAGACAAGAAAGTAAGCTATCAAAGTTCGATAATTTAAAAATTTATAAGTACGAAACTATGTTGGTTTGCAGCTAGAAAAAACAGTCAACAGGCCAGATGGCGTCTACAAATTTATATCGTCAAATATCTAACGCGATTTATAAATCGTGAATCGGCGATCGGTACTTCCATTTCTTAGAAAATATTAGTCAAATCGTAACGACATACCATGATTTCGCTGTCCAAAAAATCCAAATAATCCAGGAAGAAAGACAGAAGATCCCATCCTCATTTAGATTCAGAGGACCAGGAACTGAGGAAGTGATAATTTTCACTTATATTTTAAATTTATTAGTTAAAATATAACAAACTTTTCAGACAGTTATAATTCCGAATTTTGATTCTGAAAGAAATAAACAATGGCTGCACTCTAAATAAAATTGTTAAATAGTTTTAAAAAACTAATAGATATTTCTTATATGTATTACTGAAGTGTGTAAAGTAAGTTTTCCAAAAAGGCGAGTTTTTGCAAGTATATTATTCAAATTTCTTATTAAAGAGTCTAGACCTGCATAATCATGAAGAAACCAACAAAAGAATAGTTAGTTAAACCTTATTAGAGTGGTTTTGAGTCTAAACCTGGTCATCTTTAATTAGGTCAAAAGAGTAAAGAATTGTTGCAAAAGATTGAATAATTTAAAATATTAAATATTAGTACATAAGTGTGTATAATTGTATATATTAAATTAATTTTTAAGTTATTAAATATCTATTAACATAACAGAATGGTATAAGAACACTTGAGACAAATTAATTCAAGAGTTAAAAATTATGGAAATAATAAACGGAATAATAATTATTGGTATATTATGATATACTGTGAAAACTCAAAATAAAATATTAATTTAGTTTTCAAGAATCAATGAATAAATTCATAAGATAAATTAAATATAAGTAAAAGTTAATTCAATCAAATATAAAGTGGTAAAATAATTTTCTGCATATTTAGATTATACCACGACAAAATGTATATTTTTTTTAAAATTTTTATATATTTTTTATTGTTATAAATATTAAACGATATCTTTGTTATTTATTTCAAAATATCCTGTATTAATAAATTATTAAAAACTTTACGTTTTTTCCAACTATAAAACTAATGGTTGTAAAGTTATTTATCAAGAGTATTTAAATTCATAAAATAATAAATCCAATGAAATAAAAGCCTAATGTTATAACAGGAGAGTTTCCTGTGGGAGTAAATTAATTTAAAATATTTGAGCTATATTAAAAGATAGTTGGTTTTTAAATCAAAGTCCAGGGACAAGTTCCACTGGCAAATGCTGCTAAAATGTAACACAGGTGCCTATAAAAAGGTAACATTAAACAGGATCTTATTTTACACGGCCTAAACAGGATCACCTGCTAAGAATGGCACATGGTAAGGTCTTATATACCTTTTGATTGTTCATGCTAATATGTATCTTCTCAGCTGACAAAATAACTGTCAAAATGACTATATGGCCCTCACAATATTATTTAACAGTAGGGGGCGTGTTAAGAACAGCAAGTCAGGTCTGCGTGTCTATGCATGCGCCTAAGTGCACTTTAAACAGGCAGGTAGTTAGGAATAAATAGAATAGAGGCAGCGATAAGGGGGGGGGGGGTTGTTGCAACACACAAACATACACACACACACACACACACACACAAAGGTGATTGTGCACCATAGCATACAATTATACATACATTATGCTCAAAATAAATATTTATATTTAAAAAAAATATATAACAAACATTTATATAATAAAATAAGGCTATATTAAATATGTAAGAAGAGATAAAGTATCGCTATACTATGAAATGTTTCGAAATTTAGTTTATTAAACAGTTTTTTTAAAATTATTCATATATTACCGATTTGCGAGTTATGTACAAAACCATTGTTAACCGCTTACGAGATTGAATTGTATTTTCGCAGTCTATTTCTATTGATACATTGGTAATTATCATTACGTTTCTTAGTTCTATCTATTTTTATACGGTTACTTTATAGAGACATTTGTTTTAAAGAATTATAAAAATTTCAACACTATTTCTACAGATTTGCTGTTGGTGAACTTGTTTATTTGACTATGTTGCTTAGTTGTATTCAGTATAAGAGATGATAATTTTACATATATTTTAGACATTTAAAAAATAAACAAACTAGTTTCCCGTTATAATTTCAAGGTAAATCAGTTAACTTTAAAGTTGTAAAATGTAGTAGCTCCAATAGTCTTTGATGTGGTCCACGCTCTAGTTTAGGTTTGGCCAGAAGTTTTGTAAGCATTACTTTACCGTGCAAAGGTAGAAATTTATATCAGAACACCCTAAAAGCCTTGCTTATAGAAATCTGCATTTAGTAGCAGCTCCAAGTGCTTTTTGTATTGAGTCAGAGTTAATAAGTTTTCTTCCTATTACACTTTAAATCGTATTATGGGCCTAATGAAATAAAACAAGTTGTATCACCATGGAGCGGAAAAAAATTTTGATCTCTGGTCTTGTCACAATGGAAATAAAATTTTTTTTTAAAATTTACATGCGAAGTGAAATATATTATTCTACACGTATTGTACGCTGATTTTAAAAATTCCCTCGGTTTTTATTATCACGGAAGGTTTAAGTAAAAGATATTTAAGATTTAAAGATACATAAGTTTTAATGATGGCAATAGGAATCAGTTTATAAATTATGTGAATATTTTGCACCGGACATGTCTCTTTTTTTGTTGCCAACACTAACCAGCGTATGCATTAGGATTCTATTGTCCATGATAGTGGTTATCCATGATCGAAACGTTGCAATGAAATCCCTCACAAAAAATTTCAGGAGAAAAATCAAATTAAAAAGTTTATATAATGTACCTTTAGAGTCGTAAGAATCCCACGACTTTGTTTCATTCAGGTAGGTTCCTTACGAAGTCAATATAGTTGTTTGATTTATGATTGTCTAAAATGTTCTTAGAACCTTTTACCAACTAATTCAATACTGCTTTTCTGTGACTTTATATCGCTCTTCAAATTTGTTCTCTCAGATTATTGCGTAACTTGCGAGTCGAGATAGATTTAACTGGTTTTATATTTCCAACACTTTATGTAACATATTTTTATTTAGAAGAAATAAAACTAGTAATTTTATAGTCTATAGGTTTTACAAAGTTTTTTATAAGTCCCATTTTTATCTAAATTGCAGTCAAGTAAATTGGATTAACACGTAGAGTGTTTCAAATATTTTTTATTTCTTGGACTAAATATCTCACATTTGGGCTAGTGTTTTCTTGTATATTGGTTTCTCCGGCCCCTAATATACCTGTCACGTAGAAAACTACAAAATTTGGTGTAACAGAGATGCAAACCCAGTCAGAATTCAATGACAAATAATCACAGTTGTTCCAAACAAATTTGTGATACGAAATATATTCGAGAAGTAGCCTCATAATATCATAAGAATAGTTTATTACAGTAGCATGGGTTAATGGTATAAAAAGAAATTTATTTGAAGTTTAAGCTACCTTTTTTTGTTATTTTTGGATAAACACAATATATTACCAAGTTCATAACAATTCTTAAATTTTAAATAATAATGAATTTGTGTTTTTACATTATATTGATAAATTTGTGTAAAGTATTAAGTATAATAGTTTTGATGAAGTTAATGTCGACCAGTGTAATAAATGCAGATTGATCTTGTTTTGATCCAAATTTTAAAATGAGGCATCCAAACTAATCCTAATATACTGTATACGTTTTATTAAAGCTTGTTATTTATTACAGGTAACTATTTGAAATAAACGTTCCATTTACATCCTTTATTTATTGGCTTCAGTCTATAAATAATATTTCTTACTTTTAATAATCTAATATTTTTAGTTTTGTAACTCATTCTCTGACAAGACGAGAAAAAACCAAACTAAATAGTAACAGATATGATTGGCGTAAATTCAATAAAGTAAAAACAAATAAATGCCCCCTTAGTTATACAGTATTCGGTAGTATTAGGCCATCTTTGTCAGGGCTCCCTTCATCCAACTGTGCGGTACAGAGCACTATGCAATACAATAGAACCTGAATGTATTATACTTACTTTGTTATTCACCTGCAGATTAATGCACGAGCATCTATTTGTTTTCTCATATCGTACGTTTATTAATAAGTAAAAGTGTGATGAATGACACCTAAGTTTATGAAATAAGAGCTAATTTAAATCACGTAAACAATTTAGTTATTCTTTTTTTCAAGAGTATTAATTATTTTGCATGAAAATAGAATAGTTTAATTCACATTGGCGAAAAATGTTTTTTTTTAAATGACACAAATCAGACTTTTGTTATACAAATACAGACACACACACGCGCACGCGCGCGCGCACACACACACAAACACCATATATATAAATAGAACGTTAGAAGCGTTGTGAAAGTATCATTTTTCCATACAAAATTATAATTTGTTTGTAATTCGGTACAAAATTAATTACTGAAACGAAACATAACCTCCTTTATTAATGCAAACGTAGGTTTTAGAACGAAATAAATAAACTGATAAAATGTGTCTTGAACGTGAAGCAACAATTGACGTAAGTAGTATTTTTCTATCAGGAGAATAGAGTGAGGTAGTCTAATATTTATGAACCAGTATTTAGGACATGTTATAATAGAAAAAAGTTGGAAATGAGAAACACCTCATTCGGCCTTTGAAAATGAAAAAAGTCACATTTAGTTGAGGCAAGGAATAACTTTGTAGGAACATTAGAGGGCGTAACATGTTATGAAAACGTAATGAGCTCCTTTTAACGGGTCCAAGGTGTTTTCGCTCACAGATAAGCTTTCACCATCTAAAAGTATGAATCTATGAATAATAATTTTTATTATAACAATATTACTTCCATATTTTAATTTGATTTGCCTTTAAAAAATAACCATGCTTTCTTTGACTCTTAATTAATTATTTGTTTATAAAAATGAGATATTTAAAAGAGCTGCGAAATGAATATATAGTGTCCTCTTTATAAAATCCTTTATTAGCGACTTAGCGCTGTACCTCGTAACTTGGGCAATAAAAGTTTTCTTATTAAACTTTCTCTTTTCTTCATTAAAATTTATTTTAATCGCAGAAAAATTAAATCCATGTTACTTGGTGCGTTAGGAACGCAATCTAACTAATAGAATAATAGCCAAGCTGCGTGTTTCTGCCCAACCCTTCAATTACTAACAACCAAATTTATTTCTTTTTATTTCTTTTGGATGTCAAATTCCCCCCTCTACTCCGTGTGTTAATTTGCGTTAAATGTTTTTTTCCATCATCAAGAGAAATCAACATGAAAAACCTTTTATGAATATATTTTTAATTTAATGTTGTATTCAAATCTAATGTACGCTTTCAAAAAACAATGAATTTGTAAACATTTTCCGAATTATTTTTAAAACATTTTAACTTAAGATCTACACTATTGTCGTTAACTAAGTAAAGATTTATATTTTATTAATAGACTGACAAATACACACATTACTACACAAAACAGACACCCAGACACAATTTATGAATTTTTGTTTTAAAAAAATCCTGATAATTACTATCTTATTTCTAAAATTATAAAGGTAGTTTAGGTTACATTTACAAATGTAATGATTGAAAAATATTTACGTTATAATAAAATATGAGAACAAAGAGGTTGTTGTAACTAATAAGATATTAATATACTGTAAATTCAAATCTCGCTCGTTACTTATGTTAGTTAACTTGTACCCAAAAGGAATCAGTCAAAAACCTTTGAAGGTTTTGAAATTCATGAAAAAAACTCTAATTTTGAAATTTAAATCAACCGATTGTTATAAGTGTTGAAGCATTTTGGAAACATCTGGAAAACTGTAAAGGTTAGTTTGGAAACAAAATATGACCCAACAAATGAATTTCCCTGATCAAGGTTTCAGTGATCTGAACGTGTTTTGCACTTCTGTCAGTTTGTCTTACAAACAACGTCTATTGCTCTGTATTTTTGTCTCTACTTCTCAAGTTATATTACTTACGTACTAAATGTGTAAAACATATGTAAGTGTCAAATCATTTCATAGTAAAACACATTTTCATGACATAGCTTAGCCTCACTCAGGAGAGCCTAAACTCTCTCTATTACACTTTTAGACTATTTTTATCGCACTGCCTAGACTATCTAGATCACACAGCGTAGGTTAAATTGATCACTGTGCATTAAATAAGAAGTTAGCAATGCCTATATAAAGAACACTACCTAGACTAATCTTGATAACACTGTCTATAGTGTGTCAACAATACTGAATATGGTATTTCGAACACACTTCATAGGCTACCTCGACCATACTGCCCAGACTACCCGGATGCCACTGATAATACTAGCTGGACTTTATAGCTAGATTATACAGTCTTTTTTAATTTGATGACATATTTAGTTTTTAGCGTCATCGTTAATGAATGATACACGGCATCATACAGTACGCCAACGAGTAATAAAATGTCGGAGTTCTCAGTAATGTTCGAAAAGTTAAATTAATGTTAAAACTTTCAAGAACCATATTGAAACTTTGACCTTAGTTGTAGGAAATTATGTTACTTGGTTTACTTTAGAAGTAATTGGCCTAATTGCATTTGCAATTATAAGCACTCTTGGCGTACAATATACAGTTGCAAAGTTATGGCACAAGTCTTCTATAAAATATGCTTCAGTAGCAATATGCTTACATTGAATCATCTGTTATAGTTTACACTAATCCAGTAAAATATCTACTGGATCTGTATCAGAGAGGGTTTTAATCCGAAACTTCTTCTTGCAAATATTCTCAACAAAGAGTTAAAGTAGTTGTTAAATTCACAACGAAAGGGGTTTTATTCTCTCTTTGCATAATTTATATTTAATTCTGTTTGATTGTAATAGAAAACTTGTCACTGAAATTAAATAATGCGACAATTATACATATAACTCTTATTTTCTTTTTGTAATTAGTTGTAATTCAGATGTTTAAACAATATCTTAAATTAATTGTAAACTGTAAACTTAATTGTAAAAACTGTTTGTTTTTGTTTTTTTTTAAATTTTAAGGACAATAACTAGTACTAATAATACCTCAAAGAATAAAAAAGGATTTAATGTAGTTTGAGTAAAGAAAGCGCATATAATTCTGAATTAGGGGATGAAAAGCAATCATAACACCATGTATTCAAGATGCGGCACTATAGTAGACTGATGATGTAAGGGGGCTATCAAGGAGTGTCTAACCAATCCCACATGATATTCCATTGTAAGAAGAAAGACAAGGAAAAATGAACGGAGTAAATAAAATACACAATGATTCTTTGACATTGGGAAAATATGATGTTAAACCATTCTAAACATTTCCTCTAAGCTACTTGATGTAATCATTTCCTAAAAGAGTCTTGGTGTAATCATTTCCTTAAAGTTGTTTGGTGTAATCATTTCCTTAAAGTTGCTTGGTGCAAACATTTCCTTAAATTTGCTTGGTGTAATCATTTCCTTAAAGATGCTTGGTTTAATCATTTCTTTAAAGTTGCTTAGTGCAATCATTCCCTTACAGTTGATTGGTGTAATCATTACTTTAAAGTTGCTTGGTATAATCATTTCCTTAAAGTTGATTGGTATAATCATTTCCTTAAAGTTGATTGGTGTAATCATTTCCTTAGTTGCTTGGTGCAATTAATTCCTTAAAGTTGCTTGGTGTAATAATTTCCTTAAAGTTGCTTGGTGTAATCATTTCCCTAATGTTGCTTAGTGCAATCATTTCCTAAATCTTGCTTGGTGCAACCATTTCCTTAAAGTTGATTGGTGTAATCATTTCTTTAAAGTTGCTTGGTATAATCATTTACTTAAAGTTGATTGGTGTAATCATTTCCTTAGAGTTGATTTGTGTAATCATTTCTTTAAAGTTGCTTGGTGCAATCATTTCCTTTAAGTTTCTTATTGTATAATTTCCTTAAATTTGCTTGGTGTAATCATTTCCTTTAAGTTGCTTGGTGCAAACATCTCCTTAAATTTGCTTGGTGTAATAATTTCCTTAAAGTTGCTTGGTGTAATCAATTCCCTAATATTGTTTGGTGCAATCATTTAGTTAATGTTGATTGGTGTAATCATTTCTTTAAAGTTGCTTGGTGTAATCATTTCCCTAATTTTGCTTGATGCAATCATTTCCTTAATGTTGCTTGGTGCAACCATTTCCTTAAAGTTGCTTGGTGTAATAATTTCCTTAAAGTTGCTTAGTGTAATCAATTCCCTAATGTTGTTTGGTGCAATCATTTCGTTAATGTTGCTTGGTGCAACCATTTCCTTAAAGTTGATTGGTGTAATCATTTCCTTAGAGTTGATTTGTGTAATCATTTCTTTTAAGTTGCTTGGTGCAATCATTTCCTTCAAGTTTCTTGGTGTAATCATTTTCTTTAAGTTGCTTGGCGTAATCATTTCTTTTAATTTGCTTGGTGCAATCCTTTCCTTAAGTTGCTTGTTGTAATCAATTACTTAGAGTTGATTAGTGTAATTATTTCCTAATGTTGCTTGATGAATTCATTTCATTAAAGTTCCTTTGTGAAATTATATCCTTAAAGTTGAATTGTGTAATGATTTCCTTAAATTTGTTTGGTGTAGTCATTTCCTTAAAGTTGCTAGGTGTAATCGTTTCCCTGATGTTGCTTGGTGTAATAATTTCCTTAAATTTTCTTGTTGTAATCATGTCCTTTAATTTGCTTGGTGTAATAATTTCTTTAAAGTTGCTTGGTGCAATCATTTCCTTTAAGTTGCTTGTTGTAACCATTTACTTAGAGTTGATTAATGTAATTATTTCCTTAATGTTGCTTGATGAATTCATTTCATTAAAGTTCTTTTGTGAAATCATTTCCTTAAAGCTTAATTGTGTAATGATTTCCTTATATTTGATTGGTGTAATCATTTCCTTAAAGTTGCTTGGTGCAATCATTTCCTTTAAGTTTCTTATTGTAATCATTTCCTTAAATTTGCTTTGTGTAATCATTTCCTTTAAGTTGCTTGGTGCAAACATCTCCTTAAATTTGCTTGGTGGAATAATTTCCTTAAAGTTGCTTGGTGCAATCCTTTCCTTAAGTTGCTTGTTGTAATCAATTACTTAGAGTTGATTAGTGTAATTATTTCCTTAATGTTGCTTGATGAATTCATTTCATTAAAGTTCCTTTGTGAAATTATTTCCTTAAAGTTGAATTGTGTAATGATTTCCTTAAATTTGATTGGTGTAGTCATTTCCTTAAAGTTGCTAGGTGTAATCGTTTCCCTGATGTTGCTTGGTGTAATAATTTCCTTAAATTTTCTTGTTGTAATCATTTCCTTTAAGTTGCTTGGTGTAATAATTTCTTTAAAGTTGCTTGGTGCAATCATTTCCTTTAAGTTGCTTGTTGTAACCATTTACTTAGAGTTGATTAGTGTAATTATTTCCTTAATGTTGCTTGATGAATTCATTTCATTAAAGTTCTTTTGTAAAATCATTTCCTTAAAGTTTAATTGTGTAATGATTTCCTTATATTTGATTGGTGTAATCATTTCCTTAAAGTTACTAGGTGTAATCATTTCCCTGATGTTGCTTGGTGTAATAATTTCCTTAAATTTTCTTGGTGTAATCATTTCCTTAAAGTTGCTTGGTGCAATCATTTCCTTTAATTTTCTTATTGTAATCATTTCCTTAAATTTGCTTTGTGTAATCATTTCCTTTAAGTTGCTTGGTGCAAACATCTCCTTATATTTGCTTGGTGTAATAATTTCCATAAAGTTGCTTGGTGTAATCAATTCCCTAATATTGTTTGGTGCAATCATTTCGTTAATGTTGATTGGTGTAATCATTTCTTTAAAGTTGCTTGGTGCAATCATTTCCTTTAAGTTTCTTGGTGTAATCATTTCCTTAAATTTGCTTGGGGCAATCATTTCCTCAAAGTTACTTGTTGTAATCATTTACTTAGAGTTGATTAGTGTAATTATTTCCTTAATATTGCTTGATTAATTCATTTCATTAAAGTTCCTTTATGAAATCGTTTCCTTAAAGATGAATTGTGTAATCATTTCCTTAAATTAGATTTGTGTAATCATTTCCTTAAAGTTGCTGGGTTTAATCATTTCCCTGATATTGCTTGGTGTAATAATTTTCTTAAATTTTCTTGGTCGAATCATTTCCTTAATCTTGCTTGGTGCAACCATTTCCTTAAATTTGATTAGTGTAATCATTTCTTAAAGTTGCTTGGTGCAATCATTTCCTTAATGTTGCTTGGTGCAACCATTTCCTTAAAGTTGGTTGGTGTAATCATTTCTTTAAAGTTACTTGGTATAATCATTTCCTTAAAGTTGATTGGTGTAATCATTTCCCTAATTTTGCTTGGTGCAATCATTTCCTTAATGTTGCTTGGTGCAACCATTTCCTTAAAGTTGCTTGGTGTAATAATTTCCTTAAAGTTGCTTAGTGTAATCAATTCCCTAATGTTGTTTGGTGCAATCATTTCGTTAATGTTGCTTGGTGCAACCATTTCCTTAAAGTTGATTGGTGTAATCATTTCTTTAAAGTTGCTTGGTGCAATCATTTCCTTTAAGTTTCTTGGTGTAATCATTTCCTTAAATTTGCTTGGAGCAATCATTTCCTTAAAGTTACTTGTTGTAATCATTTACTTAGAGTTGATTAGTGTAATTATTTCCTTAATGTTGCTTGATTAATTCATTTCATTAAAGTTCCTTTATGAAATCGTTTCCTTAAAGTTGAATTGTGTAATCATTTCCTTAAATTAGATTGGTGTCATCATTTCCTTAAATTTGCTGGGTTTAATCATTTCCCTGATATTGCTTGGTGTAATAATTTTCTTAAATTTTCTTGGTCGAATCATTTCCTTAATCTTGCTTGGTGCAACCATTTCCTTAAATTTGATTAGTGTAATCATTTCTTAAAGTTGCTTGGTGCAATCATTTCCTTAATGTTGCTTGGTGCAACCATTTCCTTAAAGTTGGTTGATGTAATCATTTCTTTAAAGTTACTTGGTATACTCATTTCCTTAAAGTTGATTGGTGTAATCATTTCCCTAATTTTGCTTGGTGCAATCATTTCCTTAAAGTTGATTGGTGTAATCATTTCTTTAAAGTTGCTTGGTGCAATCATTTCCTTTAAGTTTCTTGGTGTAATCATTTCCTTAAATTTGCTTGGAGCAATCATTTCCTTAAAGTTACTTGTTGTAATCATTTACTTAGAGTTGATTAGTGTAATTATTTCCTTAATGTTGCTTGATTAATTCATTTCATTAAAGTTCCTTTATGAAATCGTTTCCTTAAAGTTGAATTGTGTAATCATTTCCTTAAATTAGATTGGTGTCATCATTTCCTTAAAGTTGCTGGGTTTAATCATTTCCCTGATATTGCTTGGTGTAATAATTTTCTTAAATTTTCTTGGTCGAATCATTTCCTTAATCTTGCTTGGTGCAACCATTTCCTTAAATTTGATTAGTGTAATCATTTCTTAAAGTTGCTTGGTGCAATCATTTCCTTAATGTTGCTTGGTGCAACCATTTCCTTAAAGTTGGTTGATGTAATCATTTCTTTAAAGTTACTTGGTATACTCATTTCCTTAAAGTTGATTGGTGTAATCATTTCCCTAATTTTGCTTGGTGCAATCATTTCCTTAAAGTTGATTGGTGTAATCATTTCTTTAAAGTTGCTTGGTGCAATCATTTCCTTTAAGTTTCTTGGTGTAATCATTTCCTTAAATTTGCTTGGAGCAATCATTTCCTTAAAGTTACTTGTTGTAATCATTTACTTAGAGTTGATTAGTGTAATTATTTCCTTAATGTTGCTTGATTAATTCATTTCATTAAAGTTCCTTTATGAAATCGTTTCCTTAAAGTTGAATTGTGTAATCATTTCCTTAAATTAGATTGGTGTCATCATTTCCTTAAAGTTGCTGGGCTTAATCATTTCCCTGATATTGCTTGGTGTAATAATTTTCTTAAATTTTCTTGGTCGAATCATTTCCTTAATCTTGCTTGGTGCAACCATTTCCTTAAATTTGATTAGTGTAATCATTTCTTAAAGTTGCTTGGTGCAATCATTTCCTTAATGTTGCTTGGTGCAACCATTTCCTTAAAGTTGGTTGATGTAATCATTTCTTTAAAGTTACTTGGTATACTCATTTCCTTAAAGTTGATTGGTGTAATCATTTCCCTAATTTTGCTTGGTGCAATCATTTCCTTAATGTTGCTTGGTGCAACCATTTCCTTAAAGTTGGTTGGTGTAATCGTTTCTTTAAAGTTGCTTGCTATAATCATTTCCTTAAAGTTGATTGGTGTAATCATTTCCTTAGAGTTGATTTGTGTAATCATTTCTTTGAAGTTGCTTGGTGCAATCATTTCCTTAATGTTGCTTGGTGCAACCATTTCCTTAAAGTTGGTTGGTGTAATCGTTTCTTTAAAGTTGCTTGGTATAATCATTTCCTTAAAGTTGATTGGTGTAATCATTTCCTTAGAGTTGATTTGTGTAATCATTTCTTTGAAGTTGCTTGGTGCAATCATTTCCTTCAAGTTTCTTGGTGTAATCATTTTCTTTAAGTTGCTTGGTGCAATCCTTTCCTTAAGTTGCTTGTTGTAATCAATTACTTAGAGTTGATTAGTGTAATTATTTCCTAATGTTGCTTGATGAATTCATTTCATTAAAGTTCCTTTGTGAAATTATTTCCTTAAAGTTGAATTGTGTAATGATTTCCTTAAATTTGATTGGTGTAGTCATTTCCTTAAAGTTGCTAGGTGTATTCGTTTCCCTGATGTTGCTTGGTGTAATAATTTCCTTAAATTTTCTTGTTGTAATCATTTCCTTTAAGTTGCTTGGTGTAATAATTTCTTCTAAGTTGCTTGGTGCAATCATTTCCTTTAAGTTGCTTGTTGTAACCATTTACTTAGAGTTGATTAGTGTAATTATTTCCTTAATGTTGCTTGATGAATTCATTTCATTAAAGTTCTTTTGTGAAATCATTTCCTTAAAGTTTAATTGTGTAATGATTTCCTTATATTTGATTGGTGTAATCATTTCCTTAAAGTTACTAGGTGTAATCATTTCCCTGATGTTGCTTGGTGTAATAATTTCCTTAAATTTTCTTGGTGTAATCATTTACTTAGAGTTGATTAGTGTAATCATTTACTTAGAGTTGATTAGTGTAATTATTTCCTTAATGTTGCTTGATGAATTCATTTCCTTAAAGTTCCTTTGTGAAATTATTTCCTTAAAGTTGAATTGTGTAATGATTTCCTTAAATTTGTTTGGTGTAGTCATTTCCTTAAAGTTGCTAGGTGTAATCGTTTCCCTGATGTTGCTTGGTGTAATAATTTCCTTAAATTTTCTTGGTGTAATCATTTCCTTAAAGTTGCCTGGTGTAATCATTTCCTTAAATTAATTGTACGCCTAAGCTGTTTACATTAATTTTTTTTATTTCATGGTCATCCACAAATATTACAAATCGGCCTTGAATATATGTACCTGCTCTCTGCCGGGGGTCAAGGTGTATATAACCTGCTTCTTACGATAATATAGTGTAGTGTACTCAATATATCAACTACATATTCCACACACCTGGTAATGGCCTCGATCTATTCGTTGGAGTTGAGACAATCTAAAAAATTTTAGAAATGTCTAATGTATATCATAATTTTACGATTGTCAGTGGGAAAATATTTGTTTTCCAGTTTAACACTTGGAGATATAAAATAGTCGTCTGATTTACAAAACTAAACTGAGCAGCTCATATTTATCAAAAGTAAAATGTTTCCACTACAAAATATCAACAATTAAATATGAACAATTGCAAATTTTTCACGAAAACCAGCCGTTAATAGCGAACATTTAAATCAAATAAGTGATTAAATTAAAAATTAGATTTGTTTGGAATGATATTAGTCTAATTATAATCACTGGATTCTTAATTTTAGTTGGAACTTAATGTTTATCAGTTCACACTATCTAAGATATGGTAATCTACTTCGCATTCTTGCAAATTCATGAGATGCAAATTGTAATATTGGTTATATGTTAAGAAATAAAGGATTTTTACTTTTTCAAACAAGAAATTCTAAAACATAGATTACACTGTATGAGTAGCAAATGGCATAAATTAATCTATTGGACGAACTTTCTCTAATTAGAGTATTAATGAAAATATTTTTATAAGCAAAATTTATCTCGCTTCAGATCTGAACTTTAGGAGAAAGCTGCTGCACCTGCTTCCATTCCCAAGTGTTAAAATTTATGACGTAAGTTTCATGAGTGAATATTTGAATAAAGTTAAACTGAAAACATGACAGCATTGAAATTATATTTCAGGGGCTTAAACTATTGCTGATATTTTATTGTAAACTTCTTTGAGAAATATTGTAACTTTGTGTGTCTCCCCAAAATTCTCCTAAAAAGATGACTTTTTAGTGTAATCCAACTACACTGTTCAGGAAAGGTAATTTGAAATTTATACCGCTTTGTACCATAATGTATGGTTGCTAGTAGTCAGAATTTTATGTTTAAGGATAAATTGTTATCATAACTCAAGGAACAAGAGCTAATCAGTCTAATTAATTATTTATTGGTAAAATTGAACAAGCATAAATTCAGTGATGATCGTGGTTGGACATAGAAACGGTTTTGGTGCAATAAACGTATTTAATGCTAGTTTGTGTCAAGTTTATTGTTAAGCAACAACGTTTATGGTTAGTGCGAGTTGGCCAGATAGGTTTATTTTTATTAAACATATTGTATATCTGTGTGATGTGTACTTTTACGTTGATGAAATTGTTTTCCAGTTGTTCAGAGTAAGTAGGATAATCCTCGTATTTAATTATTTCACTCTTTTTTCATCATAAAATTTAAATGATTTAATCTTGTTATTAAATATAGCAGACGAGTTAAACTCTGACGTAACTAGAACTCTCCAGCTCAACTTGGAATTATAGGCATTGCTCTGAAGAAAAAATGTATATTTCGCTCAGCCAAACCCCTATTTTGGTTTTGTTAAGTTTATTTGATTACTTTATTGGACAGATTACTGAACGATTTGACTCAATGAGTTGCCCAAACTACTGTATAACGTGGTATAAAACCTAAAGTCTTAAAGTTGAATAAAAGCGCTAGACTTGAGAGACAGGTACAACTATTATTTACACAGGCAACGTTGCAATAACGGATATGTTATAGTCTTCAGGACATATTCCTCCTGCACTCTAATAAAAATAGCGCCGTGACATAACCTTAGTATATTTATGAAAACAGTGCATATACACTTTCATTACCTAACAACACCTCCGTCCATGTGCACTAGCAGTAAACTATAAAGCTTATAAACTTGGGGTTTACCGCTAGTACACATGAACAAAGGTGCTGTAACTTAATGGAAGCTTATATATACTGTTTTTGTAACTATACTAAGGTTATGTCACGGCGCTATTTTTTATAGGGTGCAGAAGAAATAAGGCCTAATGACGTTCCCTTTATAGATAAATACCTGACTCGCAAGTCAACCGATTTTATTTAACATTAATCTCTGGGAGTGTAAACATGGATAAATAAAGTCTTATAACAGTTTGTTACGATTTCATTAATAATCTAACCAAAGATTACCTTTGTTAATTAGAAATAGAAATGACCGTATACAATGCTTCGAACTGCAATGACTTTCGTTAATATTTTACGTTATTTTACTTAGTATAGTAAAATTATAATAATGTATTATCTAAATAATATATAATTGTAAATAAAATAAGTTTTATTCTGTTTTGAGGAACTAACACAAATGTAAGAAATCCTATATTTATGGTGTAAAAGTTATTTATAGAAAGTTATATTATAAACTTGTAAATTTGATAGCTTCGCTGTATAAAATACTTTTTATTTATTCATTTTGTTTAAGTTAGTCGCCGGTACGTTAAATAAATAACAAATCATTTATAGTAAAATACAAAACAGGAAAATGTTATAAATAATTTTATAATAAAAACATATAAATTTTAGATAAATGTTTTGATAAGTTTCCGTTGTTCAATCGCGTCTTCTTACGCTATAGATTGAAAAACAAGTAATTCATAAAATATATATGTCTACAGTGATGCAGGCATAAAACGTTGAAAATATATCTACAAATAAACTATTGAATGCAAAAAGCAGTATTTCCCGGGCAATTTTATACTCGTGTTGTTATAACGCTAGAATAATATTTCTTACATGGAAGTAGAACAAATTTAAAACTTGACTAAGTTATGAAGGTTTACATTTTTAAACGTCTCGTTTATTTAAAGCACCTAGCGTTGTATCGAAGCAAATATCTACTCTAGTTCTACTGAATTAATACTACAGGAGTTTCTTATATAGACAACAGTTTCCAATCTTAATCTTCAACCCAGCATAATATTCTTAGCAGCGTCAGCGAGCATTCCATTTATTAATGCCTGGAAACAATGATCTCATATAAAACCGTATTGCCTCAAATTACTGTTGGAGTAACCATCATCGTTGAAGTCATTTAGGTTTTAAACGATACCTCCCGCATATTTAATAAAACAAAACAAATAAGGGTCGCAAAGTAACAGTAGACGTTCGTTTGCTAAGATCTTTCATCTACGCGCATGCGCAACCTTCAGCTCGTTTCCTTGAGTGGGGGGGAAATGTAGGGAGAGAAAGATTTGCAGCTATGTAATAAAAGAAACAGTATCAAAGATAATAGTAGAACCTCGTGGCCTAATGGGTAAGGTACAAATTTACTAATTGTAAGTTTCTGGTTCAAATCCCGTACTTTGATTTTAATTTTTTTTTATAATTAAATTATTAACAGTAGCAGATCTACAATTTGGAGACTGTCACTGTTCCCAGCGTTTTTACTACTAACTAATTCTTTTTTCGTTTTCGAACTAATTCTACTTTCTTAGTTTAAAATTTTACAATCACTATAAGAAATATTATTTGTCTTTAATGATGCCTATAAGTCCTAAAAAGTTAACTAGTATGATTTGTTTCCAAAATTACATTCTCGGGACTGAAGACGCTATTTTTAATTGTTGACATGATTCTTTTGTGGGCATAATTAAAATTATTTCAAGTTAATTGTTTTAACCTTGGAAATAAATGGGTTTAGGTTAGGTTAGGTTAGGTATTATAAAAAATTTATAAATGTCTCTTGAATAAAAATGGCAAAGTTAAATTTAATTTTTACATAGTGAGTTGTCTTCCTTTCTTCTCATATCACAGGGATGTGATTATTCTATTTACTGTAAACAATGAGTGGAAAGTAAAATGGAGTTAATATTTTTATTCATTTATACATATAAAATATAACTGTGTTGTAAGTAACCATATGTATTTTTATTTTTTAATTAATTTTGTTAATACATTATGTCAGGTATCTTGACTGTCATTACTACTACCCCCACTGTTGTAGTAAATCCTACATCGCTTCTCAGCTGAGACGTCACGCGCATGCGCGTTGATGGAAGATCCTAGCAAAAGAAGGTCTAGTGCAAAATAACGGTTGTTGTAGGACAAAGTTGACAGTTGTTGTAGGATTCAATTACTTGATTACATTTATCAGTCAAGCACTGTGACGTGACCATGGTTGCATGCGCTGGGTAAACCACATTGGAATAGTACTTCCTTACTGCAGCAGTCATTTCTCATTGTTTCTATATCTGTAACTCAATTTTACTAAAATATTACTGTACTGTGTCAAACAAGTATTTTTATATACTTTTTAGTCTATCTCGAGATACTTATATTGTTGAAATTGAATGTGGTTCAGAGTAGCGACATTTAATATTTAGTACACCTTGCAACAGTGACTGATTAAAGTCTATTTCCTTTAGTATTTGACGTAAAAGTAAATAAATCGCAATCATTATTCACTTTATATTTGTGGAAACATCATATTCCTCTTTGCGTTCCTTGTCCTATAGAAGCGTAATTTTAATGCTATTTTGAAAAATGTTTTATTAATCGACTGTTATTTCGTATCTCTGATATATTTTCAGTTGTTTAAAAGGTTAGGTATAACTGACATTCAGATGTTTTCTTTTCATTGTATTCTTTCTATATTTGAAGCATTCGCACAAGAATACACGCTTCATAAGGTAAAGCAAGGCTCTTTGATTAGGTACAAGTGAGGGAAACTAGTGGCAGTGAGAGGGCTCCGTACAGTGACGGATTTAAATGTGTAGTCTGTGTATGAATGTGATTGGTAGAGTTTCCACAAAATGGTTTTTAGTTACAATAAAGTAGACTATCGAAATTTTTCAAAATATTATGCAGAAATGGATAATCAGAACTCTGACAAAAACCCAAGACAATATTATAACTTGTAATTTAATTTAATTCAATATTTCAGAGAACGCATCAACCATGTACATTTGCTTGATTAATGAAATTCTAAGTCTTAAAATCATAGACAATCCGTGATAACCATAAAATATTTAAAAAATAAACATTGCTATTGTTGGTTTTCCATAACTTGGTATTGGTTTTGATAATAAGTATCACAGAATCAGAGACTGAAATATTGAAATAAATAACACGTTGCTTACTGTCGTTAGTTATTTGGCAGAAACATAATTTTTTTATTACCTTATGCATGACATTATATTAATTTTATCATTGTAATGTTTATAAAACAGTTCAAACTTATTACAGTTTTAGAACGGTCGGTTTAAGAGTTTAAGAATAACTTTTTCGAATTCCTTGCAAGAAATAATATTTTTAAGGATATTTAAAATATATTTTTAGGTAACAGTAAATATGATATAACAATTCTAAATGGAAGAAATAGTGGCCCAACTTTCAACAACGTGTATGATTCTATTTAGAGTAATTACAATTGGTTATTCTAGTTACATTGTTGTTCACGTTAAAATAGAACATTGTTTAACCTAAATGTTTTTTGATCTACATAGATGGTAAATTTTAATACTTACAAAAATGTATCCGTGATTTTGCTTTATTTTATAAATTAACATCAAAAGACTTTTTTTCAGTAAATGCGTTTTTATCACGTTATTATTAGGCACGAATTTTCATTGAAAATAAATTAACTCAAGTGTACTTCATAATACTGTAAGGAGTGAATAACCTGCTCCAACCCACGTCAGATTTAAACCTGGCAACAAAACATCTGGTCTTTGTATAGAAACAGCAAAGTAACGCTAAAAGAACGTATGATCAATTATTGAGGCCTATTTACCGTAGTAAAAGTATTAGAAAATTAGGAGTCATGTGAAGGCCAATACTAGTGAATATTTAATCATTATGTTTAGTTTATATAAATGATCCAAAAGGTATTGTATTAAGAAACGGTTAAGGGATTTGAATTAAATTTAGTCTTGTATAAACCATTAAATAGTTGCATATATAAAAACTAAATTCTTAGTCAAGAAAAGTTCCACTTGTTAATATATATATATTTTCCCAATAATAAAATCACTAATTATAATAATAGTCATGTTTATACATATAAATCACATGTACAAATTATAATTCTATTTAAGTAATGTTTAACAAAAATGCAATACTTTTATTAATGGTGAAACACTTATTTATTCTTTAAGTGCATCAGTCTTAAAAATTGTTTTTTTTTTAAATTTATTAATCCGTGTAAATATTCGACAAATATCTTCAAACTTATAATACACTAAAGAAAGTTGCACATACAATGTGACCTATTAAAACCAGATGTTTGCTTAGATCATATCTTATCACTCAATTTCCAAATAAATATAAATTACCTCTAAATAAATAAAAAATACATTACTTAAGATTTAAACATAACCTATAAGTGAAAAAAAGACAGCATCTTCCTTCATCCGACTCTAATACCTTTAAGCGAAGACAACTGTTTCGGAAATGTTTAATACATTTGGTTCGTCTTTGAAAAGAACCAAATGTACTTGCATTGCGAACTGAATGTTTTTTTGTCATCCCAAAACATTCAAACATTCATTCCATTGATAAAACAAATATACATTTTTTGGTTTTGACAATTAAAATTTGTTTGTGTGTTTTGACTTCATATTTATACTTAACTGGACAAGAGATTAGTATTGTGAAAATTTAAACCTATGATTTATTCACTATCGTGAAAATAAATAAAGTTATTCAAAAATTTATTATTTTGACATACTAGATAGCCTTTTAAATGAGTTTTAATAAATTAAGCCAATTTATTTAAACACTCACTCATATCTACGTTTAATTCCTGCAAAAACCACAACTCCAGTAACCTTGTAGTCATTCTAATGTAGCCACATTTCCTGTAACCTAGTCATTTTCACTACATTTATATATCTCTTCTAAAAGCCATTACGTTACGCATCTGCTATACTGTTTTACAAACGAGGAGGGGTTTCGGAGTTTATATACCTCAAACACGCCTGAGGTTGCAATTGGTTTTGTTGTCATTTTAAAGCTTCTTTCTTTAAAAAGCCATATTTCTATTATTCAATATGTACAGTAAACAGACGCGGAGTAGGCTACCTCGAGATTGAACCATTCGTTATCGGTTTTTTAACTTTCCTTAAGAGATTTGTTAATGTACATATATATATATATATATATATATATATATATATATATATATATATATATATATATACATATATATAATAAATTAAAAACATTTCAGAAACAAGAATACTTTTGATGCATATATTATTCAAAGCTTCTCGCCGATAAAACAGTATACATTAACTATATAACATATCACCAGATTTAATATATTTTATATTCACACACATACACACACACACACATATATTTATATATATATATATATATATATATATATATATATATATATATATATATATATAATTTAAAATTTTTCAAAAACAAGAATACTTTTTATGAATATATTTATTCAAAGCTTTTCGCCGATAAAATAGTACCAGCATCTTCAGGAAAATAATTATCTAATAAAATATTTTTACAAAATTAAATCGAAGATGCTGGTACTATTTCATCGGTCAAAAGATTTGAATAAATATATTCATTAAAAGTATTCTGGTTTTTGAAATGTTTTTAATTTACTAACCATAGGCTATTACAAGAAAACATATCACCATATTTCATATATATATATATATATATATACATAAATTTTATATATGTAAATTTCTTTAATGCTAGAAATTGTTTAATATTAAATTATTTTGAAAATTCTGACACTTTCGTCAAGAAAACAGTATTTTTCAAAATGTTATTTTTTTAATAGTTTTTAATAGTTTTAAATAACGTTAACGTAACATGATAAGAATTAATTTTATTTTATAAACAAGCCTCATCATCTATTTTAACAAACGTATTTCCTAATTGAATCTAAGGTTTTTCGAAAATGTTGAACTGGTGATTGATTATAAAAGTATGTTGAATATATTGTTTAAATAAATAGAAAGCTTCATAAGCTATGAAACCGACGACACTGGAGGCAAGCAGATACACGCAACAATAGCGACCAAATTTTGATTAGAACATGGAAACATCGATTGCAGATTGCGTGACTGACGAAATCGGAAACTGAAATCCATCCCTTGTATACAACGACTAGAGGTGATGGGTTTGTATTAGCAATATTGTCCGTTTGTCTGTCTGACTATACCGTTGTTCTGTTAACTCAATGCTGATACGATACACACCAGTCGTTTGTCGATACGTCACCAACACTGATACGGGTTCGTGTTACACAAGCGTGACTTTGTCTAAAGAGAACTTTCAATAGAATTAATAAACTAATGCCTAAATGGGGAAGTTACTGATTAAATGGGGTAAATGTGTTATTGTGTAGCTATACTAACACAGTTGTGTATATATTCCTTTATGATGGAATACCGGAGGATTAGTTTATATGAATTACCTATCACAATTGAGAGTAACTTGTGAACGTAGTTCTTTCCAGATTGTGAACTGTTACGTTTTAAAAAGTAATAAGTTAGTTTCTTACAAACACCCACCCCTTTCATGGTAGATTGGTTAGGTTTGAAGGAAATACGGTATAATTAGTTAAGGTATTTGGCTAATTATACTTTTACCATTGCTATATATTATGCTAACTCTATACTTATAACTAAAATTCTAAACTGAAGCCTTAATCTACTGGACTTTGTAAAGCTGCTGGAGCAATTTTAAATAATTAATTTGTTTTTGAAAATAACAAGCGTCGTAAAACAAGATATCAATTCTTACAACTTTTAAACGTAACAACTATTTCCATATTCAGTAGCCTTACTTATCACACACGTATTGTCTTTAAAACTAATACAATTTTATACAAACAATACGATCCTCACTCGTGTGTTATTTTTTCCTGTTAGCGCAGCACAACGAGAATAATCACTTTAAGCTACTATTAAACCCTGTAATTCAAGTATTATCTTCTAAATAAGGCCACAACTATGTATAGACCAGCAATTGAGTACACTTTTCTGCCTTACCTACAATTAAACTATTTTTCCGAATCCGGATTACTGCATTTAATTATATTTGAATACTAATGACAATAAAAAGTAAATATTGAGTATATTTAAAAGTTTAAAGAGAATAGTAAATCCGAAACAAAGAAAAATAGTTTATAGTTGGGAAAGGCCCAAAATGAACTGAAATGTATAAAAATATTACTAACAGAAATGACGATGCTTATATTAGGAATATCAAAAACAGATTCCTAATTTAATACCATTATATTACTCAGGTTGATTGCGCTCTTTAAGCTTGTACCTATAAACTAAGTAATTTACCTATTATTGTTATACTCTATTGCTTTCTAGACCTCATTTCGTAACGTTTTGGCAATGTTAGATTACTAAACGATACAAATAGTACCTATGACTACTGTTAGGTTACTCTTAGTTTTAAAACATGTAAGTCTGCTCTACTAAATCTCACACTACATTTCTTCAAGCCACACACTCCAATCCAGTGTGAAAGAATTATTTCAGCCATTCGCTTTAGTTAATTCAACTTTAGTAGGAATGTATGTTGGGACTAAGCAACTCACCAAGAATGATGTCACACAAATTCTTCCGAATCTCGATCTGTCCCTATGACCTTTAAATCTTTAGCTGCAAGTATTGTTACAATTATTTCCATTTAGACCTTCGTGGAAAAAAAATAGGTCACTAAAATTGAACTCTATAACATATTTTTTTTATCTTTCTTCTTTTTTCTAGCGTCTATGTCGAAAGACAAGATACACATCTTATATTATTAAGATGTAGTGATTGTAAGCCTATTGTAACGTTCTAGCCCGTTTTCCTGGTTTAAGTTTTTATCTTTATTAAAAAGGTGTGTTAATTACTAATTAACAAATTAATTAACCTTACTTACCAGGGCTCTAGTTCTCCGTTACAGCACAGGCATAATAATGTCTCTCTGTAAACGGTCTTCTGATATCTTTGGAAGGTAGAACTAGGTTACTTTGAAATGATAATTTAAAGTTTTAAAATACAAAAGTTAAACAATTTATTAATCAATGACAAATTACAAAAGAACAAGTGACACCAATGTGTCGAGTAATTAACCTTTTATTACTGCTAACTATTCCATACATTTTAATTACTTATTAACTTTTCAAATTTATATATATCGAGAGGGTAGTAACTTAAGTTTTCCAATTTAATTTTAAGAAGTGAATATTAAAAGGCGATTTCTACCGTTCATGTGTTAACCGTTTATCAATTAAAATTCAACTTAGTTGACATTAAAATACATTTTCTTTATTATAATCTACAACGTACCTGGTTGTGCACATTACTTGCAAAACACTATAACATATACCATTAACACTGCACATGGCTACTGTACACTTAACACTTAACACATAGCTCTTACAATCCGCGCTCTTATTAAAATGATATAAACTTTTACTTATTTGAAACACATAAATACTTGCCTCTAACTTCTTCTTTAGTTGCGTTTATAAAATTTGGTACCGGCCTTGACATCGTAAATTTTGAATACTCAAAGCTTACAAATTTCTAAGTTACGTCCGAAAGTGCCATCACGTCCATCTCGTTCGAAGACTTTTAGAGAAGTGGGCTCGTTGCAAGGACGCGCTAACTGAATTTCTCACCCTTACTTATTATTTTGAATTATTTGATTGGTGCTTCGGATTAGGTGATATCAGATCATGTTTACGTCATATGTCGTGACATGCTTAATTGCCTCAAGTTACTAACTCGTACGATAATTTTCTATTTCGCCCGCTAGGAGCGCTCACCACCTACGCTAGACTCCCAATGTGCACCAAAAAAACAAAACTTGTCTTTTATATTGGGACGATATAATTATTAAATAAAAATTAAATATATAAATGAATTTATATGTAACACCTTATTTTTAAGAGTGTTACACCATAAGGTATAATGTATAATACGTAATATAATATCAGTTTATAATATATATGTTATTAAGTAGTAACTGAAGTATATGAATTTTAATTTTATTCATATTACTTCACAAATCTTCATATTACTTTTATATTATATTAAAAATATAATAAAACTGTATATATCAACTGTTGAATGTATTATGATATACATTATAAATTCATATATGTGATATTATTAGGTTACTATAAGGAAAGATGTTTTATATCTCTAGCGGTTTATTTGTGACACTTAGTTTTAACATAAAACCTATTGAGCTTAAAAGTAAATAGTTTTTTTTAATTTTTAAAACCAAATTTTTATTTTTATTCTACTGCCTTTTCATTAATTGACTTCATCTTTTATTTTAGTAATTCCATCTGTATTAAAATTTTTGTTTATGACATTATAATATGTGAGTTATATTTAATAACATACACAGGCATGGAATTGTTTGAATCGATGATAAGTTACCTTCAACAGTCTGGAACCAAACCCTGAACATTTCAGGGTTTATGGACGTAATTTCAGTAGTGCTATAGCCTATTGCGGCCAGCAGATTGTTTGGACAGTTAAATCTAACTGCTCTTTATGGGCGATGTTTAGCTATCATATTACGCCTAATATTAGCAGCCTTACCCAACATTAAGCCATTGGTTCACCAACCTCTCATGTCCCATAATAACTGAAACTATTGAGTATCAATATAAAGATAACTTGGTACATTTCTGCTTTAGTAGGAAACTGTGAGTCATAAGTTCTAAATTTCTTACAATAGCATATTCCATATTATTTCCGTGTCTAGTGTAATATTATACATTATATGTAGTAAACTATGAGTTATGTTTTTTAAACTTATGGTGTCAATTTAACTACAGATAAATAAGGTTTTTTCAACTATTATTCATAAACATTCGACTGTTAGAATATTTTCAGTCAGAAAAAAAAACTGAATAAAAGTGAAATTTATTACATAAATTAAAGCAATGAATTATGACTCTAAGGATTTCTTCATTGTTGAAGTTGCTTCCCAGATACTCCAGACGCATAAGATTTTACGTACTTAACAAACACGTTAGCGAGTCGTTCTGCGTTTTTTTTTTTTTTTTTTTTTTTTGAGGATCGGCATGCAGAAATGCTCCTTTAATGTGCTCTTTGAGATACTTTTCTAACAGATAGAAATAATTCAATTTTGAAACCATTTCACAATTTTACTGTAAAGTAGGGATTTTTTACCAATGTGGAATCATAAGTTCTTCACTCATTCTAAATCTTTTAAATTTTTTTAATATAATTTATTTTAAAACCATACTATACACATACATGGAATGGTTTTACTGAAAATTCAATGTTAATAAGCCAGACTACTTAATATAGGGGCCAGATTAAAGAGGTTTCGTCTGAAACTCATTTCACAAGCCATCGTCAACTTGCTTGTTTCAGTTCAGATGAAAACCGTAAATTTTTATAACATTTGGAACAGAAAATATATGAAACTAAAATCCGTTGGTAATTTATAGTTAAAAGAAAAAGGTAGTGCCAGATGTTTAGCCAACTTTTATACACAAACCCTTATAAATTCACAACGTCTCGGAGACGACCGTTTAGGAATCTAGGGTAAAAGTACTTTGCTATAAATACACATACTGCCTACAATGCCTGTCACATTGTACATTACAATGGCAAGTGTGTAAATAAACTAGAACATTCATAGATTTATTTTACCTGTATAACAGCCGACACCATCCAAGGAAAACGTTCGTCGAGAATTAATAAAGTTTTATGTAAATTGTAGGAAAACGTTATGTATCAAATCTTGTAAATAACCTCATAACATCGTAGCCCATCTATCTAAATGTCTATAAAAGGCATTGAATATAATTTAAAAAAAGATATAATAAAATAAACAGACGTTTTCGTTAACCCTAAAGGAAATCAAAATAACATTTTCTTATTTTTAAATACACATAGTACCTTCATACTTAGACATACATGGGTTATATATCTTCAAAGATTCAATACAAATATAATAAATTGATCTTATTTTTTGTTTCTAAAATGCTATTGTATTCATATAAAAAAAGCAATAATAATATAGCAAACTCTGTATACAACTCATTAAATTATTTACTGTCAAATCATTCACTTCAAACCAGGACTATTCCCGATTACGTGGCCATGACCCCCGCTTTCTTGACGTATTTAAACAATTTAATGACTTAGTTCAAAGAATGTATACAATTTTAGAAAAATGTAAAAACAAAATCAATACACAATATAAACTATAAACTAGCCGTTTTAATAAATTCTATGAGAAGATATTTACGTACATAGCTATGTTAGCTGGTAGTGCAATCTGAACTCTCGTTCACTGATGTTCCCTGATAAAAGTTAAATGGCCTATATTTTTAGGACTCTTTTTCTCCAGGTGAATAATCAATGGACTTTATCGTAATCACTGCTCAAAATCTGGTACTACAGATAGAGTATAGCCTACATATAATGAGATCGCTCGTCAGACAAACAGTGAGTAAAAGTAAAAGAGAGAGAGGGAGAGAGAGAGAAAGAGAGAAGGAAGATAGAATAACGTTTCTTAGGAAAAGATTACTGACGTTTGTGACTAATATCTGCTTTAGATTGGAACAAGTGGAATTTTTTTAAATATATACAAGTTAGTCTTGCAATGGAAATCTTAATAATTAATAGTTGGAGTAGTATTATATAGTAATGTGATATATAGTGGTAGTTACACACCACATTACCAATAAATTATAGCCTATATAGGCCTATAAAACATCCCCCTCCCCCCCCACACACACAGACACAAACAAGCATATATATATATATATCAAAATTTTCAAAGTACCCTGTAGTTCTATGACTACATCTAGACTCAAGATGAACTACATCTTGATAATGCTGATACTGCCAATCAGCGAAAAGTTTCAATGAATGATGAAAAATAAAATAAAAATTCTTGTTTATGAAAGTGTCGTTTAATTGTGTATATATAAACAAGAAAAAGAAATTCATCCAGGGATTACATTATATATACATCTTAGTAAATAAAGCGAACAACACATCCTACTAAGTATTTAAAAATTCAGAAAAAAGAATAGGATATAACCTAATTAATAAGAAATATAATCATGAGAGATGAGGAATTTTTAAGGAAAAAAAAACTATGGCGATTAAAACACAAGAGTACGACGCACTTGGGTCAGTTAAGTTTAGCGTTTTTTTGTTGTTGGGTTGGAAATGATCGTAAATTATTATTGCATAAATTACTACCCTTCTATATTTCTTATTTTGCATTTCTGAAAGCTGCATTTCAAGGCCAATATGCGCTTTACCTTGACAAAAATGACTGTTGTTGAATTACTCACATTTCTCTTAGCTACAATTGAGTTTACCCTGCAGACGACATACTATAAACCCCGTATGTTCCCTACTAGGCTCATTTATAATAACGTATTACCCACAAATAAGCAAACCTATCCAATCATTTGAAGTTGATAAAGGTGATACTGTGTAATTGACCTTAAACGACTGAAAACAATAAAAACAAGATATTTGTTGAGTTCTCTAACCTATGCAATTTCTAATCGACGACCTTTAAACATAACTAATTTATATAGTTCGTAAATACACATTATTTTATGATTTACTTTGGAAACGTATACTATCTTTCTCTGTGTTTGTCTCCAACTTCAAAAATTTCACCAGAAAAAACCTCAATTTACTTACAAATAAAAAATACCTACAACTTGAAAATCTGTACTATAAAAAAGAGGGACGTAACGTTTTTAATTAAAATTAAAATTAACCTCTAGTTTTATGCTAAGATTATTTTCCCACTTTACTAACTGACTGACCGCTCTTGTACTTTACTTTTCTAAAGGATATATATATATATATATATATATATATATATATATATATATATATATGTGTGTGTGTGTGTGTGTGTGTGTGTGTGTGTGTGTGTGTGTGTGTGTATGTGTGTGTGTGTGTGTGTGTGTGTGTGTGTGTGTGTGTGTGTGTGTGTGTGTGTGTGTGTGTGTGTGTGTGTGTGTGTGTGTGTGTGTGTGTGTGTGTGTGTGTGTGTGTGTGTGTGTGTGTGTGTGTGTGTGTGTGAGTGTGTGTGTCTCTGTGTATTTATTTTTTTTTTGATTAATTATATAATTATTTATTATACAATTATATTTCAATGTACTATTTATTTCAATAGATAATAACATATATTAATAAGTATATTTAATAGATAATTTAAAGGAAATATAAAAATATTAATTGACGATACACATTTTATTTTAAATAAATAACTAAATCGTTACAACCTCAACAAATCGTTTTTGTTTAAATCCTTACACAATTTAAATAAAAATTATCTCTGTGGTTACCAGGTTTTATTTACTTATGATATCGTTTCTTACGTTTGAATTTTAATTTCTTTACATATTGCAATCTATGTAAGAAAGGTAAAATACTTTAGTTTCAAATACAATAAATAAATACATTTTATGAAAATTATAAATAGGTAATATTCATTTATTACATTAACGTAACAAGAATATTTGCATATTATTAAACACATTATTAATGTTATTCAATGTTAAAATAACACTCGGTAATCGCTGCATTCACGCACACGTACATAATCAGACACAAACACACACACACACACATACCCACATATATATATATATATATATATATATATATATATATATATATATATATCCACATATATATATATATATATATATATATATATATATATATGTGTGTGTGTGAGTGTGTGTGTGTGTGTGTGTGTGTGTGTGTGTGTGTGTGTGTGTGTGTGTGTGTGTGTGTGTGTGCGTGTGTGTGTGCGTGTGTGTGTGTGTGTGTGTGAGTGTAACATTCATTTATGTATGTTTTAATATTAATGTTGAATTGTCCTAAAATATATCTTGAAATTTTAACAACAATTGATCATTAACCACAAACGTATCAAAATCACACACAGAAACACACAAATTGTTACAGAAAATGCCGATTGAGTTTGTTTCCAGTGACGTATATCTTTCTTGAAGAAACAAACTTCGCCAACTCGTAAATCTCTTATTCCCCTGCTCTTAGTAATCGGAATAACTTTTGAAAGTTTGTAAGGGCTTTTTAACTAGTGGTTTTAATTTATCAAAAGACCTGTTACCAATTGCAGGAAGGCAATCTGCTCATTTTATGCTTCGTATTTCTCTCGGCGCACAGTAACTTTTGAAAAAGCTTCTAAACAAGCCGTAAGTTAGGCAAACTGTCAGGATCTTTTATTATCGGTCTTTGTCTGTAGTAAAGTTTAAAAATTGTTTCATTTCTGATAAAAAACTAAATATATTCTAATCACTATACTCTATTGAATCACATTTACTTAAACATATTTCTATAATATAAAGGTATCAAGCGTTGTAAATTTTTTTCGTGCTTAACTTTGCGTCTGGACAATCAATAATTGAAACATAAATAAGCGGAAATGCTCTCTCTAGACGTCATTGGCAATAATCTTTGAAAGCAGTAAAGTGGAAGAGTGGGCTAAGATATCATGCACACTGCTGGCGATGTTCGTCACTTTGCCCAGTTACACTCACACAACACAAATATTAACTGATAGTCTGACAATACACACAATATTCAGTTTTATGTATCATTTAAGCCTTGACAATAATATTATTTTTATTTATTAGTATTAATAAAATGTTTTTGATAATATATATTTATATATATAACTATGAAGCTATGAATTATATTATAATAATAGAACAGTATTGTAAGTTGAAAATATAAACAAAATAAATAATAATAACACACAACTCACAGTTATAAAAATTTAATTACATTAGGGTTTCGATGGTTTATGTCATCCTCATTAGTGACTTTACTACAAACATATAACTTTAACTTGCTTGAACACTTAGTAAAGTAATGTTTTTACTAACATCTCTGATGATGTTGATGACATAGGTCATCGAAACTCGTATAAAATTTAAGTTTTATTATTGTGAGTTGAGTATATTTATTTTTTTTATAATGAAAATATTATTAATGTTCAATAGCATACATTAATATCATGTTTATGAAGCAGGGAATACGTGCTTATCATTTTAAGGATTCGTAGCTTCCTTAACCTCAGAAGGTAACCTTTCAAAAGAAGAAAATGCTATTTGGTAATTTTATTCATAACATTGAGATTGTTAAATTCCAAATAGTCTTGAAGAATGTAAAAGGAAGAACGAGTTCCCAAGGATATTTCGTTCAAAATAGATAACTTATTTTGCCACAATAGTTTTGTTGAAATATAAATTAGAAAAGAGCAGATTATTACAGGATATACTGTAGAGTGTGATTAGTCGTAATCACATTACAGCTCATTGGTCTCACATCATTCACTTTGCTTTCATATATATTATATAATTCTTGCTTTATGGTAATATATATATGTATAATTTTTTCTTATTCATTCTATTTATTATAGTAAAGCATAAATTACTTCAATTTCCTTAGATGCAAAATTTTAATATTATTTTCAGAATGATATTTTAAATTAGCTAGAAAACTGATGCGTATTTAGTGAAGGTACAATATATACAAGCCGTCTTGGTTGTCTCACACCAAAATTTGAGGTAAAGATTTCTTTTTGCTTACGTAGCATGACTATATGTTGCACAGAAGAAAAACAAGTAAAATAAAATATACACAAATAAGACTAACAATATTAAGGGACAACATAAAAATTGAATTTCCTTACAATTTTACAATTTACTTTCTAGGTATGGTGTTTGACTATTATCTTTCTTTGTTACGATTTTACACTTTTTTCGTCGTTTGCATTGTGTTGTAGTTTATTTTCGCTATCCATTCGCATTGTCCGTTTGTGTAGCAAAAATCAATACCATTAACACAGTTTGTTAATTTTTTTTTGTTTTCAATAACTTTTAAACCTAGAACATTATTTATGATATTTTGTGGTAACCATGGTAGCAATTTAGGTTTGTGCAATGTAAGTGGCGTTGTCAACCAGATGGAGGCAAAATAAAAATCCATAAACCTCTTTGAGAAATACATTTCTTGGTATGGAAAAGTTGGCTCAGTACCAAACTGATAGACTTCGAACACAAAGATACTCAGTTCAATTCCAGTCTAGACTATTGATTGACTGTTTTTTTCACTTTAGTCGTACTTATTTATTTATTGTACATTATGAAGATGAAAAGTTTTTTTTACCAGTCAATAAATATATAAATATGTATTTTAATAAATCTTACTACAAATAATTCATAATAATAAAAATAATAATGAGTTACACTTTTGTATTCCAACTACGAAATAAAATTTTCACTAAGTTCATGCGACACATTATTAACTATAGAGGACACACGCTGATACCCGTTCCACCAGAGCTCGCGCTGGATAACTTTTTTACCCCAACTAGTTTTCAGGTCAATATCAGTAAAGTAGTTGGTGTTATAAATAAAAAAAAATATTTAAACATATTTTGTTATACTATAAACGATATGAACAAACACATGCAATATGATGTCTCAAAACACGCTTCACATACTTCAACTTAATGGTCTTTACACACACTTTTCCAACAACTACCAAAGCATTTTGTTGTGTTTTGTCTAAGTTTCTTTGGCAAAAACCACACCTGTAATATATATTTTTTTTTTTTGTAATACTCCTAAATACAAAGCTATAGTTTATATTGTAAATAAACAATATCTTGTTGAATAAATCGTTTTGTAATGAAAATTGCTTTTGTTACAATAATCAATAAAACAAAATATTTCATAAACAAAAATAGTTTACAAACATAATAGACACCAAAACGTAATACTTGCAAGAGAAATTAGAATACGTGTCTTGGCATTATACTCGTTACTATATGCAAACTAGTTCTGACTGTTGTCCATATATGTTTAGAATTTTTGTATGAGATTACAATACTTTACAAGTATTCTAAACCCCAATCAACATTTTAATTTTTTCAAGAGTAGTTTCATTTTCATCTCTCCTTCTTGCCAAATTAGGCTTTTTTGTCTGTATATAATTATTTGTACAAGACACATGTAAGGAAACAAGTCATTATCAAGCAAGTGATTCCATGCTTTCATGGGTGTATTTTGAATATTTTGCTTTTTCCTTTACCCCTGGCAAATGAGTTATAATGTTACGCGAAGGGGTTCTTACAATTTGAGGCATGATTTGCTAGGGTGGGACTATCACTTTACCTTTTTGGCAATTTTAGATTCAGTATAAATCATCTTCGTCAGAGGTTTTCTCATCCAAGTTTAGTTCTAAACGACGTGTTGTAGCGTAATTTTCCTCTAAACTATCATTCAAGTTATTAATATTACCAGAGTTACCTGGATTTTCAATTCCGAAATTAAAATCTCTGTCAACGTCTTCATAACAACACCACTAGCCTGATCAACATCACTGTAGGCAATTTGTTCATTCTCGGAGTAATGAACACTCTCCTCAACATTATCACTTTCTTCTTATAGATTCTCCATATACTTTACTTTTTCGTTTTTTATGAAAAGCGATTTACACAATTTGATTTGTCTCTTATTGTCATGACAAAATATAAAGTAGATAATTTAAAACAGATTATTAGGTTTATAAATTAAAACGAACTTCAGTTATAAAATATTCACAAAATACAATACAAAATAAAATACTCATAACAATCTTGCAAAAAAACAAATGAAAATTCATTTATATTATAAAAACTTTAAGAAATACAATTTAAAATAAACTTCACCTATAAAAACCTCGAAAAATACAAATAGAAATAGACTTCACTTATAGGGTAAAACCTTTTCAAGCTTTTGCAACAATAATTTCAATTTGTTATAAATAAACAAAAACCGTCAGTCTAACTGGTGTAGAGACAGATATAGATACAGGACGAGTCAATTAGAATGTACGCAGGGGGTGAAAGAATTTCAGGATATGCAACTGTTTTATAATCTCTGTTGAAAACTCACTTGGAGAATAATTACTCCGCGCCAGTCATCTATGGTTAAACCGATTTAATGATTAAAATCGTCAAAAAATAAAATATACCATTGCTGATTATATCTAATATAGGTTTTCTAATAAAAACAGTATTTTATTATCAGTTTCCGTTTTTATATACTATTAGAAAATATACTACCAACAGAAATAAAATATTTACTTCAGTCGACCACGTGCACTGACTGCGATTTTATGATTTGATTATTCTAATGTTTTTGATACTGAACTGAAAATTTCGTTATACACGCAAATGATATAGATAATATTACTATACCTATTATCATTTCCAAAATGTTTTTCGCAATAACGTTATTATTAACTGGCCAGCAGTTTCTCATGTTTTTGGCTTTTGTAATAAGAAAAGTAACACCTTAACTTTATACTCGGAATTTATTGATTAGCTTCCAAGGTGAATCACTCGCCCGTCACGATCCAATACTTATACACCCATTAGAGTTACAATTTTAAATAGTTGACATTGTAAGTTACCTTAAAAACATTTATAAATAAATAATTTGTTATGAATAGCACAAACGTAATTCTTCTACACCTTCAAATATCATTCAATATAATTTCCTCTGTAACTATATGGCCAGAGAAGTCGCAGTAAAAGGGAAGCAAAATGTATTAATTTATTAAAAATGTAGAAGCAAAGATAGAGACTACAAATCTTGTACTTCTCAATGAAGAGGGATGTGCAATTTGTGAAGTACGTATCACAATAGCTCTAAGAGGAAAAAGCGGACAAACGGGAGGGAGGGGAAATAGGTAGGGGAGGTTGTTGGATAAAAACACGATTGAAACCTCATTGAAGTAATCAAATGAAAGTCTGAGAAGCAACAAAAATATTGCGTCCACATATTATCAGGGAGAGAAGTGAGTTTACGAGCTAACACGTGCGTGATCTGTGCGTATAAACATCTCACACGCACACAGTAGAAACTTTAAAGACATAACAATAGTACTCAAAGCCTAATGGACTTGTTGTATTTTCTTATTCCTCTATGTTTTTGTTAATTTGGTGTTTCAAATGACACGCTTGTAGTTTAGAAACTTATAATATATTTTGGTAAGTTTTCTCAGTCTCCCACATGCAATCGCAACATTTTTTACGTATTATACTTCCTGGTTATATTATTATGTACACAGGTGTAAATTTTAGGGATGGTTTGAAGACATATGATTGATGTATTTCAATGATTCTAGAAAATTAGGTGCGTTTACGCAACTAAAGACACGTTTTATTCAGCCATAGTGAGCTTTTCATAATCCAAGGCAAGTTAGATCAACCTTGAAAAACTACATTTTTATACATGTGGAAGGTTCACACCCTTCTAAAAAAGCTTTTTATCACCCTATTTACAGGATCCCAGACAAACATTATAAAATTTTAGGCAAATCTCACATATTATAGGCATGCTTTACACAACCCTAGGCAAGATTTACTCAATCCCAAGAAAGCTATACATTGTTCTAGGTAAGTGTTACACAATTCTTTAAAATCATTTAGTTATTATAGGTTGACTTCAGTTGACTACAAAATCCTAGACAATCCTTACACAAAGATAAGCAAGCTTTAAACAACTCTAGCCAGTTTTAAACAACCCCAGAATATTCTCTGAAACGTATAAGTCACTGAACATGTTTTATAAGATTTATATCAATTTCAGGCAAGCTTTACAACTTTATATTCAATATTTACTTGAATTTTCTTTATACAAAACATATAAAAATCTTGACATAATCATAGAAACACCTAGAAATGCTTTGCAAAATTTTAATTAGGTTTTAAATATTCCTAGACCAGCTAAAACTCAATATTGTACAATTTTTACAAAATGCCATACAAGGCTTACAGAAACGTAGACAAGAAGTTGATTTTAAAATAGATCGAGAACACTGTAGGTCGTTTCAAAACAATATATAAGAGTTTTCAAATCACAGCTACACGGCGAGACCGGTCACGCACGAATCAATGATAACGACTAATGGCAAAAGACGTAATGGGGCAAGAAAACGAAAACACATGAATGTAACACATCTACTGGTGATACCATCCAATGATTTAGTGGCAAACATATAAATAATAAATATATAATAACATAAATATTATAACTATAATTAAAATATAAAATTATAAAATATAAATAATAAATATATATATATATATATATATATATATATATTTATTTAATATATATTTTAATTGTAAATTCAATTATAATTCTAGTATTTGAATTTTGACTTAGTTCTTTATTAATACACAAGAATACATATTGCGATATATATATATATATATATATATATATATATATATATATATATATATATATATATATATATATATGTGTGTGTGTGTGTGTGTGTGTGTGTGTGTGTGTGTGAGTGAGTGTATTTGTGTTTGAATCTGCGTAATATTGAAAAGGTATGTTACATCTACTGCCAGAGAACGTTACAGAGACATAAATTTGCTCGTTCACAAATACGCTTGACACATCCGAGTTGAGTATCTCTGGAGACTAGGTTTAAAACAAGAAGCATCAGAGTTGTCACCCCCAACAAATTCCGATAACAAACTGCCTCCCTTTATTTTATATATTCTAATATATATAACTAAAAGTATTTTTACAGTTTTAAATACATAATTATTTTATATAGAAACAGAATGAGTTGAGATTTAAACAAAAATTATAAATATCGAAATCTTATTGCTGTTTATGACGAGCTGGTTGTAAAAATAATAAGTATATTTGTGGATGATACCAATGAACATTTAAAAATGTTTGAGCGTACCAACACAATCAGAGATGGCCTTCTTACTTCTAGTCTTACCGAGGGTCTATGACAAGTAAATGATCCCGACCAGTAGTCTATATAATCTTGCAGAAATTCATTCCTGATTGTCTTACATAAAACTCTTCGATATCATTAGAACTACTTTTGAAAAATGTATGAAATTAAAAAGAGTTACTTTAATTTCCTTACTAAATGAATAAATTATTTATTGCGTTAATTTCTGAGAAAATAAGCATTTAACAGTGTACACATAATTTATTGTTTCGTACTACTGCTGTATATTTTTTGTTTATGTTTTGAAAATAACTAATATCTTTATAAACTGGTTATATTTATTTCGTTTTATTTTGAGCACTTTTAAAAACATAATATATTAATAATATATGAGGTTAGTAAAGATTTTACACTCTATTAAGACATGAATTGTTCCATTTATATCTATAAAAATTACAAAAAATAATTCCTTATCAAACGGAAAATGTTTTTGTTTTAATACTGATTACATTACATAAACATAATAAAATTATCCCTTTTAAGATTATTTATTGTCACATGAATATCTATTAAGTGGGTTTCAAAAATGTCAATGTTATTAAATTATCTTACAATTAAATGAAATAATATTCCCTAAAATGATTAATACAATTATATACGCATTTTTAGCATATAGAAATGAGTTAAACTTTAAATTGAATATTTTGTAAATATAGCTTTCAATTATCGTAGTTGCTATAAAACCTTGTAATCTTTTGTCGTCGAAAGATGGACATGGGAATTGTTCGAAACGAACAATTTATTCATTGTTCGAGTTTGTTTAAAATCCTAAAGGATTATGATTTTACGTTGCTATGTGCTGTTTGTGTATGTGTGTGTGTGTGTGTGTTTTTGTGTGTGTATTTATACGAAACCGGTAGACTTGAATTCTCTTATCTCTTAAATATCAACTTATTACGTAGGCTACTCCTAACACGAGACAGGTTTTTACTTGGAACAACCGATATTCGGAAAGCTGGTTGTCACTATATTCTCAATAAACTCGTCCGATGTACTATACAATAAACTATCTAAATTACTTTTAAAATATAATTAAAGCTAATAAACGTCTACAAAATGAAAACAAAATCTATAACTTTAGTTTTTAAATATAACAGCAGCAGAGAAAACTCACAATTATCACTGGTTTTTAAGTCGCTAACGGATTGTTTTGTGCTGAGTAAATTCTAAATCTCTTATGCTTGGGAAAATTATTTACTCCTATCACACACATATTTCGATCTAAACTCAATTTAAAGACCGAATAACTTTTATGATTTTATTTATTATTTAACTTTTTTCAGTATTTCTAAAGTTATAGTGATACAAGAATAGTAAAAGTATTGTTATATTTTATTTCTATATAACTAATTAGATTGTCTACGTTACATTAAGGCGTGTGCGATATAAATATTTTACCTTTGCTAATTGTTTATTATAGTATATAATAAATACTATATATATAATATTGTATATTATTAATATAAGTACTATATTATAATAATATATATATATATATATATATATATATATATTTATTTATTTATTTATTTATTTAAAAGTAGTAAATAAAGTACTAAATATGTAATATATAAAGTACTATATATGAGTACTTTGAAACAGTAACGAATAATGAAAATGTTTAACTTTTCCTTCATACGCTTATGCAGGTGGAACTTAAACCAGTGTTTATATGATGACGACAAATTCTTGGCAAAAATGTGTTTAAAATAACCACAACAGGAATATTTTCTTGCACAACACTTCTCTTATTTAAACGTAAATTACCTAGTGCTCTTACTGCTGATTACAAAATCAATCTAATTGTTCACTAATCGCAGCCATATTAATCGAGGTGACGTGGTACGTTAAAGTGCAACCTGGGAGTCGGATGATAATCGAAATTGCCTGTATGTGATCACCCAAGCATCACTTGCGCTATATTTACGTCATTTCATTTCCTTTGACCGGCGAAAACGCAATTAGGAGTGGATTTGTGTTACGATTACGTGACGCAAGCAGCAGTCACCTGACACGAAAATCTCGTTAAATTACAACATAAAGCTAAACCAGTCGTATAAACTAAGATCTGGTAATGGGTTTAGTAATGAATATGAATATATCTATTAGTAAAAATATGACGTATTTATTTTATGCACGGAATATTTTTTTTCCACTTACAAAAAAATAGGGAATCCGGGAAATAATGTTTGATGAAGTTTACAGATTTATTTTTAAGGGGATAAACTCTTTTATACGATATTTATTTTTAAAATTTTTATTAAATATGTGAAAGATCGAATATTATTCAACAAAAACTTAACGGATCTATTGAATTTATGTTTAGATATATACAAACCCCCGACACAAACACACAAACATACACACACACACACACACA
The DNA here is from genome assembly GCA_036971475.1 of Prosapia bicincta. NCBI lineage: Eukaryota > Metazoa > Arthropoda > Insecta > Hemiptera > Cercopidae > Prosapia > Prosapia bicincta. The sequence goes on along the minus strand of JBAIZL010000083.1, from coordinate 114,144 downwards.
CACACACATATATATATATATATATATATATATATATATATATATATATATATATATATATATATATATATACATATATATATGGAGCCTAATTGGTTTAAGGGAAATGAAATAAGGGTAATTTTATAATTGTTTTGGTACGTTAATTCTTAAATTCGTGACGAATTATTAGGTACGTTAGTTGTAATAGCTCTATTACCTGATAATTTTATTCGATTTGTAATTAAAAAATTCCTTCAGCAACTTTAAGTTTCTTTTTAAATTCTTAATACTAGTACATAGCATCATACAAACCATCATCTATATCATTAGATGTAACACATTAAAAAATGAGTTACATTTTTTAACGGGGCCAAATACGCTTTTAATCTCCCAAGCTACGTTAAACTATCAACAATACAACAGTCACGTTTCTTACTCTCTAAGTTGCAAGTGTTGAACGATAGTTTCTTACACTCTCTAAATTTACGAGAGTCGGTCCTAGAGCGACGACTACAAGTGGCTGTTAGGCCTGGGTACCGTCGGAGGCTCTTAAAGAAAGGCGGACCATAGGAAGGCGGTCAATGTGTCGATTCGGTGCGACACTACAAATCATTTAATTTCTCCGGACGTTACACGTGATTTGCCTAGTAAGTTCGTCTTCAGAGCCCGGGTGGGATGGGTAACGTTTAACGACAGCTGGCGATTTGGAATCGGAGGCAGGCAATGTTCCCGATGTTGCTACGCTTCAGAGACGTTGCGGCATGTGCTGAACCACTTAATGAAGCACAGCGTGGCCATGCAGGGTCACCACGATGCTATTTTATGTCGTTAATCTATATCGGTCCCGTAGCGGGTGGGTGATGATCGCTAGAATCAACCGGGGACAGGTATGGACTCCAATCTCTGGCCTGATCTTGTGGAGGTGATCGATGGGGCTAAGTTAACTTCAATAATCGATGTTGAAGCCAGCGGAAATAAAATTCATAAATATTCACACCTGGCGGATGAACGTCGCTTACAGGGTTATGAAATGACCCTTAATACGTTGGTTACGTACTCTCTTGGACCAAGGTAACCAAGAGGTATTTCTTTTGTTGATGATATCTCCTCGTTACGACAAAATAATGAAAAGACGTATGGTGTGTTTAGGTCGTCTGGGGGCATTTATGTAACTCACATCTCCGATCAGAAACAATGATAGCCACTGGAAATGTTGCGGCTGGAAGCATTTTGCATGCGCCTTTAGGAAGGTTACAAGAGTTACATTATATTTCAACCCGTTATTTAATTTTCGTTAGGATGGCGGTTGCTGAAGTACGCCCATTTATAAAATTGTTATAATTTGTATTGCTTTTTATTTATTTTTGTTAGTTAGTGTAGGAACTCGGAACAATTCCGATGTAAGCATAATATTGTATGACATATTTACTATTAACGTGGATTATCTAAAAAAACAAAGACTTGCTATGAATCTGTTTGTGGCGCAAACTATATTTATTTGTAAATTTATTGAATTATTTGATCAATGGTTTTATTTCTCTATTGCTGAATTATGTAATTATTTGTAAAAATTAAACTGTATGTATAAAGCATTATTGTTAATAAATGGCTGTTTAAACAGTTTAGTTATTTTTTTTTATTTGTTGATGTTAAGAAGTTTTAAGTTAGAAACATACATAGATCTGTCCTTGGTCGAGAACATAGAGAAGAATCAGCGCAAGGTGTGTATCGTTGCATACCCGAATATTCATACACTACACTTGGTTAATAGGAAGGTGTGCATGATCTACACTTACAATTGGGAAAATATAAACCTACAGGAATGGAATAGTGGTGCTGAGCATTATACTCGGTCATGTAAGAGGGAGAAAATTATGGTATGACATGGCAAGTAGATCTACCATCTACAGAACATATAAAAGTATCTTACTTTCCCCCTTGAAAATCAACAAAAGTTAAGCTTCGGGTAAATACACTAGGAGGGAAAATATTTACTTCCTCCTTATAGACGTCAAAATAAAAAGGCATGAAACTAAGGAGAATATAATAAAATAAACTCTTCAGATTTACAAAGCATACAAGAAGGGGAAATTAAATGGTGACTAAATGGATAGAAGTATTGTAAAGTGGGATTTTACATTTAAATATAAGGTATACATTACAACTGGAAAAGTTAAGAAAGTGGTCTGGAATGAAACGAAAAATCTGTTTTAGGATGCCATTCAAAGTACGACAATGTATCTTTCACTAAATAGACAGAAAGAGAAAGCTTCATGTGTGATTTTTGTTTGCAAAACAATAATAAATTAAAAGTAACAAATTATGTACATTTATACACCTTTTAAGAGGGGGAGACTTCCAAGAACCATGAAATGTAGTGAGAAAAATAAAGATATGTTAGTAAAGAGGGACACACAATATTATTAGACGTTTTGCCTAAACTCAAAAGAAGTAGTCACAATTTTTATTTTATAATGAATTACTGTTTTAAAAGGAATAATAAATGCTATTTTTATAAATACCAGACACTAATTTTTTTCTTGGTACATATTTTAAAGTTTAATCAGACAATGGTGAAGGGAATTTCGAACACTCGCGATTTATAAGGTACTAATAATCATCCTCCAAATTTATCCAGGATCATTGAATACCCTGTTGGAGATTTTATATGGCAAATGTGCCATCTATCTTTTCTTTTACTTTCTGTTTGCCTCATTTATATATTGCTCTCTCTCTCTCTCTCTCTCTCTCTCTCTCTCTCTACCTTTTGAAGCAAATCAGAGATATAACCCTATTAATAGTTACGTCATCCACACATGCGTCTAACACAATCCGTGTGTCGTATCACGCAGATAATCTGTTTTAAAATTAAAGTTCAGGTCTTAGATTGTAGATTACCTACAGGTATGAGAGTGTCATTGCGTGATCGGATGACTTTCATAGCAGAAGTAATATGATTATTTCAGTTTGGAACCTGCTTAGGACTGGGGCCACCAAGAGAATTAAAAAAAGTAGGGATGTGGCAACAAATAAACCTGAATAGCAATCGTAAAATGGTCTATTTATTGTTAGTAGTACAGTTACGAAAAAATAATTTTCTTGTCATTAGAATTCTTATTGATAGTATTCCATGTAAAATACGTTTACGTTGTTAAGTCTTACTTTATACATGCAAGTTGTGAGAAAATGTTTTTTAAAGGTTTATGTTAAGCAAATATACAGATATTCTTATAAAATGAGAAACTTTGCAATTATTAGGATTGTAAACGTTCAGAACTATTTAAAAATAATATTTTGGTTTAAATAGAAACTAGTTTCGCAAAAACTAATTGTTTCCTAGAATAATTCCCTAAACTATTGCCAAATTCATGGAGATTTATACACACACTTTATGAAGACGCGATTTGAATACACACTAACCCGGCCACACTTGTGCGCAACCATATGCAAATTTTATCGCTACAACATCCCACGGAAAATTTTAATGTTCTACACAGTTAATTATTTTCATCAGTAAACAATCGCATTGTTATTGTACTGCATATCGCTCTGGTAAGCATAATGCCTTAAACTCACTGCACAGCCCTCTAAATATTATGGATTGGTTGGACAGCATATTTAAGGAACGGGTTTTAGAGAAATTCCTTTCCAAAACAAGCAAGTTTAGCGAGCTTCATTAATTCTTCACGAGTGCGGTTATGAAACCGCCATGTTGAAACTTGTTGTTGCTAAATTACGTCAGTTATTTTGTAAGTTAGGACAAGTTTGTTCCTCTGCTTACGACGGCTAGAGCTACTCAGGTTTAGTTATGAATGATGTATTAAAATTACTCTTCAATAATAAACAAAAGCAAACTCGCAACGGAAATGCTACTTATTTAGTCGCTTTTGTAAAAATAAAATAGTTCCTTTTGGTAGTAGTGTGAATTTTTGTGTTTTGTAAGTTTTGTTTTGTTTGTCAAAAGTGTGGTTTATGAAAAAAAACTGATGATTACTTAGCATTAGTGTCTCCAAGAAATATGATTTTCTAGTAATATTTTCTAGTAATAGGTAACCTTTTTTTCAATAAAATTACAATAAATTAAATACTAGGCCTACGGCAAATTAAACAAAGATTAATTAAACAAAATTTCATATTTAATAAAAATATGTATACAGGAAAA
>JBAIZL010000083.1:47500-107500 GCA_036971475.1 Prosapia bicincta | reverse complement strand
GGCTGATATTTCTTTTAACAAAGTTTCAAACAGAAACAAAGTATACTTATAAAATTCGAATGACCTAATTAAATGTAAAAGTATAACTTAGTACTTCAAACGTTTGTCCTTAATGTCTAAAATGTTTCTTTTTTCAGTTTAAATATTCATGTGTTAAAGGTTTTGAAAGGAACTTGAAATATATTCGAATAAAAGTTAAACAAGAACAAAATTACATTTAGATAGTAAAGAAATTACTTTACTTTAACTTTAAAAAACCTTTACCTTAATTAAAGGAAATTTCTTTAATTTTGTTTTCATGGGAGACTTAATTGTATCTTGAGATTGGGGTTCTCGAACAAGCATATCTGTCCTTTAGGCACCGCATGAGTTTCAGTTATCTTATGTAACAGAAGGCATAGGTATACTTTAGAGTTATCTTATACATTTTAGTTAGAGAGATAGGAGGGCTCTAGCGTTAAATAATAATAATATTTTCCTACGAATTAAATAAGCAAATAGCAAATAATTGTAGTAAAAAGCGACAAAATATATGCACTACCATATATATACATAAATACAACCAATATACGTTTCATACGTATTTCTACACCTAGAGTCAGGTACAAATCAATGGAATGCACATTACATTCCACAAGTAAATAATACATTTAAATAGGGATACAGAATTTATTATATTCTTCTCTACATTATATTCTCCACGTGGTAAAGATGACACCGTTCAGGTCTATAACGGCTTCCTCTAATAACTGAGAAAGTATATATCAGTTACTACTTTATTACCAGTAGCTTTGATAAAACCTTGAGTTTTATGTATATAATACATTGAGTTTATGTTTCATAATACTCATGAAACATAAACATTATTATACCTAATATAGCTGTTCCCTCTATTGTTATTTGAATCTGTTTGATTTTTATTATCATTGTTCGGACGTAAAATTCTTTTAAAAATCAAACCTCTAATTTGTAAACCCTCGTTTCAAAAGAAACATCTAGTTACGATTAACAAATCTGTTTTTAATTCAAAAAGTATAAATCAATTTAGATATCACATTAAAGGGTATTGTGCGCATGCCCCAGACCGCGTCCTCCAATGTTTTTTCAGTCTTCCGTTCTTAGCGCTCCAGTATAGGACCGTTCGCTAACTGCTGAACACAACGCGATCTGCGTATAGCCGATTCAAAACATGTTGGTTGCATTTAATATGAAACATGTAAGTACAAATTTTTATATCAATTAAAATAATTTAAATAATTATTCTTTTTTTGTAATATGTATGTATTTCTATAAATTGAAAAAGTTATTATTATTTTTTTACGCTCACTACCATCTTATTACCTGTAATAGTAGAAAGTGAAAATTCAAAACTAATTTTGTAATATGTTTAACACTTGTTAGCTAACAGAACTTTATATTGCTTTTACGTGTTTGTAAATCCTTACGAATAAAGCAAGTTTGATTATTATTCAAGAAAACAATTATTCTCTAAAACCATAAAAACGTCTTATATACTGTAACAAGTTTTTCGTTTAAAGGTTTCTTTATAAGTAATTAGAAAAATAAAGATTACTAAACATTATTTATATGAAAAAAGCTAAGAACATAATTTAAATGTCAGTTGAATCTACCTTTATGTAAATTATATAGTTTAAAAGCATAGTTTCTCCATGCTGCCTTCGTATAACAGTGGATACTTTGCATTATATAATATATAAAATATATTATTTATATATATATATATATATATATATATATATTTATATAATATATATAGTTGAAACATAAATAACAAATATTTAATATTTACAAACCTTTTTCTTTAGTTTAATTTCACTTACTTTATTTCACTTGCGCTTTATATATATATATATATATATATATATATATATATATATATATATATATATATATATATATATATGTGTGTGTGTGTGTGTGTGTGTGTGTGTGTGTGTGTGTGTGTGTGTGTGTGTGTATTGAAGAATTATAGCCGTGTTTGAATTGTTTTCAGTCATTAAATACTGATTACGTCTTGAAAATTATTTCAGGAAAATGGTTTATATTTATATAATTGATGCATTCTCAAAATATCAAATCAAATGTAAAAACAAAAACAAAGTCTCCTACTTTATTGTCAGATTTCTAGAATAAAACTTAGAATATAAAAATAAATCAATAAGGATCAGTAAAATTAGGAGAAAACAAAAGTATTTGGAATAACAAAATATTATCACTACTGATATAAAATAGAAAAATACATTTTGTTAGGAAATAAGGAAACAAACTGTTATAGATCATTTATAGTCGTCTCCCTAATCTGTAGCCTAAACGAAATGCGTTGTACTGGCATAGGAAGAACATTGCATACAATGTGTTACTGCATTGTATTTAAAGTAAATATGAGTGACTACTCTTTTGACCACTATAACGTGCTGATATAAATAAGTGTTTAAACATAAAAATAATTTCAATAGAGTCAACTTATTTATCAAATAAAAAAATCGATAAAAAAAACTTATCGAATAAAAAAACTAACCGTTACTAATTTTTAGAACGTTTCTCGTGTTCACTACCTTTTCGTTCTGTTTTTGTGAGCTGTGCATTCAGCACATATTAACAAATTAACTAGGAGTCAATGTCTTTTAGATAACAATTTAGCTACAATTTGGTCTTATTTTGTCAGGTTTATTTGTGATTTGTGGTATTTTACGGTATGAATATAAATTCTTCTGGATAGACATTATTATAAATAAATGGTTAGTTCCTGAATAAGATTTAAATTTGGAATAGAAACGAAACGTTATATGCTAGAACTAATAAGCGATAATTTCAATTTTTCGGTCAATAAAAGGTCGTGAAACTAAATTAATCTGGAATATAAACGTTAAAAAAACGAGGACAATTGACACATAACATTGAAAATTAAAAAACGTTTATTGAAATCCAACTGTAAATAATAATAAATACATACACAGTATAATAGTGAAATAAATATTTCTACAAAATATATTTCATTCGGAACTATAATCTTTCTAAAAATAGCTACGTAATCGATATCACGTGGCCGTCTATTGAACGGTCTTAAAATAACTCCACGAATTTTCTACTTGTAGTAACAATTGTAAAGTGTTTGTGCCTTGAACAAATGACGAAAGTTTACGAAAAAACATATCTTTATAGAACGTTATTTAAAGTAATAGTCGCAAGAATTGCGCAGAAAATATGTTGTGTTTGAATTATTCTTAAAGATTGGCAGTGTCGATTTAATAATTAGGCAAACGTATACGAAAAGAAATAAACACTGTTAATCTTTACACATACCAATCTCTCTCTCACATCTCCCCCCAACTCTCTCTCTCTCTCTCTCTCTCTCTCTCTCTCTCTCTCTCTATATATATATATATATATATATATATATATATATATATATATATATAGATATATATATATTTGTTTATACATAATTGTATATATATTTGTGTGTATATACGTTTAAAGTTAACTTACGAATCACAGACAGTCTTTGCCGGAAGATAGTGACGTAAATAATTTTTGTAAAATAGATAATTTAGTTTTTCTATTCCTATAATTCTCAATTGTTCGTATTAAAATTTTTCCCAAGTTTTATCGTTATACAATCAAACCATATACCCAATTTCCCACATTAGGAAGTAAATACAGAAAGGTGATACATAATCGCCTTTCAATTTCAATTTTCGTACCAATGTCAAGGTCGTTATTAGGATTTCAATGAATATCCCCTTAACAACGTTTTTGAAATATGCTTTACACAAACAAATACACACACACGTGTGCGCGTGCCTACACACACACACATACATGTATATATATATATATACATGTATATATAAATATAAATATATATATATATATATATATATATATATATATATATATATATATATATATATATATAACCTAAAATGACGTTATTGGATGTTTTTGAAATTGATTTTTAAACAAAGAAGGCCAATAGTAACAAATAACAAAATATCTTCACAATAACTCTTGTAGGACTAAGGGTCAGGCCGTTACTTTAAGGACCGAGGAGGGGAGGGGCCTGGCAGGCCCACAAAACAAAATCGTTCATTTTATTAAATATGTATATATTGAACTTGTAAAAAACATCACTTTACATTATTTACTTTATATTTATATTATTGACTAAACTATTACATGAATATTTGATGAAATATAATAAAACATATTGATTAAGTAATGAAAACATAAAAATGTTATTTAGTCAATAAAAATGTTCCTTAAACCAAATATTTAATCAGAATCGGCTCCACCCGCTTGGCATTTCTCACAGGTGACAGTGTTCTTGCTATGATTTCCACATATATGTTTATTGCAATGATTACAAACAGACTTTGACTTCCCTAACTTATCATATTTTACTTTCTTTGACCTCGCTGCACCGACACAAATGAAGCATCTTCCACGACCAACTTCAGCTTGTGGGACTGGTTGATGTCGAACGTTATAAGTTAGTTTTCGTTCAAGAAGTTGTTCTATAGCACACACGGTGTTTTTAGTTAGTTTTGTGCTCGTACATTTACTTGCGGTTTGATAAGCTCAAGCGCCAACATGCGTAAAAACTAAAGCCGCTGATTCTTTTCCCTCGGTTTCCAAATTGGAAAGTTTCCAATACATCAAATATTCTGTCTATTTCACTGTTATGATCATATAAGTTACTCATATTTCGGTGTAAATAATAACACAGACACAACCTCAACAGTGCTGGCAAACACAAACACACTGGCAGACTGAAATGACAAGCGGCAAAAAGCGGGAAATACCAAGGTCAACCAGTGCTACCAATCTTACACAAATATAAGTAAAAATTATTTCAGTCGTTTAACTTGTTATATTAATACACTATTGATGTTAAATATTGTTTGTTTTCAAAAAAATGAAAAAAAGTTGACATATGAAAATTTTTTTAAATGGTTACGTTGAGGCCAAAACGGACTTTTTTATTCATATGGACAGGAATTTTTGTAAAAAAAATGTAACAAGTCTAGAAACCGATTCTTCAGTTACAGATTGACAATAAATAATTTTATATACATTTTCGGAAAAGGTTTTCTATACAAAAACGATAAAATTAAAAACCATGGGCCTGACAGGCCCCCTTCGGTCCTACAAGGGTTAATGTTTGTTCCTAGTTTTCAATAACTTTGCTAAAACTAAATATAAGTGTTAATATTTCGGATTTAAAAAAAAACTCTTGGAAGTAAGTAACAAAACCTTACTCTAGGCCTGAGTGATTTTTTTAAAAATCTGTACATAAGTTTATTAAAATAATATCGTTTTTATAGTGTGGTTTGTAATAATAACTGTAAATTATGTGTTTTGAAAATATCTATTCAAAATATTTGCTAAAACTATTCCATAAAACGAGTTTGGTAACTCTTTCTATTATATATTCCTCTGCAGACTGAAAAACCATAATCAAAACAATAACAATATAAAAATTCCTAACACAGAGATATTAATATTGTGAATATTGAGTTTTTATTTAAAAAAATCAAATTTCCCTCCAAAACTCATCACAATAATATAAGCGGGGATTGCTTAGGGATTTAAATTCTAGTGCCTGCATGGATCAGAACGTCTTTAAATATTTCATATCAAAATAAATTTACGAATTTGGAAAATCGCAACAGTCCAAAAACATCTTTTAGAACCTGTAGCATAAATTCAGCTACTGGTAGCGCTTTACTATAATTTAAACTGAATTTAAGGCGACTTCGATAAAATCGTGCTACAGGTAAATAAAAGCAAACAATAACACTATCGACGCCGATTTTGTCCACGTCTTCAGAATATGTCGTTAAAATTTTAATACTTACTCGATACACAATGAAATAAATAATAGCTATGCATTATATTAACGATGGTCACGTACATTTTCAACCAACTTAGGAAAGGAAAGTGTATACTTAAACTTGTATATATAGTTCTTTTCAGTAACGTTCGTTACCCACAACCGGTTCTCCATAGAAAGCCCTTATATTCCACGGGTCTCAAACGGATCTAGGATATTCACACTTTTAGTGCTCATGACCATTTATCCTTTACATTTTGTAGAACTTATTTTGATATCCACTCTTCCTCTATTCTTTGGACGCTACATTTCCTGCAAAGGGGTTTTTCTGTTGGTGTCGTAGTTTTCAAAAACTTCCTCTAAAACTTCCATCGCTATTTAGTTACTTTAAGTTTTAAATACCTAGGTAAATCGATTAGGTTTTGATTCGATTCATAACTTTCTGTAATTCTTTGTATTGTTGCATTTCTATTTGGTCACATTTGTAAACAAGAGATTGCTGCTGAACAATATCGTACTTGGCTAAATTCATAGATCTGCGGGCTTCAATATCGAATTAATTACTGATGTTTTTTTAATAAAATTTATTTTAATAAAGTGAATTGTTTTCTAATATAGTACTGCCATCTATATTTTAATAACCTATTGGCTAAATTTGAATTAGTACAATGTTAATATAAAATTAGTAAACAATTCCCAGTAGTCATTTCTAGATTTAATTAAAAACTTGTAAATTTGTGTATAATATGACTTTCGGAAATTCAATTAAACTTCAGTTAGGTAATAAAATAAATGTATAAATCTAATGTGAGACACAGGTTTCTGTTTAAGCACAACGCACAGATTAAAGACGTTTCAGTATTCAATATCTGGCGAACATTCGTTTTTCTTTTTCCTTTGGGGTTTCATGTGGTCGGTCAGTATTAAAATTATAGCGTGCGACGTAAATGAAAGTATGGAATATACGTTCCTTCTATGATGTAAGGTGACCTTACACGCTCAGGCATAATATTCAAATTTTATCATATTGTCTAAAAGATCTGAGTTGACTTTGGTTGGCGTGTCTTAACACACTTAAAAAAACCATTGTTTTTAAATTCAAGTAGCTACTGCATTTATAACTTCCTAACTAATTTGAATCAGTGAATACTTGATTGACTAGAAAGCTTTTGGAATGCTTTACATTAGTAGCATACAAGTTGTAAATAATGTTTGAGGTGGCACGTCTCTCTGTTGTTTCCTAGTAAACTTATTTGGTCCAGATTTTCCAATAACTTATTTTAAAAATGTGAATTTGGGCGTTCTTGAGGCAATCGGACATGATGAGTTCCCAACACCAGATAAATAATTAAATGTTAATAATTTCATCCTCATTAGCTATACAGGTTGGGTAATGTATGAGAATATGCTTGAAATAGTTTGTTATGTGTTTTCCCAATAGTGCACTAGTTTATACCTTGTAAGAACACTTAGATAGGAAAAAACAACGAAAATTATAAATGAGGGTTTTTAGTTTCCTCATAAATAGTAAAATGTTCAGATGAAGTAAACATCTAATATTCAGCTAAAATGTAACAATCTTTCGATAAAATAAATAACAAAATTACAACTGATGTATATTACCAGAGTAAATAAAGACTTTCCCTTTTCATATAACCAACAAAACTAACCTGTAAATATATCGCCATACTCCATAATTCTAAGGCTCTAATCTCTCTAACAGTCGAGCTTTACAGTTTTTTGTCAACTTCACATCTAACTTTTCACAATGAGTCAATACTTTCCGTGCCCGTTGTTATTATAAAACAATAAGCTTCCATTGGACTTGGCAACGTATAAATTCCTAAATTTACTACACTTTTATTAAGATAACACAAATGCCTAGAGTCACGCAACGTTCCCAGCGCCTCTCGTGGAATCCCCATAAAAAGGACGTTTTCCCCTTAAATCTCTGAAAGCCATAAACTTTAATATTTCCTTCAAAGTGATCGTTATTTGTGTCTTTCATTTTATCTAAGATTAAAACACTTTTTACTAAAGAAAACTCCTAAAAACACAATGTTTTATTAAAATATATATTTTCTAATAAACTTTTCATTTTCATCACGAGCTCAAATTGATATTTTGTTTAACTACACTCTTAGTTATTTTCATGTACCAGAATAACATAATATCGCTGTAAATTTATTTACCGAAAAAAGAATTCTTGTATATAACCTTGTTTTAAAACAATGGATAATATAGTATAAGATTCTGCTAAAGTGACTTTTATATTTTATTAATTTGTATTTTTTGTAACCCGATAAATTATTTGTTTAATTTGAGAAAAAAATAATTAATAAATATATAATATATGATACTAAACTAAGTGAATACGTAAGGGCTTACTTGCTGACACGTTACGAAACAATCGTTGCTTTTACGAAGCAAATCCTCTACTCATGAATTCAAGATGATTACAACAAGCAACTTTAATTATTAAATAATTTATATATAACTGATACATAAGATATATATATATATATATATATATATATATATATATATATATATATGTATGTATGTATGTATAACATAAGTATGTAGATGAAGCTATATATTTTAATTAGTGTTGATAGTTTATATTATTACACAATTCTAAACAAAAAATTCCTATCAACTCAGTGATACTAAATCATTTTCAGAAAAGACAGGTAAAGGCTCTTACCATCCATTTAAATTGTTATTGTTTTGTACTACGTTTTCTGGATTTATTGTAATAACAATCAAATAGTATTTACACTTAGTAAAAATTTTAAAGTAATAGTTCTCATAAATTGTAACAATAGGTTTCTTTTAACACAATGATTGATTATAGTGGATTGAAAAATGAGTTTCAGCTTTTATTTATATTCAAATAAGAAAAAAGCAAACTTCCGTAATATTTTGCAATACCATGTCTTAGAATTGTTCCAAATGGAACCATGGTTTTGATTTCCTTAAAACTCTGTGTGCGACGTCTAGGATATGTAGCGGTTACGTACCGTTTAGTCTGTCGCACTGTATTAAATAGACATTACATTTTCTACTGCTTTTGTCCTTTCTTGTCCTTGGTCTGGTCCATATGATAAATCTTCATGCCCCCGGATGAGAGTAGGTCTACTTGAGGTTTAAACCCTAACACATGTAATACCGTAATGCTCTCCATATCCACTATATAGGCTTTTATACCTTCACCTCAACCATATATACATTCCCAATAATTTCCCAGCACGCAGTGCAAGACCTGTTGTACAGGATGATAACATTTTTCTTTCTTTTGCTAAACACTCTGTTGGTAAAAGGTTTAATGTCAAACTCTTACCTAACCAATAAAATACGCGCGTCCGCACACACACACACGCACACACACATACACACACACACACACACACATATATACACACACACACACACACACACACACACTGACACACACACACACACACACGCACACACGCACACACACACACAACTACCTATCTATCTAGCAACACTAGATAGAATATATATATATATATATATATATATATATATATATATATATATATATGTATGTATATATATATAAATGCGCTTTAACTGTTGTTGTGTTCACCTCGTTAATTCTAGATCAGATTCTAAGGAAACTGCTATATTATCCTATACAAAATGAACAAATGTACTCCGGATAGTAACTATTCATGATATATATATATATTTCTTTTTAAAATCTATAACAAAAAAGGTATTTTTATGTACGATTTCTTCAATAACTTATTTTAAATTACGATCTTGTTTAAAATAGCTCTTAGAATAGCAAACATTTCGCAAAGGAAAAATAATTTTGGCTGGGCCTCCGTTTCCAATGTGGCATCTAAGTACTGCCTTACTAGTCAGATCCTGGCATTATTTATAGTGGTATAAAAATACATACACAATAACAACGTACACCAATTGACCTACAAAAACCGAAAACAGAATAGTAATGCAGCTTAGTAATGCACAGTACTCAAAGAAAAACAGTTTTTAAAAACACTAGTGAATGAATTAATCAAAGTTCACTTGATAGTGAAAATATTTTGCTAAGAAGCCAAAAATGCGTTTTACGTATCATGTAACGTGAACGTGGAATCATCATAATATAGCATAACATATAGTGTAAAATAAATATTACATTGATTTTTAAAACGTGGGACGTAAAAATAATTGAGTTTGCAGTATTACAGGTTTAAACTCACACTTTGTAGTAAGTAATGCAGTGGCGAATGGGTTTAACTGTATAGTCGTATTTTATCACAAGGTTTATTATAAACCCAAATTACATTGGTATTTATGAGCGATATACAAATTCAAACTTATAGAAAAACAATAAATATGCGTTTCTTTACAACTAGTGTATTAATATAATTTATATTTTAGTCGGAATACCTAGTTACTCGTATTTCTAGTAATTTACTACTGGCAGTCGAATAGGGGTCCAAATACGAAAAGGGTGAGACAATTTTGAGGAAAAAAAATATAACTAGCTAGAGTTCTTCATAACGGGAACAAATATTTTTTTTTTAATTGTTGTCTCCTTTCCTTAAATTTTAAAGTTTTTTTCAAAATTTTCTATTTATTTGTTATTTCATCAAGAGGCTCATTGAAGTTTATTCTTGAAATCATTTTACTGAGATTTTCAAGTTTTGAAATACAATAATGGCTATATAGATTAGTAACTGGCTCGTAGTGGATTTAACAGCACTATTTTACATTCAGAATCCTCTTCCTAAGTCTGATAATTCCATGGGATCTTCATCATATATTTTATTGCAGCTTTGGAAGCTTTTATCATTCATGTAATGATAAAATAATATCCCACACTGTAAAAGGTCTATACATGGGAATGTAAGGTAGAAATATTTTCCAAACTGTTACGTAATTACTTCAAATCCTTTAAGTAAACAATCCTTTGATTGTTTTGATAGTGTTTTAAAGCCATAATAAAATGTATTCGATACGATTTGTAACGAAGTGCAAGAGTATGGGAGAATACAATGCCTCGTGGTAATTTTATCAAAATATTTGCATTTAAACAATTTTTAACAGTCTAATTATATTTATTTCCTCAGTTGCGTTTGGAAGAAAATAAAATTTGTAGACGTTTTTACTATCTTTTATAACTAATAGTTTATATAAAGTTTTTAATCAAGTCACAGATGAGTTTAACATTGAAAATCTTCTGCTCTTCGTCTTAACAATGCCATATTGAGAACCATTTATTTAACACAATTACACTACTTAAAACAATCTATTGCAATAAAATTGTACATTTACAATAATCCTTATTAAAAAAAAACATTTATCTAATATTTTAATTGTTTTGCATAGATAGATCATTGCATCTACGTGAAAGTACAGAAAAACGTATATCATTTCATTACTTAAACACATAATAGAAAAGCTTAACCATTAGATATATTTTTAAATTTTCGAGAAACATTAGTATGTACTAAATGTTTAGTTTTACTAAACAGTTACAAGTTTTGTTTTTTCACTTACTGACAACTATTTTTTTTCTATTTCCCTACAAGCAAATAATATAAAGATCGATTTATCTTCGTCATTTTAGAGATAATTTGTTCAATCTGAAAATGATATTCTTCCAAAAACTCGTTTTTAACACACCTACCGTTTCGTACAGCTGTATATCGTACATTGTTTATTGAGTCTCTATATACTAGACTTTAGGAACAATCGATTACAGCGGATGTGTTTTGTGCATAAATATTCGAAAGGAATTGATTTGAACCGATTAATTAATCTTTGTCAAATTGTTTATATACAAAGCATTGTCTAGGGCTGAGCTTAGAAGTTATAAATAATCTTTTATATTATTTTAAATAAAATCATTTCTCTATTAATCGGGCTTTTAATCCTATCAGTAATTTACATTCCATAGAGATTATAGTTTTTATATCTAGTACCTTTAAAAACTGAAATAAAATGGTTTCAGTTGTAAAACGTATTTCGAAACAGAACATTTTTTAGGTCTCTAGCAATATACAATTTAATATAACAACATTCCAAATTATACAAAGCCATAGTAATGTATTTCAATTCATGTTTGTAAGCTAGGATCCATGCATTTGTTTTTATAAAAATAGAACTTGCTAAATTAGCTGAAGAATGGTTAACTAAAGGACTTTCATGCATAGTCCCGCAAAGTTAATGAAATCCCTTCCAATGCATCATTTCTCGAGTGTTTCTATACAAAAGTGCTTAAACCTAACGGGCCCTGTTTTGTTTATACAGCTACCATATATTTAATGGCATTTCTATTTAGGGCAGAACCAGCTGCGAAGCGTGCTAATTACACGACGAAAATATTTATTACGTTGTGAGTGAGCTCTTTATTGTTGCAAATATTAAATGTAAATAAAAAGAAATAAACCTATGTTTTATTACAATAATGACCATATTTTTGTAAATAAAAAAAAAACCCTTTCTCAATAATTCGTTAACTACATTCCGTTAAATATATAACTGAAATTTATTGGCACATTAGGAAAACAAAATATTTTTGAAATTACCGTGTACATTTACTAGTAATTACTTTTAATGCTTAAATTGGACATGTTTAAAACCAAAGTGATCTAATAAATCACTAATTAACGAGTTTCAACTAAATAGTAACGTGTGAAACTAATTTACTAATGTGTACAAACAAAGTCATAATATGTTCAAATAAGTTACTAAATCTATCTCTACGCATCTATCTTTAGATCCTAGTTTTAACACAATATTTGTAAAATCAGCATATATATATATATATATATATATATATATATATATATATATATATATATATATAATCATACATATTTTAATATATCAATTAATATTTAAAGTATACATTTTGGCTGTTGTTTGTTTTTAAACAATATTTATTGACTTTTTGTAAATCTGAGAATTACTTCCACACAACTTAATATGTCTTCTTACATTTTAGTATACTAATTTTAATTTGTTGATTTCCAAGCTGCTTCACATGCAACTCTTTTATGCTGCGTTAATTCTTATATCCTTTTCTATCCAAAACTATTGAATGTTTAATTTTCCTATTTTAGGATTCTGACAAACTTAAAAAGTTCCTTAATCAAAATTAAGGTAACATATAATACCCTTAGGCAATTGTTTAATTTCTTTGACCCCTTTAATTGTTTACAAGTAACCTTATAGTTTATCTTTACAATAATTTTATTTCAGTATCCCTTGAAAACAAACATTTTTAATTCATTTTTTTTAATTTTGTCTTAAACCTCTCCTATATCAACACACACTAAATGGATTTATTACCAAAATAACTCAATTTTCAAAAAAATCATTTAATTAAATCTATACTCGTTTGACCGCCAGTTTAGCTTTGATGACGTCAATCCACAATGGCTCCTCATCTCCCTTGTATTTTTTCACTTCTAATATAAACAAAGACATTATCTTTATAACATAGCATATTCATTATTTTTTTAAATTAAAAAAAAATGACTTGAATTATCATTTCGCCCAAAAAATAGTGAATTTACAAATTATATATTTGAACGAGAAGAAAGCCAATACCTCAGGTAACTCGTCCCGTCTCTTGGATCCTGCTAGATTCCGCATAGTTTGAGCTGTCCAGGTTGTGTGGCGTTAAGCTTCTCTCCATGGTATCCTTTCTTCAGTTCTTCCATTTGTCATGCATCAACTTGAATTGAATTTTTAAAAGTTTACAGTTCTTTTCCATGTTTTGCTAAACGAGTTTCACTGATTTTATTCCCGATTTTAACATCGTTTTCTAATAGCTTGATGTTTACTTTTTTTTAGTTTTAACTTTTAACAGTTTCAAAATTTATTTTGTCGAGTTTTATTATTAATATCTTCTGAAAAACAATTTACGGTTTATAAACTCTGAAAACCTTCGTCTCTTGCTCTATTGAAATGCACTACATTTTTGTTTGAATTTAGACAATTTTAGGGACAGAAATCCCTACATTTTCAAATGTCGAGGAACTTTCTGCATGAATGTTTACTTTTATTTAATTTCTCTTTCTCGCTTATCTCCTTTAAATCAATAAAAACTCGCCCCTTTAAAAATAGCTTTACTTTATAAATTTTCTTTGATGTAGCTGCCCTTAGCGCTGTATTTATATTTATATTTATTTTTACAATAAAAAATATTTTTTTTTATCTATTAAATTTAAAATTTCCATTTTATAGCTTGACTTCTCAATTTAAGACCGTTACAAACCGTGTTAAAACTGCAGGAATAATGAGAAGAGATACTGAATTCGTATTATTGTATTTTATAAATATAATAAAAAACCGTAAAAATCACCCAATTTAGAGATAGTGATAAGTTTGTAGAGACACTTTGAAGAGAACTGAAAGACATACTAGAAAACAATTCTCGTATTTTCGCAAAGATATAAAAATAACTAGCAGGCCGAGAAAATCTTTTAACCATTTTCTAGTGTTAATAAAAAATAAATACTTGACAAGAAAGGATTATATTATTGCATAATTAAGAATAGCTATATGTTTCTGTCAGAGTACAATAAGCATGAGAGAAAAATATATAGCATGCTGAGGCTGACTAACATGGACGTCGGTCCATCAATAAGCAAGGTTCTGTTACGACCCCCCCCTAATTGTGTATCACGTTTTTTTAATCAATTTCCATAGTGACGATTTTATAAAACATTATCATCACAAAAGAATAAACATGCTGGATTCTAGCAAAAATATAGAAGTTAGATTTTTCTGACATTCCTATAGAATATATTTCTTATAAAGGACAAAATATTTCAGATGAAATTTAGTAACCAAAATAATTAATTTAAAACACTACAGGTGTTTATATATATATATATATATATATATATATATATATATATATATATATATATATATATATATATGTGTATGTATATATATATATATATATATATATATATATATATATATATTTATTTATTTATTGAACTTACTGTATACAATACTGTATATACTGAACATTATATATTACTTTTATATAAAACTAAAAATAAAATAGACCATATTCTTTGAAGACATATTAAATTATTCCAACGGAAATTAGCTCTAGATAACAAAAGATCAAAAACATATAGAAAATATTTTTAAGTGTTTAAAGACTTTTCGAATTGCCATTTACAGAACTTAAATAAAGAATTAATTAAATGCAAGTGCCATTGCTTACCATTAGCATAACAGCTGTGGGCCCAATCCGGCGTTCTCTTCACGTCCAGCGCAAACTGGACACAACAAGAATCAAACTGCCACTATGTATTCAAATGGTGTACATTTTGGAATTGAAATAATTTCATTACAATGTTTGTCGGTTAGTGAAATAAAAATGCGCCTATGCACACATAAAAGCTGGGAGCTTGTAACGATGGAAAAACTGGATTACCCTAGAAATAGCAAAGAGAAGTACGGTGTGTGTGTGTGTGTGTTTGTTTGTTTGTGTATGTGTGTGTGTGTTATAAAAAATGTTTATTATATTAGAATGAATAATTATTACTGATTTATACAAGTGTTAATCTTGAGTATGCTATGAATTTAGTCTTATTGTAAATTAGTTGTAAATATGTAATATACATATATTGTACACACATTGGAGCTCTGTTATTAAGGACAATATAATGTTACACAACCAACGATAACAATGAGGTTTGTTTCTGTGTTGTGTTAACTGTCCAACCGACGATTGTGGCAATGTTGAGAACTTTTAACTACTGCATATGAGAAATATGTAATACTTGGGAAACCATTTAAATATGTACCCTTTAATAAATGTTTCATATTCGGCCCGAATTGTGAGAAGTTTATGCTGTTTCAATTTTTTTTTTTTTGTAATAAAATGTGTAAATTGTAACTAACAGTGTATATGGCAGTTAAAAACCAATAGAAGGTCTTGAACGTGGTAAATTATTGTTTCTGCTCTTGCAATGGTTCTTGCGTGAAGAGTTTCTGAATAATTTATACATAATTACTTATGAATATTATTTTTCTATTATTGTTCAAATAACAGTACTGAATTTTAAACAATGCCCACTTTCAAATAACTTTAAAATAGTTCAACGAGACATAGTTTTTCTAAAAAAAAAGTTAACTTCCTAAAATTCCAAATTTTTATAGAATTTGTAGAAAATTTATTATATAATGTATTTATAAAATGTATGGTTTTATAAATTCAATTTTTATGTAAAAGATATTATAGCTTAAGGAATATCTAAGAAAAACATACCTAAATAAAACGTACTATGTTTTGGAGCGACTATGGCTTAATGTTGAAGCAACACTGTTATATTACTTTTACACTAATAAATCACCGACTAAAATAAAAGAAATTACAGTAAATATGCAGAATGAAATAACTAATTTTGGTAGTTCACACACAAAACCGATGTTCACACAACTTATTCCACGATTACAATAAATCTCGCAAAAGCGCTTGAAACTTGGATGACAGAAGGCAATGCTTCAGGGGAGCAATAAGAAACCTGCAATTAGTATCAACATTTCGACATGAAATATTAGCCCTAGACAACTAAAACATCATCCATAAGGACTGGAAACTCTTGGTATTTCATCATATACACAGATGCTCCGATTACAATTTGGCGGATGCCATATATAAGAGGTTTTACTACGATATTATTGCGTTGATAAACAGGCTTCGAAAATAACATCTTATCAAATGCTTTGTAATAAAAAAAAGTAAACAAAAGTAATAAACAAACTAGACCATAGACTATTCAATAAGAATCAGGGAGACATCTTGTCAATCTAATGTCCAAAATAACAAAATTGACTAGCTCAGATAAATTTTTCAAAAATCTGTTTCTGTTTTTAGTCAGAATAAACAGGCAATTTACATTGAACATCAAAGCCTTTGAAAGTTTTTTTGTAGGGTGTTAAAAGACCGTAAATAAATCAATTTTAAATGACAACTAACTAAAGGATCCAATCTCAGATTTTCATTGGTCTATGTCTTGCGGCATATTTACTGAAGGTTACAATATCGTACTTTTTATTTATATTTGACAGTGTAACGTGAGACTAAATAAATGTGGCAAATGAAAAGTGGTCATAATATAAGCCTATAAGAAGACAGAGGGTTGAGATAGAATAGCATATTAGATATTATTCAGAATTAATCTGTGTGAGTATCAAATCTTTATCGTTTAGGTGAAAACATTATTAAATGGGTGATTTCTCATTGATTAAGAAAGATAAATCGGATATATTATGGAAACCTAATCTACATCGTTTATTACAAAATGGGGATGTCTTATTCTAATCAGAGGGATATATGGTAGCACAAATCTTTAGCAATTCATTACAATATTTATTAAAATGTGCGATTTATGATTGATTCACTTGGATGAATTTAGTATTTTCTGCGTTTCAAAAGATTGTCTGTTTTATACACACATTTCCTCTACATAAATAAGTTTCAAGCTCTATTTCAAGCAATAGTATTTGACTGTTTTCTCAAAATTAGGTATTTCAACAAAATGTATTATCTAAAATATTTTAAAATTATGTAGCCTAAAATGTTTCTTATTGGTTAGGCCTAATAGGTCATTCCCAACGTGTAAAGTAATACACATTTTCCAAGTACTCCAAGTTATCGGTAACATTTTTGTAAATTAGAGGGAATAATTTTGTTTTTATTCTTTTTTTATTTATTATTAAGTATTAAACTACCAACTTTCTATCGTAGTGTATTTTTTGAGTTTGTTAGATTCTTTGAAAGTTTTAATAAATATAGATTATTACAGAAACAATCCTAGTAAAGGAAAGCGAAAAATAGATTAATAAAAAAATCTTCCAAAATGTTCTTATTCAATTTATTTAGTGGATGTGCTAATAAATGTCTAGTTATGGTTTTAAAACGTTAGTGTGATGATGATGAAATAATAAACCGATTTAATATCAAATCTCATTTTCAAGTAAGTGTTCAAGTATACATGTGTTAGTGTGGCGTGTTGCAGAAGCTACCTGACATGGTCGCAGGATGAAGCCAGACCGCCCGCCATGTACCAAGAGCTGCTTCTCAAGGCATTACTTCTGTCGTACGTATTCTTCCTGTGCTGGGACCTGACAGCGAGCATCACACTGACGAGGATAGTCCAGACTCGCTTTGGCAAGCTTCAAGGCCTCGTGAAACCAGTGGGTTCTAGCCGGCACCTGAAGCCCGTTGACGTCTTCTTGGGAGTTCCGTACGCCACCCCTCCTGTGGGATCCAACCGATTCAGTCCTACGCGCACAGTGGCTCCGTGGTCCGGAGTTAGGTTGGCGGACAGAGTCAGCCCAGTCTGTCCGCAAAAGCTGCCGGACATATCCAACAGTACTTCGGCGCTGAGACGCATGCCTAAGGGACGGTTGCTCTACCTCAGGAGGATCTTGCCCTTCTTGCACGAACAGAGCGAGGACTGTCTATACCTAAATATATATGCTCCTGCTAAAGGTAAGTCACATTGGTATTACATAATTCAAGGTAATACTTGGATGAAACAGTATTTTTATACTAACTTTAGAAAATATCCAAAATTTATCTTTGTACTATAATATAAAAGTCATAATAAATTCTTAGATAAAAGTATAATAAAATAGATCTACAGTAGATCGATCATCTAAGACGACTCACCGTATCGTTGCAGATGTACGTTGCAAATATAAATGTGTTATCGTGTTGAGGATATTAGAGTGAGTGGGGAACTTGAGTGAGTGCGAAACTCTTGAGGCAAATTTCTAAGCAAAACAACGAACTGACAAAACAATGAAGTTAAATGTATATACAAGACCCGCCATACACCTGTACGGGATACTATAACACGTTACCTGTAAAAAACAAAGGGAAGGTTTACAAACAGTTTATATCATTCCGTCGATGCTCACAAATTTCGTGTAATCGGGCAGTTTCTCGCTAATTTCATTTAGTCGGGAGTTGTTGCTCCCCAGAGCAAATTTATTTGAAACAAGAACGATCTAAATAAAACAAAGATTTATTTCTCAAGAAAGTTGGAAGCTGGTAATATCAATGGTAGGTTGCTTTATATAAAAAACTATAATAAACATAAAGTTAAATAACATGCATTTAAAAAGTTTAGAAAGCATTCTTTTTGATAATTCTTTAAAATCGTAAAGATTAGTTATCCATAACTAAAAGTTTTACTATTGTAAAGCTATGAATATATTGTTTTACAAATCAAAAATACACAAATAGCAACTATTCGGTTTTTCATTATCGTAAGCAATAGTAATAACAAATATGTAACTGATTTTTTAAAAATTTGAATATATATCTGCATAACATTCATTTTTTGCTGGGTATCGGATAAAAAAACAATCTCTGATGAAAAATATGTTAACGTAGTATTTGATATAGTTTTAGTTTTCGGATTGTAAAGTCCAAAACAATTGTGTGTGTGTGTGTGTGTATGTGTGTGTGCGCGTGTGTGTGTGTGTATCTGTGTGTTTATGTCTCTGTTATGAAATCACGTCATTTTGATATTTTTTATGCCTTATATTATGTATTTTAGATGCTCTTCTACCTCATTATAACAACTTGTTTATATGATCCTCGTGTACCACACGACGCTCCATTTCTCTTTCCATGCAGTGTCTTTCCATTATCAGTATGTGTACAGCTTGGTTTTACATGGTTGTTTTACATTGAACCTTTATTCTGATATCAGTTTCATTTTTATTTTGTCTAGTTGCATCCTCTTATTTACTGCATCTTATTGTAAAGCTTTTCCATTATATTCAGGATATTGTACAGTAGATGCGCAGAACAAATACTTCGAGGACTTGTATACTGGTATTTAGTTGGGTAATCTTCCATAATTTACAATATCTTTAGTTTATTTCTAGACATTTCCCACTCAAATATAGTTCAGCTCGTTATCAAATTTCAATAAGTTTATCAGGTTCTTAAATCAATAATTATAAATTTTAAAACATTGTAATTGTAATGGAAAACACTATTTTGAATTTCGGTCTATAAAATTATGCAATCGACTTTTCTGTCTATACGAACAGACGTTGTAGCGCAACGTTTTCTGCAACAGTTGAATAATGAAATAAGGAAAGTGAAATAAAAAAAAACATAGCTTACTAATTATAAGACATTTCAACACTGAGCTTTATTTTGTTTATGGCATAGTTATATTAGAGTTACTTGAGAAATATTAATTTTTTTCTCTTGTCAAATGAAGCGTGTTTTTATAAAGTGAAAACTCTTGAATACGTCTTATTCGAAAACCCTTTCAATCATTGAAGAAATATTTTTTTTTCCTTTTCACCTATCAATATCTCCTACTAATGAATGAGTTTGATCCAACCACCTATTTGTGAGGATTGTAATCTATCC
The DNA here is from genome assembly GCA_036971475.1 of Prosapia bicincta. Taxonomy (NCBI): domain Eukaryota; kingdom Metazoa; phylum Arthropoda; class Insecta; order Hemiptera; family Cercopidae; genus Prosapia; species Prosapia bicincta. Next base: position 87,218 of record JBAIZL010000083.1, on the reverse strand, counting down.
CTAATTATCGTATTTTGTTAAACATGAAAAAGTAAAAGTTCATTTAAAATCACATAACTAAGAGAAATGTTCATTTTACTTGTAATAATTAAATATTTATTGTGTTTGAGGTTATTGACAGATAGCGGACCAACTCATGCGAATACAAATACACTCTAGGTTTCGATTTTATATCCGAATAATAGTAGTAGCATTTGATTTGTAAATATTATTATTAATTAATAATATCTTACAATTTGATTTTTATGATAATAAAGGTACTTTTTATGAATGGAAAAACTAAATTATGTGTAATAGTAAATTAATAAACGTTTTGGTTCTTTAAAAGAGTTTTTGGATAGAAAATTAAAGTGACTTTCTGTTAGCATAATCCTTTGTGTCATAATCCTTTTACTCAATAAATAGTTACTAACCGAAATTAAAAAGTTTAAGTGAAATAAATATTGCTCTATTTTAGAAAGTACGCGACGGAGAGCTATTATCTTGCCCCAACATTATAGAATATTGTATAGTTACACAAACATTGTATAATGTTACAAACGTTTTTATTACACTTGTATTGTAGACATGAAACACCTTCTTAGAATAATAGAACTTTAATATTCCCTAATCCCATTTACTTTCAGAGTTATAAACGTAGCTAAAGTTGGAGTGAGATGAAGACGCTACTTAATGTAATTGCGTAAGGTACAGCAATAGTAGGCTTAAATCGTCTCGTACAGCTTACAATTTTATAGTTTTTTTTTTGTACTTATACTGCGAATTGTAAGAAGGGATACATTTGTAAGAAACGTTAGCATCTTGAAATGCAATATGTACACCTCATTTTATTCTTTATGAAATCAGGCAGAGCTGTATTCGCATTAAAATATAATGAAAACACCTTTGGTATGATGTGAAGAAATTATAAATCGTAAGTTTACACCATCAAGGTTTTACCCTGATGTACATTGTGTTGAACGTCATTATAGCGCTATCTTCATTTCCTTTATAACGTATTGCTATTCTTGTTTATATGGTAATTTACACTATAGTGCTTTCTTTATACCAATCTCCCTCTTCCTCGCTCTTTTTCTATAATAAGTTATATTAAATTTGATTAGCTGACTGTTTTATACATTTCTAACAAATGTTAGTTATCGGATAGCCATTTACCTTGAAGCGGAATATCTACTCTTCATTATATCATTCTTTAATAAAATCAAGCAGACTATATTCGCATTAAAATAAAATGAAATAATAATTTTGTGGTATTGGGGTTTTTCCAATATTTTCATTGTAATATATTTTACCACTGTTTTCTTTATATTCTATACAATATTATAGTTTCTTCTTTTAAATAACATTAAAATATATCAATACTATAGGTGTATAGATACAACTTAGTACATTAGATTATATGTTATTGTTTTATTTAAAAGCGTTTTAATTAGGTTTGTAGCTAATTGTATACACAATCGAGTTACAACTCAATTGCAAATGTACGTACATTTTAAATTTTACCTATACTACAATTTGTAAATAAACCTGATTGCCATATATTTATATTTAGAACGAAACCCTTAATTGATATATAGTTTAAAATTTGTTTAGTTAGTTTTATATTTGAAATTTTTAATTTAAATGAAACTTTAAAAAAACACACTAATATGTGAAGAAGGTATATCGTTGCTCACCTATCAACATGAAAGTTTGCTGAACTGTTATTGTGAGTTTTACCATTCTTAGGAAAGGTATATCGTTGCTCACCTATCAACATAAAAGTTTGGTGAACTGTTATTGTGAGTTTTACCATTCTTAGGAAAGGTATATCGTTGCTCACCTATCAACATAAAAGTTTGGTGAACTGTTATTGTGAGTTTTACCATTCTTAGGAAAGGTATATCGTTGCTCACCTATCAACATAAAAGTTTGGTGAACTGTTATTGTGAGTTTTACCATTCTTAGGAAAGGTATATCGTTGCTCACCTATCAACATAAAAGTTTGGTGAACTGTTATTGTGAGTTTTACCATTCTTAGGAAAAGGGAGTAATATGGATGACACTAATAGAGGAAGCGTTGTTGCTATATAGTGTCATTACTTGGGTGCACATACTAAATGATCTCGTCAATGTCTTCTGAGTTACAAGGGAATCAAAGGTTCAACAGAAAAATATGTAATTTTTGTGTGACGTCACAATGAAAGTCCTCATCAAAGTAAATCTGCCGCCTCGCTACGTATAGTCAGGGATTTACTAATGGGTAAGAGAATTCCTACTTGAGCGAGGGCTCAGATTAGAAGCAATATCATATTACAATGGAAATCTTGGAATATTTCCAATATTTTCATTGTAATATATTGTACCACTGTGCTGTTGTTATTGTATATAATATTATATTTTCTTTTCCTAAATAACATTAAAATATCAATACTATAAGTGTATAAATACTACTTAGTACATTATATTTTATGTTTTTGTTTTATTTAAAAGCATTTTTTAATTATTTTAGGCAATTGTATACACAATCGAGGCACAACTCAATTGCAAATGTACGTACATTTTAAATTACATCCATACTACATTTTGTAATTAAGCCTGATTACATATATTTATATTTAAAACGAAAACCTTAATTGGTAAACAGTTTAAATTTTTTTAATATAATTTTCTTTTTGAAAGTGTTAAATTAGCTGTTAAATTACGAAAAAGCCACGACTGTAAATATTAACTTGTTCTGTTTAGGAATTGAATCCATGGTTCAGAAAATCTCAATTTGGCTAACGTGAACATTTTAAATATTTTAGCCTTTTCTTCATTACATTAAGAGCTTTTAGGAATGATTAAACTGCTTGGAGCAGGGTTCCGGCTAATGGAAAGAAAATTAAAATTCCACCGGAAGCAATAAAACTCTGGTAAATTAACAGTTAAATATCATAGTATTCGTGTTATTCTTTGCGGGCTACCGTTAATGAAAATTGTTAATAAATCTAAAATGAGTTTTTCCATATTTCAGAGTTAGATTTTCATTTACGAAAACAAAGACACATTTATTTACAATATTCACATACATGCACACTCGCACACATACAGTGTCATTAAGTTAGATACTATGAATATAGATACTGAAGTACATGAGGCCTACTGTAACAAAACTAATTTCACCTAGTTCTACTCAATACATGAGGATTATTTATAGATTATATAGAAACAGAAAATAAAAATGTATTGCAAACTCTACATTCTACTTTATTATTATGCCGTATTATTTCAAAAAAACTTTAAGAACCGCATATTTCATCATAGTTTATGCTTAGGAAATACAACATTTTATATATTTACGAATAAAAAACTTGTTTTTTTTTTAAACATATAATAAGAAAATTATAATAAGTAAAAATTAGAATATAAATAAATTTATTATAATTACTGAAGTAGAAATTACATTTATTATATGAATAACTCCACTTCGAAAAAGCCTAATGCTCGTAACATATTTAGAATGGTTTATGAGTAATTCTCATATTTCTTTCAAATAGATATTTGGAAAATATTGGAAGTATACATTTTAATCGATTCCTTCTTGTAACTCACACTATCTCTAAATATATCTTATAGAAATTTTCAGTTCTTATTTTTAAATTAAAAAGAGTTTTAATATTATACATGTCAACCTATTGCACAATTGTAGGAATCACGCGATAGCTTGAGGATCTTGTCGGTGGTTAGTTGTATATTCTGACACCCGTCGCTCTGTATACTTATTGCCACCGATGTGTGGTCGTTGTAGCGGGAATAATAAACAGAAATCAGCTGTAGATGTTGATGTTGCTGAGACCTTCTGTTGTTTCAGACAATTTTTGAACAAAATTAGATCAGGTCTGTGGTTTTCTCCAAAAAAATGTCGTAGAAACACATAATTAGGTTTTTTATTTTTGCAAAATATTTACATAATTAAATGTTTAAGAAAGAGTTGATATTAAATAGTGATGGAGGGTTATAAAATATGCTTCGCGGACTTTTGGTTTCAATAACACATTCATTACATTATATCTTATACACAACGCGCAGAAATCCATAATAAAAGGACCAAAGGCGTTTTCACTTGAAAAAAGCAAAGTTTTTTTTTAAAGCAGACTAGACGAATTTTTCTGCAGTACTCCAGCATATTTCAGAATTTTTATTTTTGAAAATTATTGTTCAGTATTATAGGTATTGTAGATGTTAGCCTTCATGCAGTCCGTCAATGATTGTGTGTCGGTTATCCGGCCCTTTTCGACATCCCATTCTTCTTAGAAATGTTAATCAAATTATCCGATTCTTTACATAGTAATTCTTCATAGTTTTCTTGTTCTATAACTATTAAAAATCTTAAATTTGGTCATTTACTTGATTTTTAAAATTATTTGTAAAGATCAAAAAAAAACGTTATTAACAGTTATTAATTAGTTATGAAACATTTCTCAATGTTTCGATTTCTTGGAATCCTCTTAAAGAACTAAAAGTTTATTTTTATTATCTTATCATCAAACAAAAAATGTTTTTCTACAACAAAATCCTAATCAATTGTTAATTTATGTCAAATAAGTAACTTTAATTATTGACCTTATTTTTCGTATGTAAGGGTATCTAGTATGTTTCTTTTCTTCTAATGTGTTTTCTTGCACAATTTTTGGAATTACTTAGTAGGTAATATTGCATTACTTTTATTTATAATAACCATAACTCTAAATTTTATTTTTCAATAACTTTAAGATAGTTACATTTTAGGACTTTTCATTTATTGTGTTCAATTCTACATCTCTCTGAAATTTAGTTTACATTTATTAATTACTAATCTAATATTGAAAAATATAACACCAAAACTAGATCTTATCAGTAATTTATATTGGTAAAATAGTACATAGGCAGAACTCGAAAAAAATGCGTTCGTGAGATAGCGGCACCGATTTTAAAAGTATGTGACTGAAAATGTTTTATGTATTTGACAGAGAGTGTTTGTATTTTTTCCAGATTTTTTCGAAATTTTATATTTTTGTAGTGTGCAATCTGATATTTTTGTTAAGGTTGAAAGTTGTTGAAGGTTGAAGGTTGTGGTTCATGCTTGTGTAACTGCAATCTATTTGTATTTATGTAGGATAACTTGTAAATATGTATGTATGTATGTATTTGTATGTAGGATGAGTAAATATCCTTTGAAACGTTGTGGGTAACTACAGTTTGTCTTACTGAGATTAGAATTTATGATGTACATTTTACTTTGTATTTACCTGGTGCTTGAGCTTTGTTGTTAGAATTGTTTGTATGTTATATTGTAGTTTAATATTTATCTTGTCCAATTTTTAAAAGTTTTAGGCGATCTTTATTTAGGTTTTATTTGTGCGCGTGTAATGAATGTTTTCCTGTATTGTATAATTTCTTTGTATTTCTAGTTTTTATCAATGATAAATATTTAGTTTTATCCTGGTATAAAATCCCTTTCGAAAACAAACGTTATCTTTATACATTATACCTTTGTACAATATGTTACTAAACAAAAAAAATGACTAAGCAATTATAAATATCTATAAGCTTGCCTATAGAAGCACTTACTGTTTTTTGAGGACGGCCGTATCGGGAGATGCGTCCCATTGTCAACTCAGACCATAACTTATATTTGTTGATTCCATCTTCAAGTGCGCTACTGGTTTACACTAAGGAATTATAAATATTTATAAACTTGACTATAGTGGCACTTATTTATTTTGGTTAGTGACGGCCATCCTCAACAAACATCAGTAAGTGCTTCTATAGGCAAGCTTATAAATATTTGTAATTGTTTAGTGAAAACTAGTAGCTCACGTGGAGATTGAATCAACAAATATAAAAAAATAATTTTAATTTTACTTGACTGAATTAAGCATAAACTGATAGATTTTCGCTGATCACTTGTATCAGAGAATATTGTTTAAGTTTATAGCTACTTAGTTTCTGTATTAATTTTTTTTTTTAATGCAACTAAACTACTTGCGTTCTTTCAACTTATTTACTTGCGTTCTTTCAACTTTTTTACTTGCGTTCTTACAACTTACTTATTTGCGTTCTTTCATCTTACTTACTTGCGTTCTTTCAACTTACTTACTTGCGTTCTTTCAACTTACCTAATTGTGTTCTTTCAACTTACTTACTTGCGTTCTTTCAACTTACTTACTTGCGTTCTTTCAACTTACTAACTTGCGTTCTTCCAACTTACTTACTTGCGTTCTTTCAACTTACTTACTTGAGATATTCCAACTTACTTACTTACGTTCTTTCAACTTACTTAATTGCGTTCTTTCAACTTACTTACTTGCGTTCTTTCAACTTACTTACTTGCGTTCTTTCAACTTACTTACTTGCGTTCTTTCAACTTACTTACTTGCGTTCTTTAAACTTACTTACTTGCGTTCTTTCAAATTACTTAATTGCGTTCTTTCAACTTACTTAATTGCGTTCTTTCAACTTACTTACTTGCGTTCTTTCAACTTACTTACTTGCGTTCTTTCAACTTACTTACTTGCGTTCTTCCAACTTACTTACTTGCGTTCTTTCAACTTACTTACTTGAGATATTCCAACTTACTTACTTACGTTCTTTCAACTTACTTAATTGCGTTCTTTCAACTTACTTACTTGCGTTCTTTCAACTTACTTACTTGCGTTCTTTCAACTTACTTACTTGCGTTCTTTCAACTTACTTACTTGCGTTCTTTAAACTTACTTACTTGCGTTCTTTCAAATTACTTAATTGCGTTCTTTCAACTTACTTAATTGCGTTCTTTCAACTTACTTACTTGCGTTCTTTCAACTTACTTACTTGCGTTCTTTCAACTTACTTACTTGCGTTCTTTCAACTTACTTACTTACGTTCATTCGCTCCTTTGTGTATATTTTTCACCTTTGAACAATGTTTTAAGAAAATGTGTTGCAAAGACAATATTTAGATATTTATATGCTAGGTATAGCTTATTAATGAGAATTTGTTTTAAAAGTTTTTCATTATTTATCGTTTTGGTATTTTGAAAAGTAGAATATAGACTAATTGGGTGATATATAATAATAAATAAGGTGTGAGATGTCATAACAATGTTTTGTAGCATTAGTTACCTCACTATATCCAACCACTTTCCTCACAGTGTTAATATTTATTAAATATCACTAGATTTCAATTTTATAGCAAACCTAAATGAAAAGGCAACTGTTTTCCTTTCTTTTTTTTACTTTACTGCAATAAGATCGAACAAATACGTAAAGAGATCCGAATATATTTACATATATTAGAATTGGTGCGTGAAGTTTTGTAAGATAAAATGTTATGTTTTAAAAATTATATATTTTATTTCTTGTTCAAGGTAAACCAATATTTTCAGTAAAAATTACGATTCGAGTAGTTTGCAAGCAATTAGTTTATTAGCAATTTAGAATCATTTCAGGAATTTGTTAATTTACAGAAAGTCTGTTTAAGGATTATTCGGTCCATTGACTCCCCTTAACGATGACTAAATACCCAATTAACTTTACAAAAGTTGTTGATTCAGTATTGTGGAGCCATTGTTAAGCAAATCAACATATTATTCCGCTCATTGACTAACTAGAGTCAGACTTATTTAATCCTAACCTTGAAGCTAATGTAATTAAATATATACTTGTTCTTAATAAACCAAGCAGATAACATAGTTCTTTTCATAGGCGTGTTATAATAAACATATGATATTAAACTACCGTTCTCTAATTAGGATATTATCTTACATAGGTTTTGTTGCAAAAAGGTTATTGTTATTACAACAAATTCATTACTGAAAAAATATAAAAATTTCAACTGTTTCAACTGGCAACTGCATTAAAATATAATATCCTGGTTTATGTAATAATAAAAATATTTATAACAAGAAAAATATTACATAATTATATATATATATGAGTGTGAATGTTCTTGTTTATTAATCTAAAACAACATAGGTTGTTCAAATACAAGAATATTTATTAATTTATATTCAAAGCCTTTCGTTGGTAAACAGTACCAACATCATCAGGGATGAAAAATACAATAATGCAAGATATAGGCCTAAAACATATCTTAAATTATAAATACAATTGCTGCTAAATTTATAGAAAATACCAAGTTTATTTTGTCGCTGTAACATTATAGACATTGAATATAGTATCAAATTTAGAATGTATTTGTATTTGTTCTTTTATTAATTTGTTATTATTACTGTATTCATATATTTTGAATGCTTCATATATATTCATTCTTAATCCTTTATTAATTTCTTTTATAAATTTTATATTTTTAATATTATTAAATTCGTGTTTATTATTAATACAATGATTTGCATAATTTGATTTATATATTTTTGTTTAAAAAAAGCATATATATATATATATATATATATATATTGCTTATACGTTATATGAAGTATAGAACCCGTATGTAATCATTTACGCATTAAACCCTCTTGATAAAACCGGGTTTTTATTAGTTCATATTATTTTATACATTTATAACTTTTATGATACCCTTAAGCATTTTTTCAAAATCTATAGTTATGTAGGAAATAAATACCTAAATAATATTTATAAATGATAATAACGGACACTAAACTCTATGTAGTACAAAGCGTGGTAATCGACAAGGAGAACTAACGTTTATGTAAATAAGAATCGTTGTCCTGATCGACTGACTGAGAGTCAACGTAGAGTCGAAACTATGCTAGGTAGAGAATTGAAATTTTCATTGTACATTTCCTTCATAACATAGACCCATACTAGAAATAAAGGTTTTCCAAAATGTTGATTTTAAAAGCTTAAGATTCTGTGGAAAGTATACAATTCCCATATGGAAACCACAGAGAAAGTATAATTTCCAAGACTATGTCTGTTCTAACATTAATATACCTTCTATTAAGAAGACAGCTTTTCCATAATCAATATCAATAATTAGTTGTTTTTAAATTTATAAAATTTCAAGTGCTGCCAAAGCAGCCACGGGACGCTTGTTTATTATATTTTGTAAGCTCTAAACAACAATTTTGTACTCGAGAAAGATCATTTTAGAGACAGAGATATTAAGAGGTTTTTATTACTCTACAATACTAACTTTGGGTTTAAATAACAACTACCAAAGATCTCTGACAAGTGTACAAGAATTACATCTAGTACGTACTTGCTATTGGGAGGATTATTATAAAATATTTATAAAGAAGTAAAAACTTTATTGAATCATCTTAGAGGGGAATCAGACGTCTCTACGAACTGATAATAGTGTATTAGTAGTCCGATTGTTTGGCGTATAACTGATTGTTTTTCATTCTCGAAATAGGAGAGGAACGTGAAACCGCCTGAGGAGAATACAATACATATCATAGCACCATGAGTGTAGGATCACCTACATGTACCAGACCTACTCACTATCGGCGCCAACATGAAACTGTACTCACCACACCCTCCGGCACTAAATAATCATCCCCTGGTAGTAGGAATACAGGAGTTATTATATATGGTGAGGAGAACATCCTACTTGTAATATAGCTGAAAAGGCTTTAATGCAAGTGTAAAAGAAGTAAAATATTTCTAAGGTAAAAAAGTATACAATTAAATAACTTATATTCAAATTGATTTTCTAAGAGAAACAAATTCATGTGAAATTTATTCATATTTTAGAATAATTTATGTATACATATTTGTTTACATGTTTCTGCCTTTCTTACCATTACAATATTTTCCTCTGTTGATGCGTTTTAGAAACTCTTGTAGGAAAGTATTATAATATTAGGAAATTCAGAAACATGTAGTCAGATATATACAAATATTCTTAACAGAAATGAAGATGAGTATATTAGGAATTATTTACATCGTTTATCATTATTCAACTATTACACAAGGCACAACTTTAGTTCGAAGTTCATAATAATAAAATAAAATATTATTCTGAATAAAAAACATTCCAACGTAAAACACTAAAATAAATCTGATGCAAAAGAAATGTAGTCCTTGCGTATAATGATAATATAATCATTTGCAAAGTGTATTAGGATAAATAACATTTTTACCTTGCACAAACCGTTAAACATAACACAAACAAGCGTGAAACGCTTAGACTCAACACAGTTGCGGATATTTAAATTGAACTTATTAGAGCTCGGCAGCAAGCTTTGACCACGCTTTGTGAAGTTCCGTTTCTTTTTATATTACATTTCCAAATTTGTTGCTCATGTGTAGTGCAATACATTATTTTTAAAAACTAATGGTTTAATAAACCATGTCAATGATTTTAAAATATAATGTTTACACGAGATAGAACTGAGAAAACAACTAACAACACACTAATTGATAATTCGTTATAAGAGCTTTCTGTAGCCTAAGGATAAGATAACAACTTAAGGCGGGGCATTTTAAGGGATGGTGAAAAGGCATTCTGACGCTTTTTATGTATTTTTCATATTTCGTAAATTAAAAACTCTTTTATTAAAGGAGGTGAACAACAAAATGTTCTAATTAGCTAATTTAATTTGACCATGTAAAACCGATTATGTTTTAGGTGAGATTATTATAACCTATTAGTGTTTAAAACCGATTATGTAAAATAGAGGTCAGAATTTTCGTACCTTCGTAATATAAAATTCACAATAGGTAATTATTTTTCTGATGATTATGAAAAATAAACTAGGAAGAATAAAAAAAGAGATTCAAATACACAATAAATATAAATTAAACATAAACAATACATTAAATTATACTCCTGTCTTTTTCTAGGAACCAAACTGATACATATTTGTTTTAAAGACTCATAAAACCATTAAAACACCGAGACTAAACTTGGCAAAACTGATTTTTATGGTTTTTGTAATAAAGTAACATTCCATGATTTAATAAGAATTAGTTAAAAGTTAATGTCGGTCCCTTCTAACTGTCGCACTGATTATCTGTGATCTGTGAGTATAAATTAGCATCTGTGTATGTACGTTTGTAGTAGAATAATAAATTGATTAAATCATAAACGTTCTTAGACAGTTACTTAATGCATTGCAACTGTTTAAGTTAAATCTAGATGTTAGTAGAGCATACATCTATAGGCCCGCCTCAGACGTATGGGGGAGAGTAAGAACGAGAATTATGACGACTGATTTCCATAAGATGAACAGATTGTCCAGAAGCTTTATAAATGGCAATCCACCGCATCTGTTATAGCAGTTATTGTCAAATTCCGATGTTGTCCTCCTCCATTTGGAGGTTATCAAGATGTTAGGTTTAAAAATAGAGATCAGGAAAAATTATTAAATTTTAAATAATATTAAATTAAATTTCATAATACCTGATAAGACACTTTACTATAATAAAAACAGTCTACATTACTCATAAACATTGCCACATTTTCCACTGTACATTAAAAGCAATTTAAAATGAATATTTATGCCTATAAGCGTTACACTATTAACATTCTAAAATGTAGGTTTTCTAATAGTCTAAATTACAATGACTATAGCTGTTCTTAGTTACTAGTTGAATTATTAAAGTGTATAATTGAAACAGAAACATTTATGTAAATGTAAAATTTTCAAAGTTAAGCCTATATATAAATAAGTATGTTTACAACAATTAATTATGATATATATGTGATATATATGTGTGTGTGTGTGTGTATGTTTGTGTTTGTGTATGTGTTTGTGTGTGTGTCTGTGTGTGTGTGTGTGTGTGTATGTGTGTATGTGTATTAAGTGAGATAATTTTTTTTGTATTGAGTAGTGTATTATTTCGTATTTAAATCAAAGATTCTAAAGAATTTGAAATGTATATATTAGAATGACGTACCTAGATTTTGTATCAAAAACGAAACAAAATTAAAGTTAAATCGTTTATAGCTATAACCTGGTGTCAAATTGACTTATAATTTTCAAAAACGATAATGTGTTTGAAAAATTTGCAAAACCTGTCTCATTCAGAATATGAGTTTACCAAGTCACATAAATACCGAATGGTTAGCACGAACCGAAGCAAACAAGCTAATTAGTTTTCAAGCTTGAGTAAATCGTTGCCTAAAAATTTCTCATATATAGATATAAGGCAAATATGTATCTGTACCAAATAAAATAATATTATTTTTTCAATGGGTAGTAATTCCGTGATACGGTCGCTGAAAGTCAATAATATTGACCAATTATAATCGATTGTTACCGAATAAATGTATCAGGAAGAGCCCAGAGAGCCATAGATAAAGGGGTGACATGTCAAAAAATTGAAAAGTTTTTGCAATCACAAGGTATTCAGTATAAAGTCCAAAGATATTGTGAAAAGTCAGATGAATATTAAAAAGCTATAAAACAATTATACCAAAGTTTTTACTTTGCAATAGCACACTGCAGATGAGATCAGGTTTATATAGGCCTATACACGGAAGGTGAAATTGTTACTGTTGTATAAGTTTATGTTATATTTACGTATCCAAATAAACAGAATATAATAACCATAATATCAATCATATAAAATGTTATATAACAAAAAGACTATTGTTTTATAGTCTATGGTAAGAACATCAACAATTCTATTGTCAATACATTAATACCGGGTAATAACTGCTCAATAATGTCAATACGTTATTAGGCAATATTGACAGACATTGTCCATGTTCTTTTTTCAAGGGATAAGTTTATAATGAACTCTAAAGGACACCAATTGGTTCTACATAAGTTATAATCAATATTGGGTCATTGAAACAACCGCCGTTGTATTTAATAAAAGGGAATTAATTGAAAGAATAAAAATGGTTAGGCCTACTATTATTTTTACTGATCCATTTCCGGTCAGAAAATGACTTGCAATATCTTTCATAGCTTCATATACTTTTGAAATAAACGTATAGTATATATATATATATATATATATATATATATATATATATATATATATATATATATGAGTAAAAGTTGACGCTTCTCTTAAATACGTATATATATATACATATGTATATATTAAATATGGTGATATGTTTTCTTGTAATATAGTTAATAATTTTAAAATATTTCAAAAAGAAGAATACTTTTAATGAATATATTATTCTAAGCTTTTTGCCGATAAAATAGTACCAGCCTCTCCAGGAAAATAATTACCTAATAAAATATTTTTACAAAATTGTAAAATTTTGTAAAAATATATTTTTAGATAATTATTTTCCTGAAGATGCTGATACTATTTTATCGGCGAAAAGCTTTAAAAAAATGAATAAATATATTCATTAAAAGTATTCTTGTTTATGAAATATTTTTAATTTATTAATTATATATATATATATATATATATATATATATTTCATACACAAATTATTTTCAATTTTAATTACTACTAGCCATTTAATCAATTACCTATAGTAAAAATATAAGAAATCTTATTTTGATAATGCCAATATATTTAATTGATAACAAACATGAAATAATATTTTGTTCGATACTTAAATAATTTTATGAAATTATTTAATAATTCCTTACTAATATATATATATATATATATATATATATATATATATATATATATATTTAGACATTTTTAAATCCATACACAATAATTATACAAAGTTCTATTTTTATAGATAGATGTTCCATGAAATAAAGTACACAATGTTATTGAACATTATATGTGGCTGTTATCTTGAAAGTAAGCAGATGTTTTACTGTGGCAATATTCGTTACTTAAATTTATAAAGCATTGCCTACATTCCTGATATTTCTACATGTGCACAGAGAATAATGATAGAGGTATCACAACGCATCAGACATGCCTCTCTTCGCAAATTTTGGCAATCGATAGAGCTTTATTGAAACCTCACTTTGGACACCGACTTACATTAAGTACAGCTGATACTCATCTAATTACCAACACATGCTTATTAGACGTATAACATCGAAATGCAGGCGATAATATCTAATTACCAAGCTATTTGGTATATGTTACCGAATGCATGTCTATTAGACTTATAACATCGAAATGCAGGCGATAATATCTAATTACCAAGCTATTTGGGATATGTTACCGAATTCATGTCTATTAGACGTATAACATCGAAATGCAGGCGATAATATCTAATTACCAAGCTATTTGGGATATGTTACCGAATGCATGTCTATTAGACTTATAACATCGAAATGCAGGCGATAATATCTAATTACCAAGCTATTTGGGATATGTTACCGAATTCATGTCTATTAGACGTATAACATCGAAATGCAGGCGATAATATCTAATTACCAAGCTATTTGGGATATGTTACCGAATGCATGTCTATTAGACTTATAACATCGAAATGCAGGCGATAATATCTAATTACCAAGCTATTTGGGATATGTTACCGAATTCATGTCTATTAGACTTATAACATCGAAATGCAGGCGATAATCTCTCATTACCAAACTATTTGGGATATGTTACCGAATTCATGTCTATTAGACTTATAACATCGAAATGCAGGCGATAATCTCTCATTACCAAGCTATTTGGGATATGTTACCGCATTCGGTACAAATGCGTTAGACCTAATTATTCTAGAAATAAGCAAAACCTTTGGCCTGAAAATGTTAACAACTATTCACAATTTCGTTCACCAAGTTTCGTGGTTTACACGCGGTCTTTTTAATTAAATCTACCGGTCTTTTAAACTGTTCCTGATTTATGCTGTTGATTACATTTATCTACAGATTTAACAGCTCTATAAAACAATTCTATTGTTCAAAAAACTGTGTTAAATAGATTCGTTGAGTACGAGGATTAACTGGAATTTAGTCTTACTGACTAGTTATTTTTAACAATATTACTTAAAAATTTATATCATATGAAACTTTAAATATAATAGATATTTCCCCAGGGTTGGGGCGTGAAAATTAAGTGCAATAAAAACACCTTTAAATACTTCCTTTCATTTTTTGTGAAAATTTCGATATAAATGTATTTCCTTTACTATATAATTGTAGTTTATTAAACAATATTTCAACTAAACTAAATAGCTTTGTTTTAAAAGGGTTTACATAATATTTTGTTGATAAAATAACCGCAATTGTAGTTTGAGGGAGAGGCAAAGACGTGAGTCGTGGCTTTGAAGTTTACTGTCACGTTGTCACTACGGTTTAGTATTGCTCAGATGGCACAAACCTCTTAAGCAACTCTTTCAGAAATAGATTTCTACAACATTTATTTTAGACACTTCTGTTAACAGTTACGGTAAACAACAAGTAACAAAGACATTTAGGGTTGGGCTACAAAGAAACCATAAGCATAAAGCATATACCTATGGCTATGGCTACGTTTTGTGAACTTCGCCATTCTTGAGTTTATGAAATGCGATCCTGTATCTGATTTGGTCATGAGTAAACGTGCAACAGTTAAGTACATTTCCGCCTTTCTTTTGAGCGTATCTCTATTTTTATGTTACATTGTATCGTACTCACCAAATTATTTAACAAATAAATATAAATTTAGATATTCGCAATTAATGTTAATGTAAATTAATGAGAAATAAAAGTATAGTTATGAAACAATTATAGAAGTAAAAATGTATTTAAGTCTCTCCAACATTGTTTATTTTTTAGTTTTAAAACAGCAAAAATTTACATATGGATCTCTTTATGATTTATATGCTATGTTTTCATTTCACGACTACTATACACAATTTGTTTATGTACGCAGGCATATCCATTTAATCCTAGAGTGGCAATGCAAAGCCTCTTAGACCACGTAAAGCTGTCTTGACGCAAGTCCTCCTACTCAAGGTTACTCGAGGTCAAACCCCGATGGAATTTTAGCTTGTTCACTAGATTCAATAATGTAATTACGGTTTAAGGAACCCTTCGCCCCCGTTTAGGTTATCCCTTATCTGTATTTCTGAATCCTTGAGTAAGTTTAATACCACTTCTTTTATGTTATAGATTATTAATTTTAGTGATTTTTTTAGTCAACAAAAATGGGAAAAGAACAATCGTGGATAGTATATATTTTTACGTTGAAATACTAAGAAATATTAGTAGTACAATTTCTCTTTACATAATAACTTGAGCAGCTGGTACTCGTTCATTATTATATTTATGACAATCCTTCGTCGATCCATCTCCATAATTTAGGCTGCTCCAATGAGTTTCATAAGAACCAGTTTTTGAGGACGTCATTTATAACCTTATTTGTCTCGTTTTACTTATAATCGATTTGCTTGTTTTTTATTCTACCTAATTTTCTGTTTCAATGTATTTCTACTCAAAAATATTATTTTATCGATCTCCATTGTTAATACTGTAATCCTAGAACTCAAGGTCAAAACCCGATGGAATTTCAGCTGGTTCACTTGATTCAATAAAGTAATTAAGGGGTAACGAACGCTTCTCCTCCGTTTAGGCTATCGTTTATCTGTTACGTTATTTCCTAATCCCTATGTAAATATATTATAGTTTCTATTTTGTTAATGATTATTAGTTTTAGTGATTTATTAGTCAACGAAAATGGAAACAGATCAATGGTGGATTTTTTCAGGTAAAGAAAAAAGTTACGTGTTTCCAATAAACAATAGTATATATTTTTTCGTTGAAATACTGAGAAGTATTAGTAGTACAATTTCTGCTTTACATAATTCCTTGAGCAGCTGTTTCTCTTTGATTATTATAGTTATGAGAATCCTTCGTTGAGTTTCATAAAAACCAGTTTTTGAGAACGTTGTTTATAGCCTTATATTTATCTTGTTTTACTTCTAATCGATTTTCATTATTTTATTCTATTTAATTTTCTGTTACAATGTATTTCTGCCCCCCCGTTCTTATTTCTCAATATTCATTTGATAGAACTCGTTTAGAATAATCAAGTAGTTCACAATACTATAATTGTAGAACTGATTCTAGTTTTTACCTGTTTTCCTATTTTACTTAGACTTACTTGTCACCCACTGTTAATATCTCTAAGTAAATGCTCAGTTGGAGTACAGGAGTACCCTTAGGGACCAGTTTATTATATAAACTGGAAAATCTTGAAATGATTGAAGCTGAAATTTTTAAGCCGAAAGGTCTGCAAGCTGGTAACAAGAAAATATTTCACCATTACTTAGTAACTTATAAACCACTAATTGCAATGCAAGGGGTTGTAAATATTTCTAAACAGGATTGTGGTGGGAATATGAGTCTCTATTCTAAGAAATTCCTCGTGATAAGACGAGAGGTTAGGAAACTATTAAGAAAGGAACATGAATTTTCCTCATATAAACGCTTCATTGTAAATTTCGTGTGGATATTTCTAAACAGGATTACTATAGGATCATTTTACATAATCCTGATTTATGATTGATTAATAAAGTATTACGATTGTGACACGAAATTTGTAATGTACAAACGGTTAATTGCATAGGGGTTAAATGATACATTATTTGTAGATAGGATGTAAGACGTATTTGTATAAATACGATAGGGAAAGGTACTGCCATGTTATGAACGCTCCTGATTGGTTACAAATAAGAAGCATTTGTATATCTTAGGTTATAATAAGAAGGAGATGGATACAAGAGAGACTTACTTACATCCAGTATCATATAGGTTAATGATTGTTTTAAATTTTTTCTTCTGCTTCTATTATATCTCCTATCGTTATTTTAATATTTTATTTAAACGTTCTGTATTTAGGGCCACATATAATCTCCCTAAATGTTTTTGGAGTAGTTATTTACTGCATTGTTGTTTAGTTAATTAGTTCATATTGTTTGTGCTCAATGTGTCCTACAATACTAACAATTACCATAGAAATGTTTTCATGATTAGAAATAGATATGATTTCTACAAGCCGTATCAGTAGTTACACTTCGATGCAAAACATTACAATATTTATTTATACATAATAAATTACGAAATCAAGCTTCTACAAGCTATTACAATTAATTCCTAATAGTGGGATAAGTGGTTTGAAACGTGTCTAATTTTCCTATTTAGAAGTACCTCATTCGTACTTCGTTACATATAAAATTGACATTTCAGGCAAGGAGCGTGAATATGTTGAAGTGCTTGTGATCCTTAACAAAGACAATTATCAATCCACTAGAATAAATTGGATTTCATCATACAAAACTAAAATTTTCATCAACATGGGAAGACGAAGTTGATTTAAATGATTTTATGTTCTCTGCGAAAAATCACAAGCAACAAATGTATTATATATAAACCAGGCATCATGTTTTTCAAGTCTTTTGCAATGGTGAATCATCTCGCATAAAGGATATTCGGAAGATATCCATTATCTTTAATTTCTATCATTTGAATATAATCAAAACAGATCACGCATATCGACATGACTACCTTCTCTCAAATAAAACTTAAGATCTAAAACAGGAATGCAACCGCACCGTTAAAATAGTTAACAAGGTATTTTTTACTTTAAGTACTTCTTTAGAACTCTTGATTTCCAAATATATTATCATTTCTAAAACTATGAAGTCACAAAACTACTTTACACATCCTTAAGATATCATCAATGTCCTATAGATATCTTTCAGTAGTGATTTTAAATTATCTTTAGGGATATAATTTTCTTTAAAGTTGTTGAGCTTCATTTACTTGTATTGCTAAACATGTTATACATGAACTATGTTTAAGTATTTGGAATATTTTGTGGAACACTAGGCCTAACATGATAAATACCATGTATTCATTACTACCAACGATTTTTGGTGAACAACAAATATCCCTATTATAACCATCCTTTATTTTAACTCAAACTAATCCAACATGATAAATCGTAGGACTAATTTCTCTTTTTTTAAAAAAATTACTATACTTTAGTGATGCCGTAAAGGTTTATTTCAGACACGAAGCTATTCTGTTATTTGTTTCTCTGAAATAACTATTTAATAAATATTTCTTTTTATCAAC
The DNA here is from genome assembly GCA_036971475.1 of Prosapia bicincta. Taxonomy (NCBI): domain Eukaryota; kingdom Metazoa; phylum Arthropoda; class Insecta; order Hemiptera; family Cercopidae; genus Prosapia; species Prosapia bicincta. The sequence continues at coordinate 68,347 of JBAIZL010000083.1, read as the reverse complement.
TAATTTTTTTATTATCAAACGTTACAGGCGTCTCAACCAGTTTTAAATAAATAGTCAAAATTATCAAATACGCTGGAGAAAATAATTTTAAACATTTTTAATAAAATTAACTAAAGCAACGCCGTCATCAGAGGGAAAAGGTCTCCTAATAGTTGTAAAAGAAAATTTTTAATGTGAGTAAAACTAACTTCAGAAAGTTTAAAATTTCCAACTTTGATGCAGGCTCTATATTTTCTCAAAGCACATATTTAAAGTTGAAGGCTATGAACAAGCATGATAACGTCAAGTGAGAATTGAAGAAATTTAATTTTCATCAAATATGTTTATTAAAAACAATATGAAATTTAAATTCTTTTATAAACAATTTTTTTTGCAAACCATTTGCGAATTATTTATTACACACACGCTCAGTTTAAACACAGACACACACATCTATACATGCATAAATAAAAGGCGAGTTTAAGTTTAAAAATCATAACAAAATATTATCAAAATGTGGTAAATATTTTATTATTTTCGGTCTACAAATGTTTTACATTATTATTTTATATTTCGAATTATGTACTAACAAATAATGGATTTATAAATGTATATATATGTATATATGTTATGTGAACAAACAATGTGAACTTGACTAAATGAAATGCGTATTACAATAAACTCCTGCTTACGCCGATTTTCCATGTGCAGGTGAGACAGTTTAAGTTTAGTGTGTAGCTAACTCCTGTATTGAATAGTCGTCTCCACTCCAACTGAATGTTGCTGTATTTGTATTTGTTAAGCTAAATTATTTCAAAATTAAATGTTTTGTAATTAATAAAGGGTTCATAAAAATAAAATCATTTTTAAAAACCTTTCAAGCTTAATAAAACACTTAACTGTCGCAGTCGGAACTAACTGTCGGTAGGACATCTCGGGAGAATTAGTGGATATAATTTTTTCGATATTAATCGTCAACCGATTACAGATTGCAGATACTATAACCACGATAACGTTGCAGAGTGCATATCTGTAACGGTATCGGCAAACTTGTAGAGTGAATATCTGCAACAATTAATAGAGTGCATATCTATTACGAACACGAGAGAACAACGTACCAGAAGAAAAGAAGAATTTGAAGTGATAGTGCTAATTTTTCAATCTCAATACGTGTAGGGTTTCCACTGTAACAAATGAGCAAATTATATCAGAAAATGGCACGGAATTTGACAGTAGAGTTGTAAAAGAAATATTAGATATGCATAAAATTAAAATGCATTTTATAAGTACACAAAACCCCCAATCAAATGGATTATGTGAAAGAGTTCATTCCATGATAGTAGAACACATAAAACTTTTAAATAGTCAAATCAAGTTCAAAAGGGACAGTGTAGTTAAAAAAGTGAAATATGCTATAATAGCATACATTCAGTTACTGAATTGATGCCGTGTGAAGTTTTATTGGTTCACATAAACTGGAACAAATTACTGGATGTAGATGTAAAAAACCAGTTTTGCAAACGACTACGTTTTAAGCCATAGAGAAAAAACAAAAGCACTGTATGAAAACATTAGAAATGCTAACCAACAAATTTAAGAAAAAAGTTTGGACAGAAAAATATATAAACAAGGAACAACTTCCAGGTATTCCAACTGAAGTTTATGTGAAAACAATACAAAAACAGGGTAAGATAAAATATAAATATAGCAAAGAAAAAATATCTTCAGTTAATAAAGAAAGGGAAACCAGTAAAATAAAGCCTAGACATCATCACACACAAAAAAGATACACTTGTCAAAAACTAAAAGGCCTAGGAAGATAAAAAATATACTTAATTTTCAAAACCCTTTTCCAAGTCCATCCGGTTCGTCCATTGGCACAGCCACCGACGCAGCAGATATCAAAGACATCAATAACAACCTCGGAATAATCCCGATAGACCTTGGGCCAGCCAAATTAGAATCTTCCTACCATACCTTTGTCCACTATTTTTATGTAAAAAACTTTATTAAATATTTAAACGGCATTGATTCCTATTATTATGATGTGTTACAAAATTTTGAAGTTAATTGCAGCAATTGTAACGGTAGCCTGTTAGGTAATGAATATATAACATACAATGGTAATAACATAAGAGATATTGGTAATTTTTTTAAATATGTTAACCACAGTAAAAATGTAATTGAAGAGAATTTAGAAATTATAATTTTAAAAGATAACAGTAACAAAAGAATAAAAAGAGGTCTTATAGATAGACTAGGATCCGTTATCAAATCTATAACCGGCAATTTACATAAATATGATGGTAACAAATATAAAAAAATAATTAAAGATATTGAAAATGAGTTAATTAAAATTAATTATCAACTTGAATCAAAATCTCCTTTAGTAATAGCATTATAGAAAAATTAAATAAAACTTTTAATGTAATCAACGTAAATTTTGTAGAATTAAAGAATAAGTTAAGTATTGTGAATCGTAATGTAAATGACTTTGTTGAACTAGAAAAGTTAGAAGTATTTTAAACCAATTGAACATTTTATATAACATAATGTTACAGGTAACTAGAGACTTGGAAAATTCTTTTACATTTTGTAAACTAGGTGCTGCACACCCTAGTGTTATCTCAACTTAAGAGCTATAAGAAGAATTAAGCAAAATATATAAATACTATAATCAGAGATTACCTTTAGAACCCAAAATAGAAAATATATGGGAATTAGAAAACCTGATTAAAGTTAATTGTAAACTAGATTCTGAAAAAATTTTACATTTTATAAACTTATCTATTGTAGAAAAGACTCATTTTAAATTGTATAAAAATATGAAACAGTTTATGTAACAATTATACCAAAAGTAAGGTACATGTTAGTGTATAATTCTGTAATTTTAGGTTTAGACAGTGAATGTAATGGTAAAATAGATTCCAACTACTTTTGCTCATTTGACCTTTTAACGCACCACAAATTATACTGTGAAATGTCCATCATCAGAAACAATAACGTCAACAATTGTGGAGTATACTGCATTGGAAATCACGGACAACCTAGAAATCAATCTTTACCTGGCGACCTTCCCCAATGAGCAGACTCTAGAAATTACCAGTCGCAAGGCTACTACCACCGTCACCCTTCAAGGCATATACTTAGTAAAAACTAATAATGATTCATTTTCAACAACATGAAACTCAGCCACACGTTAACAACCTCTGGAGGTCACCCTTATTTCTTACACACGTCCAAATTCAATTTACGATGGATAAAATGCCAGAGTTCTCAGTAAACGTTGAGCGACTGGAGTTGGACAAAATAATCACAGAAACAATCTCAAGAATTATCCCAACTATGGAAATAACCCAGTACATTATTATATTGACTATTTCCCCTTATGGCGCCCTATTCAGCGGCCTGATATACTTCGCCTTCATCAAAATGACGAAGAGGACTTCAACAGATGCCGAAACTTTGCCGTCCCCGACGTTTTATTTAGGGATGGAGGAGTTATGTGAACGAATAAAATGTGAACTTGACTAAATAAAATGCGTACTAGTATAAATTCCTGCTTACGCAGATTTTCTATTGTGCAGGTGGTGAGACAGTTTAAGTTTAGCGTGTAGCTAAATTATTATAATCATTTCAAAACTAAATGTTTCGTAATTAATAAAAGGTTTATAAAAATTATAATATTTTTAAAAACATTTCAAGCTTAATACAATACGTAACTTATATATATATATATATATATATATATATATATATATATACATAGAAATCCGGCAAAATTGTATTTTACATAATTCAGCATGAACAACAGATCCAATGACTTATCTACTCATTCATCGAACCAGCATTATCTGTTAACTCCAGCGAGTGGTTAGTTTGAGAATCAAAAGAAAATATATGTTTAATAAAATGAAAAGTTTAAAAAGTTATAATAAAAGTGCGGATTATATTGCTCCCGTTGCATAGACTACACGTTAAAACTAAGATGAAAACCGTAAAAGGAACTTCATAATATATATGAACGTTTCCTTTCACTGACTCAAAACAGTAGCAAACATTATGAAGGGTTAAATAATTCTCTTTATGCTATTGTAGGCGGTCTCCGTCTTCTCTAAATATCTTACGGAAACACTGTGCGTACAGAAGCAAGCGATACCTTGGAGAGACTGAGTGAGTTATGGAACACATTTAGCATCGGAGGAGAAAATTTACGATAAGGAAAACATTTATTATGTTATTATTATTATTTATTATGTTATGAATATAGCTGATATTACAATTTATAGGTTTGAATATGAGAAAGATACATAATAATGTTGTAATTGCATAAATTAAAGATGTCATTTTGTGGTAATAAAGTTTTTGTAATGAGAATTTTCATAGTTTACTACTGTAATGTCTAAATGTCTACAATTTAGTGTAAACACTTTTGTAGTATATCATTGTAATAGATAACACTAATTAAGCTATTCTCTAATATGTCAATATATATATATATATATATATATATATATATATATATATATATATATATATATATCCAATTTAACCACACTAGCAATATCGTAACAGACATTAATAACACGAAAGTCAAAAAACAAGTACCTCAAGAAATTAAAAAAAAAACATAATGAGAATAAATACTATCACCTTATATAGAAACAAATTAAACATAAATTAGCAAATTGCTTCTTGCGGCTTGCGGGTAACGTCTTACGTCATCGTTCATGCGATGATAACACTAATGCTGTTCCCTCCTTAAAGGAAAGCAATTTACATATCCTACCATTCTTGCTTACATTACTTACTGTATATCCTTAGAAATTCACATTTCAAAGGATTTCTCACGTCCTGCTCTTTCTTTGTAACTGTAGATTTGCCTACATTTTCGAAGAAATCTCAGTAAGAAATATACATCTGTTGGGAAAATGCTCTACTCAAGTAAGTTATAAGGTTAAAATAAGAATATAAATTAACTAAACAGGAACAGTTTTCAATATATCTCGTCATTGTACAATGAGTTACATAAGCACTATAATTAACATATGGTTTTATTACAATAAAAATGTTGGAAACAACAAAAACTGTCAAAAATAGCAGATAGCACTAGCTACTGAAGATTAAGCACTTATGTACATTTCGATGACCATGACATCATCAGAGGGACTTATTACAATCTAGAAAACAATAAGTTACAGATTAAAGTGAACCTAGGTTAAACACAGATCAGTCTGGTCTTTGGTAGTCAAATTTAAACATAATTAACGTGTACTATTAGTTATTTTTTATTATTTTCAACAGTATTTGGGTTGTTTTTAATATTGTAATTGTAATATATTGTACCTTTGTGCTTTTGATATTCTATACAGGTTTATATTATGTTCCCATGACGTTTATTAGTATGTAAGTGAGTACTATTCCCTTATGTTCTTATTATTTACTACAACAAAATATTGTTGAAGTAAAGGAGAACTCTGTTATCAAAATAATCTTCATAACCACATAATTAAATACTAACGTGAAGCTTTTTTTTATTTACAGTGCGCGGGAACACAGACAAGTATCCGGTGCTGGTTTATATCCATGGGGAAGACTTCACATGGGGATCGGGAAACTCTTTCGACGGGAGTGTTATGGCCAGCTACCTGGACGTGGTTGTGGTTACACTCAACTACAGGCTTGGAGTTCTGGGTAAGTTGTAACTAGCGTTGTCGGAATCAGACGAAAAATTCAAATTGGTTCTTTGTTTTGATATTTTTTATTTGTATTCCTTGCAGAACCTTACGTATTACATGTTATTTTAAGTGTAATCTTAAAAAAATATATAGTGTCTTGAAAATGTATTAAAAGTTCCTGCGAGGTATAAAATATAAGATTTTTACTTGATGATCCCATATATTGAAAACAAGTAAAACTGACGTTATCTAATAACTACATTTTCCAAATCACAATTAAGAATTTACATTTTCAAAAACGTTATTTTGAAAACGATATATATATATATATATATATATATATATATATATATATATATATATAAGTATGATAGAATCATAATAGAAAGTGATAAAATCGAAAACGAAATTATTTATTAATTATTTTGTATATTGATTTAATAAAAATGTATATGAAAAAAATGTAATAACATCAATTGCCATTCACTATCAGTTTAGATAAATATATTTAAACTTGAGTAGATAGTAAACATATTTTATCAACGATTGAAAATTCTAGCAAGATATATAATTAAATATAGTGTGAGTGTGAAAATATAGTATAAATTCATACCTAATGTGTGCAATTATTTTATTATATATATATATATATATATATATATATATATATATATATATTACGGTTTTAATCGTATTATTAGGTTACAGAACAACAAAACATAATTACGTTACAATACACGTTTTAGTATCTTTCTCTTCTATAAAAATAATAAATGCTGTTTTCTGATAACTGGTTAATTTTAGAAGTCTTACTTTTTTAAACGTACAATTCAGACGTTGATGCCGTTATTTTTCTTTGAGACAGATTAAAGTTTTCAATTGTTATTGCTTTGTGAGTAGTTATGACATAAGGAGCTTCATATGACTTGTTATCGTGTTTGTTAGCGTTTCATATGCCTTCTAGTTTTATTTTTGTATTTTTAGAGTGATGCTATATTTTATTTCTATCACAATTTCGAAAACTGGAAGTTCAGTGCAGGTTTTTATTATTTTTTAACGTATTCCTAAATACGTTCTATATCTTTAGAAGCAATTATTTTGAAATGGCATCGACATGGTTACTACAGCGAATATATATATATATATATATATATATATAGCAAAAAAAAGTTTGTAGTTGCTAGAAAAAAATATTGATTTTTAAATGGATATTTATTAAGAGTTTTGTAATTTATTGATTTTCATTATATTTTATATAATGCTATGTATATTATAAATCGTAGGTTATGTTGTATAATTGTTCATTAAATTGAGCTCTTGAGAAAGACTTTGGGAAAGAAATTAAAAACGTTGTGTGTTTAAAACAGCAAAATGGTCTGTGATCTGTCATTACCCTGTATAAAAAATGAATTGTTATTAACAGACATTAAATAAAAATATTAGCTAAATCAGAGGTATCGAATTTTAAAATCTAATTCTTAGCATTTGCTTTGCCTTTTTAAGGATTCCTCAACACAAACATAGCGCCGGATGTGAGACCGCACGTGGCCAACTACGGCCTGATGGATCAGATCGCCGCCTTGCACTGGATACAACAGAACATAGCATTGTTTGGCGGCGATGAAGGCAACGTCACTCTAGTAGGCCATGGCACGGGCGCCGCCTGCATACACTTCCTTGCTATTTCTCCTGCCGTTACTGCAGGTATGCTGTTATTAATACAGTTTTAGTTCTATTCAATAGTTCCTAATGTTTCACTAATCTAAGGAAAAAATAATATTTTTAAAATTTCAAAGAAGAATCTCATATAAAATTATTATTAAATTTAATGGAAGCCTAATGCTCGAAATATTGCTTAATAGATTGTTGCTTAATAGATAGACAAATAAAATTAAATTGATTGTGTTTTTCTAATTGCTTATGGGGTACGAATAAATTGTCAATATGTTACATTGGTGGAAAGCTTTGAATATATTCATATATCACTAGGAAAGTATCTGTATTAATTTGACGCTTTTAAAACTATCGTGTAGATACGTAAAATGTATTAGGAAACGAAAAATTGATTAGAATGCGAAACAAATATTTTTTAAGCAAGGAAGAATACCGTTTGAGAGAACATTGGGTAAAGTTACGTTCATGATGAGATTTACTTAATGTACTCTATTTAACTACTACAATTATTAACACTAATGAAATCCGTTTCGATACTTCGCTAAAATTACAAAAGGGTTACATTCAATTAGGTAACAATTAAAGAGCTACTTTATATAAATGTATAAGTTTGTTGTAGATGAAATTAAACGAGGAGGTACTTTCTAGTATATTCATAGTGTGACACTTTAAACAATTAGGTACGTCAATTCAATGATTTTAACAGCTGAGTGCTTTAATTGAAACGAATAAACGGTTTATTAGTCGCTGCAATGAAGATAAAATTTAGTATCTTTATTTTAAATACTTTTACGCATTTCTTATTACTTTGTCAAACAAACTAAAGAATAATAAAACCCTTTCGATACTTCGCTATAATTATAAAATGGTTATATTCTACGTTCTTGCGTTTAACTAAGTGAGACAGTTTTTTCAAGGCATCATAATCAAATATTACATTGCATTAATTAAAACCAAGATACTACACAAATATTTTAAAACGAAAAATATACGAACCATTTAAAGTCCTTAAATCATTTAATTTTCATAAAAATAAAGTCATAATTTGACACTATGTTTCCAAGCTATGTTAAAATCCGAGTACAAGTCAAGTTTCTATTTAAAAAGGCCAAATAAATTGGTCATTTAAAAATTATATTAAATGTCGCCAGTACCGCCAATTTAAAGGTGTCATTTTTAACTTTACTGTAGGAATAACATTGCCTATATTCCATATGTAATAAAATACATAGATTAAAAGTGTTAAAATTCTAACAAGTAATTGTACAATTAAATCTACTTGCTATAAAATGCTTGCGTTCACCATTTTAAAATTTCCACATAGCGTATCTATATTAATATTACATTATCATCTGTAATGACAAACTATTATTTATCTGTACGATATTTAATAGTTTTAGAAAAAATCATAAAGAAATATGATAATTAAATAATACTTATAAAATAGTTATAAATAAATACCTAATAATATTACTTTTTTATTACTACTATTGGTAATTACTTGGCAAAAACCTATACTTAATGATATTTTTCAGTAGACTCGTTTCGAAATAGATCGTACCTCCAGAATTGAACAAAGCAATGACCTGTGTAATTAGTCTGCTGAAATATATGAAGTAGTAGTTCCAAAAGATACCAATAGTAGTAATTTAAAAATCCTCAAACTTTACAACAGAAACACTGCAAGTTTTATTATCAGTTATAAAAAATACTAGTTTTCTAAACATTGTTTTATCTTAAATATGAAAAATAGGAATATCGATTATTTAGAGAACTGATGTTATTGTTTTTCTATCGCAGGGTTATTTCACCGAGCGGTGCTACTCTCTGGTTCGGCTCTCAGCACATGGGCTGTGGTTGAAGATCCGGTCTACTATGCATCACGTCTGGCCAGACAACTGAACTGCACTCTGCCGGAAGATCTGTACCGTGAACACGAATACATTGTGGACTGTCTTCGAGAAGTATCCCTCGAGGACATCATAGCGGCGGACATCACTTCTCCAGCTTTCCTCAACAGCTTCGGCCCCAGCGTGGACGGCGTCGTAGTCAAACCCGACTACCGACTGGACGCTTCGTCACACTTTCACCAAGGTCACGTGACCACGTACAGCAACAAACGTAGCAGTGATCACGTGAAAGCGGTTAAAAGATACGACCTGTTGTTCGGTGTAGTGACATGCGAGGCTTTGTGGCGATTCTCCTCAGCGGACATTCAAGCCGGCTTTGACGGAGAACGCAGGGACAAGATCCTTAGAACGTACGTGCGTAACGCCTATACTTACCACTTGTCCGAAATATTCGTTACTATTGTCAACGAATATACAGACTGGGAACGGACAGTGGTGCATCCTATCAACACCAGAGACGCTACTGTCTCTGCGCTGAGCGACGCGCAATTCGTAGCGCCCGTCGTGAACACGGGCGACGTCTTCAGTGCCATGTCGCAAAACGCTGCGAGGGATGGGGCATCCACAGCGCCCCGAGTTTACTTCTACGTGTTCGACTATCAGAGCCGGGACGGGGACTACCCTCAGGTAACTTTCTGTTACAGATTCCATTTCACATAATACAGAATTCCTTCTAATTATTACTCCAGACAAAAGCAATGAGCGACAAAGTTTAATTTAAGTGATTAAGACTAGAACGGTAATCTAGAACGGTAGATCTCATTGGTTGTAATTGTGTCAAGCCGTTACCGCTGTTCTAGGCAAACAAGAATATTGTTTTCTCTAATTTTTCTTTCTTGTCGAGCTACTTTATGTTTTTTTAACTACAAAAAACTTAATACAAATTTTATATTAGATTACATCATTTAAATAGAATTTCGTGTTTCTCTTCTTTACTTTATATTTTTGTTTTTGATTTTTCAAAATTATTTCAAATATTAAATAAATATAAGGAAATACTTAGAATAAATACACGTACATGATAATCAAATTACAAGAAGCCAAATAATTTAATTTTCCAATTCTTTGGTTGAATGAAGGTAATTAATTCCTTTTAATTAGAAGTCTTCATAGAAAAAAATCAGTATATATATATATATATATATATATATATATATATATATATATATATATATATATATGATTTTGTGTGTTTGTATGTGTGTGTGAGATAGAGAGAGAGAGTGTGTGTTTTTGTGAGTATGTGTGTGTGTGTGTGTGTGTGTGTGTGTGTGTGTGTGTGTGTGTGTGTGTGTGTGTGTGTGTGTGTTAGTATGTGTTTGTATTTATATTGAGGATAATCAATGTGATTCCGTTGTTGAGTATTTATTTAATTTCACTCATTGGAGGTGGTCCTGAAGCGGGTATACACAAAAGTACTGTGTGCTGAGTGAAGTTTTTTGAAAAGGTGGCGAATCGTTGTAAAAGTTTTCAGTTGGCGATTTACCAAGTTTGAAACAAAATGTAATATAAGTATGTTTATCAAATGTATTTGTACAGTATCTAATATCTATATAATTTAACTGTATAACGTTTGTTCCTATAAGTTGACTGTAGTTATGTAGTTAGTAAATGGTAATTATATAACTATCCTGATAATATTTATATCATTTATCAGTTTTTCATTAAGTCCAAGGCTTTGATCAGACACGAAAATTAAGACTCATAAAACTTGCAAAAAGGGCAAGCATCAACCGCACTCTATTATACCTGAACCAAGTAATGAGAGAGTTCAGCATGAGGCAGAGAGGTAAGAGAAGATTGAAGAATGTTCGGCTTCAGTAATGAAATCCATTGGAAATAAGGTTTTAAAGTGGACCTTGTTTCCTGTGAATACATGTTTGATTGCTAAATACAGGTGTTTACAAACAGCTGCTCTGCGAAAAACGGCCACCCCGAAAACAAAAAAAAACTAAGCTAAAGAAACAATAAAAATATTCCTAAAAATATACTAAAAGTCAGAAAGAACAAACTTTTAAAATTATATACAAATACAATTGGTACAACCAGAAGTGAGAGTACAGAATTAGTATTTTTTAATTAGAATTAGAAAAAGCATTGTAATTTTAAGAAATAATTATGTATTACTGCATTTATGTAAACTGATATCAAAGTATTTCACAGTCCCTTTTTTAAAGAGCAGTTATATAACTTTTCTTAAACGCGTGAACGGAACGTATACTATAGTAATTTCCTTCATATAGGTATACATATTTACTGTGGTAGCTTGAAGGGTTTTGGTGAACAAAACTTGTGTGTATATGATTTAGATTAGACTTGAAAATAAATAATTTTATTATTATGTTTTTTTAAAATTCCTATAATATTGAATGGAGCAATAATAAATCCATCCAAAGTGTCTGCAGTTATTGTGAATGCCACTAAGACGATGTATACCACGCGTAAACGTTTTGAAAGTAGATTTAAATCAAAGTGTATAGCTTTAGCTTTAACATTCTCTCAGACCATCCCTGCATTATAGTAATTAGAAATAGTGCCTGTTAAAATTATACAACAGTTGTAAAACACATGTGTTGTACTTCTGGAAACATGTACCGTTAGGACTTATGCAGTTTTTAAATCTTGAAAACCAAATCAGTTAAACCAAAAAACCTGTTAAAATGAAACATCTTAACAAAGTATAAAGTTTTTATTAATTCAAATACTAATGTAATTTTTAACTGAAAATTAGTTTCTATATGAGTCTGTTGTTATAGAGTGAGATTCCTCTGAAGACAGTTTCTTTGTAAAAAAACAATATATGAAAATTTTATATGTGATTGGAGATATTATTTATATATTAAACCAAATTTATATCTATTAATTATAGTTCAAAATATATATATATATATATATATATATATATATATATATATTTATTTATTTTAATATATATATATATATATATATATATATATATATAAATCAATATATAAATGTTTTCTTGTACAATAATACAAAACAACTAAGGTTTTTCAAATACAAGAATTATCTATTAGTTTTTGTTTAAAACTTTTCGTTGATAAACAGTGACACCAACATTCCATTTTTGATGATGTTGGTACTGTTTATCAACGAATAGCTTTGAATAAACATTAATAACTAGTTCTTGTATTTAAAAAAACCTCAGTAGTTTTTGTTATATATATATATATATATATATATATATATATATATATATATATATATATATATAACAAAAAACAAATTATTTTCGCAACAGTCTATTTATATTCGTATTGTCTATTTAATAATGTCTAGAGTTATTTACGAAGTAGTTATATTTAGTATTTATCATCGCAACAAAAGTGTATTTGCAACTTATTTGCCTTTTGTTACAGAGGATAGGCGTTGTCCACGGGGAAGAGCTCCCGTATATATTTGGCGCTCCGCTGGTCGAAGGTCTCGGCCACTTCCGAAGCAACTTTACCAAGTCCGAGACTGCACTTTCGGAATCGATATTGACTTATATCGGAAACTTCGCCCGGACTGGGTAAATATACTCCACCTCCTGCACAAAGCTGACCACAACACTCCATTTACTCTGTGATTTATAGCGCTGCCAGTAGACACTATATATTATCAATTTTGCAACAGAAGTCTTGCCATGAAACGTTACTAAACGCTAATCAATACAAGAAATTATTTTGCCATTATACTCTGGATGGTTTGTGGTACGTTGTAGTTGTAAATGGTAGAAACACGTGTGTAAATATAGCTTGCTAACAACGGACTGCGAAGCGCTGTTATGTATGTCTGCTAATGAGCATTACTTTTATCAGGTGTTTCTAAACTAAAATTCATTTTATTATCTTTTAAACTTTAATAACTTTTTTATTATTTTAGATATTTCAAGGTATTTTTACTTAACAAGAATGTCTTCACTATAAGAAAATTATTTTTTTATTACAGTTTAGGTTAGTTCATAAAATAATTTTGAACAAAATTATAAGTTGCATTTGATTTTCTGTTAATAACTATTCGTTAATAGTTTTTCATCTACATATTACAATTACATTTATTTATTCTGATAAATATAATTTTCTTTAAATTAAAAATTTGTCATTTTTTATAGACAAACTTATTTTGTTATTTAGTATTTTGTTCCCTCTATGAAAGGGTTTTGAAATTAAGACATTTGTTTTACCAAGTCACGAAAAAATAATAATCAGAAAGACGTTTCTAATAATAATATGTTGTCTTTTTCGTGTCTCTTATCACGCAATATAGTTCCAAGTTGATTTAATCACTCGAGGTAAGGCTCTACCAGACGATCCAATTGCAGACGATCGGTTAAAACAAACATCTAAATTTTATTATAAATATATTGATTTTACCTGATATTAAGTATATTTATTTGTAGAATTTATTTATTCAATATTTATAGTTTAATTTAATTTAGAAGTACTCAAAATTTCGATCGCACTTTTAAAATTATATTTCACTGACACAACACAGTCATTATACTGCCATTTTGCACGAAATATGTGTGATTGCTTAACTAAATTACATAGTTTGACTTTGCCATGTTTGAGAATGATGTAAACTCGTCGAGTTGTAGACAGTGCCAAATCACCTAGACGTATACTGCGGCAATTTATTTAATTGACAAATCGCCCAAGTTGCCCTCACAGTCGTAATGAATGAGTTTCAATTGTGCACAACTTGAGTTGCACGGGGGTTGCTAAAGGATCGATAGTTATTCTACATTCTGATTCGTGCTGCAGTGTTGCACGTAAGATTTCCAAACACACTCATATCAATCACTTAGCATACATCATCAGCGCAACTTATTTTATGGCAACAATGTTTGCCTTATTACTCAACACTATATGTCATGGAGTCTTTTCATCAGTAGTTGTTAATCTACATAAATCATGTTATTCTAGAGTAGCTGCATACTAACGTATGGAATTAATCTACAGCAGCAATGGAAATCCCCATCCCTGGCCTTTCCATTATTCACCTTCCTTTTCCCATAGGTAAAGATAATTCAAAAATTAATTATAATTAGATTCCCAATAGTTTCCCTCAAACTAGTAGAAGTGAGAACACTTTGGGACAAACTACCCCTAACTGGCTTGTACTTCATCTAGGACTATAGGGGCGGTTTTGGATGATGGAGGCGGCCGTTGCGGCCTTGATCCTAGCCTTGGGGTTGGGTTCGACCACGTCTAAATTTATTCTAACCCACTAACCTAAGCTATCCAAATTTCGTCTAACCTAACCCACCCCTAGGTGTTGGGGTGTCCTCAGCTACGTTCAGGGCCTTCCCCGGGGGATGCTCCGGGGGTAGATTCGGGGTGGGGGGTAGTTTTCGAAAAAAATTTGGAAAAATGTGTCTCGACTGATAGGGTGTGTCTAGAGTGCATTATCGCTACGGTTGGGGGTGGTTTCACCTAGGGGTAGTTTTAAATAAAATATGACATTGCCAAAAATTGATCGTTTGGATCAAATGACCGTACGGGATATGTTTAAAGTCCATTTTGGCTAGATGTGGGGGTGGATTCACCTGGGGGTAGTATTCAGATTACCAGAAATGATCGGTTCCTGGAGTAGTTGTCTTAGGTAAAAGCCACCTAGGAGCCGGGCCTCAGGTAAAGCCATCTCAAGGCCGACCCTTAAGTAAAGTAATCCTGGAATAGCTCCGGTGGTGGGGGTAACTTTTGGAAAGATTTAATGGTTATCTGATGACGTATCAGCGCTCGAGCGACTCTAGGCAAGTAGTAGGCTCACCCTAACTATAGTGGTCTACCCTAAATGTTTCGGGTGATGAGGAGCAAGGGTATATGATTGCCAAACTCAAAATTTGTCTATGCTAATAAATTAATAAACAAAGCAACAAGGCCTTATCGCTCGAAGGAATACGCGTGACCTACATAACCGGAAACCGTGTGCTGGACATGTGCAAACATGCAGGGATAAAATATTATCTTGGAGGTAGAGCCACCCAAACCTCAGGTATAGCATCCCTGCAGCCGGTGACCAGGTAAAGCTACTATGGACCCTGGAGTCGTGCTCGAGGTAAAGTCAGCTAGGAGCCAGGCCTTAGGTAAAGCTACCACTGAGGCAGACCTTAGGTAAAGCCACCCAGGTGTCAGACCTACGGTAAAGTCACCCAGGAGTCGTGCTTGAGGTAAAGCCACCCAGGAGCCGGGCCTCAGGTAAAGCCAACCCGAAGCCACGCCCTAGGTACAAAAACCCATGGAACCAGGCCTTAGGTAAAGCTACCACGGAGTCGGGGCCTAGGTAAAGCTACCATGGAGTTAGACCTTGGGTAAAGCTAACACGGAGCAAGGCCTCAGGTAAAAGCCATCCCGAAGCCTGCCCATAGGTAAAGTAACCCTGGATTCAGGCATTAAGTGGGGGGTGGTTATCAAATAATTTATGAAATTACCAAAAAATGATCGGTTAGATCAAACGACCAACGGTCCAACTAAACGCTAATTTTAACCGACCAACAATTATACATAGAGTTCAAATAGTCAACAAGCTGAATCGACCAATCACAACGCAGGAGCCCGGTAGGTCTACGCAATACAACGCAAACGGTCGCTGTAAGACGTGAAGGTTATATACCGTGTTAAACCAATATATATATATGATAGCCCACATAATGTGTTAAACAAATACGCATGCAAGCCTACATACATACTATGCTAGGCCAACATACACGGGCCTACTATGTCTGTAAACCACAGGCCAAACCCCTTATGATCTGAGAACAGGTTATACCTGAAAACAGGTTTGCAGCTCTGTATTTCTCTGGACTATCCACGTGACAGTTCTATTCAATTAGGTCTTTATGTATAATAATAGCTTACTATTAGTTTGGAATTATGTAGCCTACTAATAGAAAGGGATATTCCTAGGAAAAAGAGAAAATATTTACCTGAATACAGGTTTGCAACTCTGAATTTCTCTGGACTATCCACGTGACCGTCCTATTCATTTAGGTCTATATCTATAATAATAGCCTACTATTAGTTTGTAATTATGTAGCCTACTAATAGAAAGAGATATCCTTAGAAAACGTATACAGATTTGCAGCTATGTATTTCTCGGGACTATCCACGTGACCGTCCTATTCAATTAGGTCTATATCTATAATAATAGCCTACTATTAGTTTGTAATTATGTGGCCTACTAATAGAAAGGGATATTCCTAGAAAAAAGAGAAAATATTTACCTGCATACTGGTTTGCAGCTCTGTATTTCTTCGGACTATCCACGTGATCGTCCTATTCAAATAGGTCTTTATCTAGGTTAATAGCCTTCGATTAGTTTGGAATTATGTAGCTTACTAATAGAAAGGTATATTCCTAGAAAAAAGAGAAAATATTTACCTGCATACTGGTTTGCAGCTCTGTATTTCTTCGGACTATCCACGTGATCGTCCTATTCAAATAGGTCTTTATCTAGGTTAATAGCCTTCGATTAGTTTGGAATTATGTAGCTTACTAATAGAAAGGGATATTCTTAGGAGAAGGAGAAAATATTTACCTGAAAAGAGGTTCGCAGCTCTGTATTTCTCTAAACTATCCACGTGACCGTCCTATTCAATTAAGTATTTATCTAGAATAATAGCCTACTATTAGTATGGAATTATGTAGCGTAGGAGAAAATACGTACCTGTATACAATATTGCAGTTCTGTATTTCTCTTGACTACCCATCTCGTCCTATTCAATAATACCACAAAACAGGCAGCTTTAGGCATTGTTGACATGTCTTTACTCTGGTTTGATCACCTCTTCCTATCCTAGATTTATTCATAATAAAATTGACCTAAGTGTTTACATTTGATAAAAGTTTCCTTCAACTAAACTCATCTAGATATGACGATCATGAAAGCTGAAGGATTTACATTAAATTATTTGTTAGTGTTAATTAAATTTCTTTTGTTTTAGGAACCCGAACTCTTTCCAGAAACAGGAACCTGTGATGAGTGTGTCAAAAGAGAGAAACAGGTTTCGCAGCATCCAGTGGGAGGAGTACGACTTTGTGCATCAGAAATATCTAGAGATTGGTAAGTTCTAGACAACAGTTTTTGTAGCCTTGCTAATATATGGAAATGCAAACAATAGATAACTGTTTGATTTATAAGATAGAATATTTGAAATACGGTAATTTATTGAGTTTTTAAACAAATGTTTTGTAGCAATGAATACTTATTCATAACATATCTTTTGATAACCTAAACTGCAATAAATATATATTACATAATTAATCAAATTGCATTTTAGTTTAAACGAATGTTAGGTTCTGATATTTTGAAAAACCCCTTCTTCTTCTTATTTTTATTTTAAAGTGATATTCAGAAATAATAAATACTTATATACCACCACAAAAATAGTTCACTTTACACAAAGCAGGGAAACAAACTAGTTGTTATTTGTTGAAGTTAAATCAAATTAATATTAAGATGAACATACAATTTTTAAATTCTTGATTTTATTGATGATTGTTTTCCTAACAGTAAGGAATATAAATATATTTATGTTTTGTATAATTTACCTAATCAATAAATTTACCAAGCCAATGATGTTAGTTATTGATAATTGGTAAATCAATCAAGACCAATAAACATTGGTCTATAGATAGATGTAAAATCATAAAATCAATTTAAATTCTTATTGGCAACAGCTGATTAACTGATAACTCCTAATAATATAAATAATATTCCGTATGTTTATTTTTAATGTTATTCAAACTGTGACTTCAGGTTTAAAACCCAAAATGAAGAACCACTTCCGGTCGCACCAGTTGTCTATTTGGCTACGTTTGATCCCAGAACTACACCGGGCGGGAATGGAAGACGTCATCGCTAGGCACAATTTGTTCCACAACCACCATAGCAGTGCCATTTACGATGGTCCGATCCGACCCGATACCTCTAACAAGCACCCGGCCCACCAGCGAGGTCATCTACTCAATGGCACTGTAGCAGAAGTTATTCTCCCCATCACAACAATGGAAACCATGGTGACCACGTGCGTGACTCTGCAGCTGGGCTCCTGGAACAGTTCCTCCGATGGTATCGCTAGTTTGGAAGCAGTGGCGGCATACTCGACGGCACTAAACGTTACCATCGCCATTGGTTGCTCGCTTCTAGTACTGAACATCCTTATCTTCGCCGGGGTTTACTACCAAAGAGATAAGACAAGGCTGGAGATCAAGAGCCTCCAACAGCAGAGGACGATGCGAAACAAACACTTCCCGACAAGCACCAGCGTCATCGTCGATATGGACCGAGACACATCAACAATGGTGTTGACGCACAATTCACCATCATCAGGCACTCTCACTAGGTTCGTCAACAACGTATTGAAACCACGGCAAACTCTAGTGACCGCCAGACACATACCCAGGAGCATGTCTACGACTAACTGTACAGAACTGAAGAATATTTCTCCCAATGGCTCCACCACTCAGATTCCGAAACCTCCCCCACCTCCTAAAAGTAAGAGTCCTCCTGACAGCCAGGTGTATTACCAAGTAGATAGTCGGACGTACTGCCACACTCTCCCGAAAAGTGCGCTAAGGGTTCCTGCGGCCGCTATCAGTGAGATGAGAGTATGATAATGGCGGCCAGGTTGAATTAACAGAACAATGTTTTTGTATATATAAGAGTTTAAATCGAATTTATGCGTCATTATAGCCGTTTGTTATGTTTGTTGTTTTTATTAAATATATATTTCTGGAAACGGATGTAAGTGTATTTCTTCTGCGGGCTCTGCAATTAACCATGCCATATTCGAGGGATAATTCTCTCAGTTACACACCAGATTTAACTTATCACAGATTCCCGTTGTTCTATGAATTTATAAGACAATTTGTTTAATATGAAGAACATGTCGCCGATATGGTTTCCCTGACACTGAGGTTAAATCAGCTTTATTATTTATCAATAGCAACATAGGCCACGCATATTAACCTATTATTATTTTTTACAACACATCCAACCAATTCTTTATTGCCACTGAATGTAATTCCATTAGGGATGAACGGATTTGTCAGTATTTTATCCTTCTGCAACAATATACGCTTATATCTGGCAGAACAGAAAAGCAATACCTCTGAAAGCATAATAAAAACATAAGTTTTTCAAAGTGTAATTTATGAAATCGTTTTCAAAAAAATAGGTTGTATTAATTGTTTTTACTGCTATGGGTTGTCAAAAAGAAAATAATAATAAATAACTTCTTGGGAAAGGGTTTTTCTAAACTATATTCTGCTTATCATACATATATTTCTTTTAAAGTTACTTTCATTACAATTTAGTGCATTCTTTACATGTACGAATATTTCAATTTTTACTCTGTATCACTATAGTTTTATTTGTTTAACAAACACTATTCAGTAAGTCGTTCGTTAAGTGGTGAACTTTTTTAAAGATTGAGCTTTAAAAATAATACTTTTTGAAGAAATACATTAAACATTTAGTGTGTGTCTTTTATAGCCTATGGTTCACACCTCCCGATGCCTAATTTTAGTAATAATGGTGCATTGTTTAAAATTCATACACCATCTGGTGTAATTTTGATTTACAACTTGCCCTGTGTACATGTAAACCGTAAGCTGTCACACTGTTTCCATTGTAAATAAAGTAGTAAGGTATACTTATAGCTGTATGTAAATAAAAATATATTTTGTATGAAACGGAGCGAGTTTTATTTTCCTCACTTGAACTCGAGTAAGTGAATGTGCGTCATCTATAATGTGATGATTGACGATGGCGGGATTTCATAAGCAAGTTCTCTCCTTGTCACTCTGTCACAGACAAATCGTCTCTGCAGCGAACCTGGGTGAAAGCGGAATAAGGCTTGTGCTAACACTCCTTTCTCTGTACAGTAGATTTGTTTCTAATTAAATGTATACTCATTACAGTATAAATATTTTTGTTACACACCCTCCAAACACATATCGTAATAAACATATTTATTAATAATTTAAATAAATATGCAAGCAATAAATGGTTCCAGTGAAAAAATACAGATACTATATTTAAAAAAGTATTTTTAAAAACAAATTTTTCAATTGAAAACTATTTTAGACGCCGCTGATAATTTTTTTGATGGAGATAAAACAATCAGTTATTGTTATGAGACCATTTTCCGTTAATATTTGTAAGATGAGCGGATTTTCTCAAACATTTATGAAAGCAGATACTGAACTGAAACAGATAAGGTTGTGTAACGTAATAGCTATTTGGAGTTTAGGTTTAGATCATTTTCTGACACATTTTTATTATTTTATAAATGAGGTTATTTTGTATAGTTTCATGTAACAGCTGTTCTTATCCTTCATGTTTTTTTTTTAAGTTTTGAAATGTAACTAGGTTTCCTAACGTGTAATGAAATGATACTGTCGTCCACTATAATAATAAGTGATATTACAGGTTTTATCAACCCACCCACCAAAACTATAGGAGGAGTTTATAAAATATACGAAGCTATTTCGAACACTTACCTACCCATTCTCTTTCCGACTTGTTCCTGTTGTATTCTGTCCATCTAGTTGTTCCACACACCCTTGGATTTTTCTACTTCCTAGACTTTTGCAATT
>JBAIZL010000083.1:0-42500 GCA_036971475.1 Prosapia bicincta | reverse complement strand
GAGTTGCTCCCTAAAAGCATTACTTACAAATCAGGTTTGACACTGTAAAACTTGAAACGCTAAGCACCTAAATTTCTTTATTGTTCTTTGTACTTAGGTATACTGAAACAAGCTTCCAACACGTTTTAGTCAATGAGAATTGTGCAGCAGGATTATGACTTATTAGCATTTATTTAACACAACATTTAAGCCATTTATGAAAACATTGACACAATTTTCTTTTCAGATTAATTAATACTACTATAAGTTAGATTATTCTACTTATTCGAAACAGAAAGTACGTATAGCACAGCAGCTTAAGTTAAACTTTTGCGTACATGTTGCTAACTCATTTACTATAATCAGAACTCTAACCCCTGTTAATACCAATTTCTCATTATATTGGAATGTACAAAGTATTAAAAATCTTCTATCCCTCTATCTCTCTCTGTCTCTCACTCTCTCTATCTTTTTTTGTCTCTCTCTCTCACTCTCTCTATCTAATTTTCTTTCCCTCTCTCTCTCTCTTATATATATTTTAGCCGAATAGATATTCATAGCCGTATATATATATATATATATATATATATATATATATATATATATATATATATATATATATATATATATATATATACATATATATAGTCATTATTTGGAGTACATCCGTTCCGAAATGTCGGAACTGCGATTCTATGTACTTTTGAATGAAAGTATGTAATCCAGATATAGATTATTCATCATATTTTTCCATCCGTGGAGGAATACCTATCAACACATATATATAATTAGGCGTGTATATAATTATATGCAATTATAATTATATACATATATATATTTATTTATTTATATGTATATATATGTATATATATACATATATATATTTCATAAACAGTTTACAAATTTTTTTAGCTGTCGAAAAGCTTACGGAATTTTAAATATGAACATACTTGTTTGTGAAATGTTTAAGAAATAAAAAATATTAACAAGAAAAAATACAACCAATAATCTACAATATGCTACCAATTTATATTTCAGTTTGTACCTCGATAGACCTCTGACATGCATCGTTACAGTTCAATCTTTGAGAGTTATTTATATATCCGGCTTTGCCTTTAGGACTTATCCTATCCAGGTATTTCGTATTTCTCTTTCCGATGGTATACAATTCATCCTATTTTTATTGTTTATTATTTTAAAATTTCATTAACATAAGAGTTTGTTTCGATTTCATTTCTCCAATTAACTTTTGTTCCTTATCCAAGCTATTTTTGTTTTAATTTTTAAAATTTTGTCTAGCCATGGTTATTATTATTATTATTTCCTGATAGTTTTCATTTCTGTCACTAATAACTTTTTCTCGCTATGTTATGTAAAAGTATCACTGTAAAACTAAAATTATATATGAGATTTGTGTTATCTTTGGGGTAATTATATTGTATAAAATTTTGTTCTTACGTTACGGTGATCTGTCTGCTTCAATCAATCTTTTCTCTGTCATTGTACTCATTCTTAAGGTATTTTCTAAAAATATCTAGGATTCCATATTATTTTAGCCATATGTTTTTATTATTCATTATAATATTCCAAATGCCTTTTTACTTTGTGTTTTCATGTTTATCTTCATGACCTCGCTAACCTCATTACATCGACTTTTCACACGCTTCGTCTGTAACAAAATGTTAGTATCAGTTACAGTCTGAGCAGCTACTTGAATGTCAACCTAACGCGATATGTCGGTCATGCTTTGTCCTCACATCTCCACTTTCTTCTCCATGGCTACAGAGAAACGTATAGTTTCTAATAAAAGAAATAACTAGTGATAACATTCGAAAACAAATATTTTATAACTATAGGAACTGAAAATAACGCTAAAACCTCAGCAGTATGTTTGTTGTATTATGTATGAACCCACAGCAGCAGAAAAACTCTACTTGGAACAGTTTTATTTATCGAGCAATATGATTACCAACAAAGTACACAAACAGGATTTCACGCATAGAATAATTTAAGAGAATCTGAGGTATCTTAAAGAGTAAACAACGTATTTTACATATCAAAGTACTGTACAAATATAACATCAAAGTAATTCAACGAGCGAAATAATGCAACTGCTAGGAAGAGTCTGCGTTATCCTTTAAATGTATAACTCAATTACAAATTTTACTTGCCATTTCATTTATTAGTTTATTTTCTAAATCCTTATGTTCAAACACGAACACCTGTGGTTGGTTTTTCACAAGGGCCAGGGTTTTTCAAAAACGAAAGTTTACTAATTATTAAAAGCATGAGAGTTATATAAAACGAAAATTAAATTTACAATATCTATAAAATTCATACGAAATTAATTATAAGTTGTACATAGTAATTGTGCAGAGATTGGTTCATTGTATTCAATATTTTAATGATATACATGAACACTAATTGTTCCTATGAATAGCGGTTATTGACTTTTTAAGTTAGAAGCTGAAGGATCTGAGAAGATTAGAGAAACAAATTTAAATTATTATTTATATTTTTAAAACATGCGATATCTATATTTATCCAACGTATATCTGTATGTATGCGTCTTAGAGTTTCTATAAATAGGAGTATTTTTATTTCCTTTTGCAATCTGAAGAAGCCTCAGCGTAAGAAGAAACACATGAATTCTATGAAGGAAACCAAAGTCTTTCAATACTTTCATCCACGTACGTATACCTTATAAAATACCGTTATAGTGCTATATACACACCTACAATGTTTAAAAAGTCTCTATATATTGGTTTGGATACACAGTATTAAAATGTAACAAATTTCTACCTGTCTAATTTTTGCTTAGACATGTTTTTCAGTCCCCCTTTAATTGAAAACTAGAGAGAAATTCATTGCGAACGGAAGTTTATGAAATTTTAACGCCCGGGAAGTGTAGTGGTAACTAACTGAATAAGTTCACAAACAGTAATTCACTCATAGAATACGGGAGCAGAATCCGAGATATTTTAGCGAGAATACAATTTATTCTAGTATTAAAGTACTCTACGATTATAACATCAAAGTAATTCAACGAATTAAGCAATGTAAGTGCCAGGAGGATCATGCGTATTCTTTCAAATAGATAACTTAATTACAAAATTTACCTACCATTATACTAAATAATAATTTATTTTTTAAATCTGTATTTATATACTTAAACACCTCTGGTTGGTTTTGCACATGAGCCAGGGCTTTTCGAAAACTAATGTTTACAAAATCTTAAAAGCATGAGGGTTATAGAAAACGAAAATTACAAATAAAATAACTTTAAAATTATTACTTATTAAATTACAAATTGTACATTGTAACTGTGCAGAAATATTTTCATTGCATACAATAATTTTAATGAATTACATGAAACACTATTTGTTCTTATGAATAGCGGATATTGATTAAATAGGTTCAAGGCTAAAAGGTCTGAGAAAATGAGGGAAAACAATTTAAGTTACTAATTATAATCATTTAACATGCGATATGTATATTTATCTAACATATATCTGTATGTGTGCGTCTTAAAGTTTCTATAAGTAGGAGTTTTTTTATTTCCTTTTGCAATCTGAAGAAGCCTCAGCGTGAGACGAAACACATGGATTCTATGAAGGTAACTTTAACCTTTCCATGCTTTGATCCACGTAAACCTGATATAAATTAGTTATAGATATAAATTTGTCTGCAAAACCTAGTAGGCCTACATGTTTCTGACCTTGTCTGCAAAACCTAGTAGGCCTACATGTTTCTGTCCTTGTCTGCAAAACCTAGTAGGCCTACATGTTTCTGTCCTTGTCTTCAAAACCTAGTAGGTCTACATGTTTCTGTCCTTGTCTGAAAAACCTAGTAGGCCTACATGTTTCTGTCCTTGTCTGCAAAACCTAGTAGGCCTACATGTTTCTGTCCTTGTCTGCAAAACCTAGTAGACCTACATGTTTCTGTCCTTGTCTGCAAAACCTACAATGTTATATACGAACCTACAATGTTTAAACGTGCTATATATTAGGTTTGATACACATTTTAAAATGAAAAAAATTTCTACCTGTCTAATTCTAAGCTTAGACATATTTTCCAGTCACACTTTAGTTGAAAACCAGAGAGAAATTCATTGCGAAAGGAACTCTTTGTAAATTGTACGCCCGTTTAAAGCAATGGTAAATACAGAGGGGATCACCGTCGGGTAATAAACACTTTCTCCTCATTAAAAACAATATAAACACTAAGACCTTTCCTTAAATGGAATGAATATTTAAACGGAATATTTATCATAACTATTTATACGAGTATTTCGTTTAATTTCTGGGTGACATTTTAACAAACCAATCGTGTTGAAGATTAAAAAACATAAGAATTTTTGAAATATATCGGAATAAAAATTTAAAATTCAGATGGTTGAATCAGAATAGATCACAAACACGCGGAAGATTTCTAGTTCAGACTACGCATTCCAGACTGTCTTGTTGAGCGATTTCTTAACAGCTGACTTGGTTTAAACAATAAAGTATTGACAAGAGTGCGTTCCCTGAACATTCAAGCTTATTCAATTTACCATACTAGCTGCAGCATTATAGTTGATTTATACACTATGGGTTCTATTTACGCTAGAATAAATTATAAATATACTTATTTCACGGAGATTCTACAATCTATTGTATGTTATTAACTTACAGCTCGTTCATGTATATACAGATATATATAGGCAAATATAGAGTATGTTAGTACGTATATACTAAAATGATGAAAGTGTGGGAGCTAAAAAAAACAAGAAGATGAAGATGAAGGTACATTTAAATACAACCCATACATACATAAAATATATCGGTGATATATGTTTGCTTTCAGCTGATAATTGGTGAGATACAGTTATTGGGAGTATACCAGGAAGAAGCCTTTTTTGCTTTCTAAGTATTTTCTGTTACCTAAATGAAATGGAAGGCTGGGCGTTAAGGGCAAATACTACATGAGGAAATTGCATGTTTCTAATATTTGATGGTACAAAATTGTCCTTGGTTAAAGGGTGGTTAAGTTTCAGGGGTTAGATAGTGTGCGAAAATGTTTGAATATAAAATATGTATAATAATTAAAATCTTCGATATCTTGGTTATACCATAGGAAATAATGGGAGTGATACCTTCCAGGTAGTTCTTGAAGATAAGGTCCAGACAGAGAGGACAGTCGAAAAGAGATGAAGATAATAGTTGAATTATCTAAGAAAATGATATCTGGTAATCTTCCTAAAGAGTTAAAAATATGTTTATGAAACTGCTTCTCATTGAACTCTTTGAATAGCATGTAGATAGTCTTTCCAGATCCTTTCTTATATAATATTACTCTTTCACTAGGTTTGTGTTTCAGATGCTTTATAATGGCCTAATAATATAATTGTATCTTACATAGAGGCAATATTCGTGATACAATAATTCCTTAAATTACAAACTTACATTATAAAACACAGAATTAGATTTAATATTTAATATTTTCTTCTAATTACGCATTTCAGCTGTCAGCCATATAATCAGTAATAAGTGACAGACGTTAATTACTAAATTCATGTTTTTATGTTTACTTCTAAGGTAAAATTCTCGGTAACTAAGAACTTTGAAAAATTCCATTAAAATTAAATACATTTAAATGTGTACGGAAACAATTAACTTATGACCCAATTCTACAGAGTGGTTATAATAATAACAGTTTTATAAACACAAAACCCACGACCTTTATGTTCTGAAATGCTTTAAAATTTCTAAACACGAGGAGAGAAAAGAACCTTAATTCACTTCAACTTATTACAATAAAAGGCGCATTGAAAAACTCTGGAAACATAAATCGCAGCGCACAGGTCAGCAGCTGTGAACGCTATTGAGCCTGTTACCGCCATTTAATTAGCGGAAGAATGAGGGCTGGGGGCGAGCACTGCGGCAAACCACAAGTTGAAATATGTCGCTTTCTTAAAATTCATAAAATATAGTTGAGCGTTGTATTTCTTTCTTTGGGATGTAACGTATAGTTATGTTCGTTTTCTACTTTTCCTCTAAAGCAGATTCATTTCTGTAAAAGTGAAAATCAATATAAAACAAGAAAATATGTTTACATAACAAAACTATTGCAACATTTCAATAGGTACTTTTAATCCGCATATTTTTATTTTGAAATATATTAGAGAAAACCTAACTATATTTCTATACTTTCCTATTTATAAAATGGATGAGGTGAACAATTTTATTACATTTAAATTTTGTTTTAAAACATTGCTACAGATTTCGATCTAAACCGTGATTTTTTTTAGAGCCTAAAATATTTTTAATAATAAAAAGGAATAGAAACAATTTATACAGAACTTGAATATTCTAAGCAACAATAGTTTGGAAATCAATAACCTTATAGGGTTAGTGATATAAAAACTATATTCAGAATAATGGATGGAAGAAATATCAATCAAGAAACCGTCACGCTTGCATTTAATACTGTCAATTAATGAGGTATTAATCATTATTTAAAACCTGGCCAATAGACATCCTTGAGACACACATTAAGTGCTACGTACAGTATTCTAAACAATATTTAATTTGTGTTCAATTTTGTACTCTTAAAAAATTAACAAATTTTTAAAGTTTTAAAATATACAATCTATAAAAATTTATATTCTGTGATAAATAGTTTTAACCCTATCTCTTTCTATATAGTTCGTTTTATATGTGAGTTTTTACGTTTTACCCATAAAACTGTAGTTTAACAATACATTTAAACTTACGGAATGCTTTTAAAAGGTCTATAAATTATTTTAAAACCTAATTTTTGCTTCTAATTATATTTTATGTTGCACATACAGAACAAAATATAGATTTATAGTATATTCGGAATTCGTGAAATTATTGAATATGTGTATTTTTAGACTATAGTTTTCCATAGAAGTGGATTTCCATACAGTTTTAAAATATGGAATTATAACATATGATTAGGAATTAAAGACTTCATAGTCTATAAATAATATAAGTTATTTCAAAGCATATAACATATCTGAAAAGAGATTTTGTTGGTTTTAATATTTTATTGCCTTTAAATATTTCTTTAAAAAATTGTTACAGGTGTCGATCCAAGTCATGATTCGTTTTCAGAGACTACAATCTATTTAATATTACTAATCAATAGAACTAAGCTATACAGAGCGTGAGTAGTCGTGAATTCGTAATATAAAATTATTTATTTTGTTTATTTGTAGACTGTAATTTTCCATAGAAGTGTGTTTCCATACAGTTTTTAAATATGGGAGTGAAACATATGATTAGGAATTAAATTCCTAATAGTCCACACATATTATAAGTTATTTAAAAGCATATAATATATCTGAAAAGATGTTTTTCTGTATTTTAATCAATAAATTATAATTT
Organism: Prosapia bicincta; assembly: GCA_036971475.1. Taxonomy (NCBI): domain Eukaryota; kingdom Metazoa; phylum Arthropoda; class Insecta; order Hemiptera; family Cercopidae; genus Prosapia; species Prosapia bicincta. The sequence continues at coordinate 35,130 of JBAIZL010000083.1, read as the reverse complement.
TCCGTTCCATAGTGCCCTTAAATAAAATAGAATAGTCTCAATAAACATGACGAAAACGCGGTCAACGAGCCTCAATATGAAAAGAAGTGCTTGAAATTACCTTTCGCAACGTATTTCGAAGCAATAAAATACTAATGGTCGAACGTTGTATTTTTTAATATTTTACAAAATCATTTAAGGAACCCTCAGAAACAGAGCGGAAATTGCGGCAAATCCATTGCTAGAGCCAAGTTTAGGCGGGAAATGAGTTCCTCCAGGAACAACATTTCCTTTTTTAATTTTCCAATAAACATTTAATACAGCTGCAAATATCACAGAGAGATTCATTCGTTCAATGCTTTGTAACTGTGTCTATACAGAATTTTACTTTATTACTAAACATTCAGTATCTTTCTGGCAAATTAGGTTTCATGAAAGAATTATTAAAATGTTATGAATTTTTTATTTAATGTCTGGGCTGCTGATTTTAATAAGAACTTGTGTACGTTACGGATTGAGACACTTTATAACAAGTTTATTGCATGTTTACATGTTCAATGTTTTTAACAAATTCATTTGAAATTAGTTGTTGAAAGGTTTTAGAAGCGCCTAAGAATGTTTTCATATCAAAAATTGGATTACAAAACATAAATTAAAATTTATCATTATCAATATAACGCTACCTCAATGTATCATTTGTATTGAGAAATAATAGATTTTAAATCAATTGTTGCATTTATTAATTGATTAAATTAATAGGCTATTTATTAATAACCTTTTTCTCAACAATATTCAAAAAATAATCTAACATAACCTAATTGTTAAAACATTTGACAACATAACGTATGTCATAAAATTAGCTGATATATGACATCAAGTTGACTTTCAGGTTACTCAAAGTGAAGGAAATTTTATGTATACTTCCATTCAATAAGTTTTCACTTTAATAAGGCATACTGTTGCGTGTTATTGTAAACAAAACGCAAATAATTTTTATATTGTAATAAAATAAAATAATTTTTATAGCGTAAAATGTTCGCAATAATATTGATGAAATGCTTCTTACAATGTACAAAGATAAATAATGTATATACCAACTTAGAACTTTGTTACGCTACAACACGTACATTCAGCTACATGGAAACAAGGCTTCAAAACCATGTACTGCACGTGGTACTATGTGTCTTATTTTCAAATGTATATTTTTCGAAATTCGATTTAACTCCATTTCATGTCTATCTATATTACTGGTTCTTTTCTTTACATGGTCAGTTGTGTTACTTTAGAGTGAGAATTGTGATTATTATTTCATTCTCAGTAAAGGAAATGTGCTTAATAATTGAGATTTATAATTACAAAATTGCAACGAACTATTATTTTGATTAATTCACTGAAGGAGCTCTGGATAGAGCCTCAAGATAAAACACAGTCCCCTTTAAGAGGAAAAAAGAATTACAAAATCCGTATTCCTGTTACGTGTAAACGCAAACATGGTGAAATCCGGTTTACAAAGAGGTCTATGATGTAGGAGGGAGTTGGAGTCGGCTATAAGGAACCGATACACCAAGACGTATTCTGTCATCGTCTAGAATATTACAACAATGTTTTCCAGGCGGAGGTGATCGCGATCAAACTATGTGCTCAGGATATAATGGGGTCTGGCAAGAGGGGCAAGGCCATCTAGATTTGCTCGAACAGTCAAGCAGCTCTGACTGCTTTAGGTAACGTTAGTACAAGGTTTAAGCTGGTGACTGGTACTATACCTTCTCTAGCAGAGCTGGGAAAGTAAATATCCCTCAGCAAAATCTGGATTTTAATGTATTCTGGCTGAAAAGGAAATGAAAGAGCGGATGTCTTAGCAAAACCAGAGTGTATAACTCAAATAATGTTGCTGAGGGTAGGGACATTCCGCCTCAGGAGTGACACAAGAGGGTCATGGCGCATATAGATAGCTTGTGCAAGAAAGAATAGAATGCGATTTTCGGTTGCATCAATTTCAAGATACGGTGGGGATACTCGGGAGACTTGTGAAGCAAGGTACTACTCTCCTAAAGTAGACTTCAACTCAGAGTTACTCAGAGCTGGTCACATCCCATGGGATTCTGAGGAGGTGTCAATACGAAATTGGAAGATCTAGGTCCCCTGTGTGCAATAAATGCAACGAAGACCAAGAGGTAGGTCCAATCCAAGTTCTCTGTGACTGCCCTCAATTGGGAGCTGCATGAAGTAAGTGGTTTGACTGGCAAGTATGTGCACCAGAGGATATCAGAAGATTCATCGTCAGGTGGGTACTTAGATTCTGCAAAGAGTAAAGTGTCCAAAGGCTAAGTGCTTACACTGATAAGGTCTCTCCAAGTTTCTAACATCAATAATAATTATAATATGTATTTTTTTAAACAAAAATAGACAATAAAATTAAAATCTATTAATAAAATTTACGGTTTGGATGCTAGTATCGTCCGTTAATGTGTTAAATTTTTGAAGGTCAATGAAGACGTTTTCATTACATAATAAAAAAATGTTTAAATTACGCAAGACCAAATTTATTATACGGGTTAAAAAGGTTATATTCATCAAGACGTATTCATAATATCAAGACCTATTGAAACAAACGTTTTTTGAAGAAATCCTGATATTTAAAATATGTTGATTGCAGTGAATAATCAACAATTTCTAAATCAAAATTTTAACAAAACAAAGATTATTTTATAAAGTTAAAAAAAGATTATATTTGTCATTGAGTTTTTGAATATCATTAAAACATCAATAACATTAAAAATAATATTTACTGCTTTTGTTCTGGTATTGTTATATTATTTATCTTTATTGGTAATATATATTTTAACCGTTAGAATTAGGTTGAAAATAATTCTCCTCCCGTCTATGAATAATTCTTTTTATGGTCGCCCTGATTGTGATTTATCAGACCTGATGCTGAACATTCCAGACAGTTATGATAGTTTTACATCGTCGGATAATAAAACGTAAAATCAAAAATTCTGTCTTAAAGATTCATTTGATAGTTACTATATTGAAAAAGAACATTGTTTCATATTACTCTGTCAGTAGAAGCACAATACTTTAACTAGGTTATATTTCAGAAATAAAACAGACAAACTGTTAAAACTTGTGTAGTTTCATTAATATTAGTATTTTGGAAGTTCTGTAGGTAAATGTTTGTCTGAAGTACCTTTTATGTTGATTATTTGTTTGTTTGAGTATTTGTCGCAACTCACAACTTCTTAAATGAAAAAAAAACAAATCATTTAAACTTTGAAAATTACAATTGTGCTAAATTAATTATAATTATGTTTGGTTGTCGTGCAGTTGGTAAATAGAAATCTATAAACCACTAATTCACAAATTAACAAAAAACTCACTATATTTCTAATATATTTATTTCTATATATTTTTTTGAATCAACGACAATATATTGTACATAAATACATACTTATTTATTACATGTATATATCATTTGTATGTATTATTCGTACACATATATAAATCGCCCACTTGGGTTTTGGTTTGTTTTAGTGGTAATTATAATCACTCACTGTTCTTTATGAATTTTAAATCTTAGCTATTTTACATAGCTGAATATTAGATTTCAACTCCCCAATAATAATTTTCTGTTACAATGACTACATCTATGTTGTTATTCTAATAAAGAACACTCTATATATAGGTGTACACCATCGTAACAATGAAAACATTCATTACCTTACATTCGGCTTTAATTGAAAAATAAAACTATCGTTATGTTTTAATTCACGAATAGCGCAACACAGAGATAATCCATGACATATTAATGATTTATTTATAAATTTAGGCACCGTTTTTAAATGTCACAATATTCTATTGCCATTTTTAAACGAATTAAACAAAATCAGTACAAAACCAATTGCTTCGAAATTTAGTCTTCTTGTTCATTTCACCCCTTCTTTTCAACAAATTTTACATCTCAGTTTTTATTATCTCAGACTTTCTGTCTTTCTTAGCGTTAAACAGTGTATTGGAAGCATCTTTGTAACGTTTTTTTACAAACATATTTTCGGAGTGTTTGCATATTTACGTGTATATATTAAAACATATTTAAGTGTTTCCACTTAAAAAGTACTTTTTATTCTTTCAATTAACATTTCAAACGAGCCCTCATTTTACTTCATACTTTACATTTTAAATACAGTGAACACCCAAAAATACAAGATTCTGGAATTAATTTAGAGGTAAAAATACATACTAAAAATATACTGTTGGATCACAATAAATGTAATTTCCTTTACCTCAAATGCCAATCCTATGTATCATAGATTACTATTTAAGGAACTACTTGTTTTGAAAAATGATATTTATTTTATGCATAAATCAATAGATCAAGGTGCATTGCTCTACAATGCATCTTAGCTACTTAGATTATTGTAGTAACAATGTTGCAACCTATATATCCTTCGTCTTGAAAATTATATTTCTAGTGAAATATTAGGAACATAATTTTCAAATTACAATTTGCTTTACTGGAGCTGTTGTTTGGCGTGATTACTGACCTCAAACAATTCTCTGGCAAAAGGTATAATTAACACAACCATACATGTAAATATATGTATAAACATGTAAATGAAATAACTCGCAATTTTTAAACAAGAGCTTTTATTTAAGTATCATTTATTTCCAAACCAAACCAGACGTATCATAGAGAGGAGGGGGCTTTTAAAACAAAGTGTGTGACTTTTTTTTAAATGTATCTAAAGACTTCATCAACTGTAATTATTGATTAAGCTGTGTCGGTGGATATTATATCTCAAACCCTAGGTTTGCTTGACTTTTTTGTAATATATATACTGATTGTCAGTTTTAAATTAAACTATGAAGCATATATCAGTTTAAACATTACTCAATATATAACATATGACAATTAAAATTTTTTCTTGTTCGGTATGAATGGAATTTATTAAATTTGTTTTATAAATCCGTTTTTTGCTATGTATAATAAATTTTAACAATATTTTACGGTATGAATGGTTCTATTTATTTTTATGAAACACATAAATTTGAGGTAGAAACAAAACTTATCAATTCGAATATGGTAAAGGGTATTGACTTTAGAAGGAAAATTACAAACAGAAACATAAAAAAACTAAATACTTTCTAAACTTGAAGAGGTTATAATTTAATCTAACTGATAATCAAAGTAGGCATCTGTCGAAAGTGGAAGAACAGAAATAAATCAAAATACAATAAGATGCTAAATACATACGTGGTGCTACATTGAAACATAAAAATATTAAAAGCAATTTTCACTTCTCATACCATAAAATAAAATGAACTTTCTCCCTGATACATACTTTGTTCCCTAACACACAGATATACAAAATACCAAATGTACTTGAGGTAACCTCACATAACATTATAATTTACCTCTGATATCAGACTCGGTGTAAGCGTGTGAGGAAGTGTGTGCCGGCCGAAGCAAACCAATGCTGCATTTTCCTCAAATCGTTCCCAGTCACGGCAATAATTCATTAGAATCGACCCCAGTTTAAAATAAAACCTCTATCGTCTGTCAAATTGTAATTTAGTTTATCCTAAAGGCAGGCTATTGGAACGTGTGGGTTTTGTAGTAAGGTCATTGTATGAAATAATTCTCCCTCTCAAAACTAAAACAAGGAAGCGGATTCATGTATTCACGTTTACAATAATTAAAATACATCACAATAGTGAACAAGTTCAATACACTGCAAGGTCACAATAACCCAACCTATCTCTATTACTAACTATTATAAAACACTTTTGGACTTATTACTCAGGTAAGAACGGATAAATAAAATAAATAAATGCTTTCAAAAAATCATTTTGAATAGTTTTTTGAAAAAATTCCATTTTTTATTATTAATCAAAATATTTGCGTGTGATAGGTAAATGCACGCTCTTGATAGGTAAAGATTGACATCCTTTTTAATTTCATTTAACTAACTTTGTAGAATTTTTGTTTTCTTGAGTTTAGCTATTAAAAAGTGTGTATCGCTTAAAAAGCCTCAATGATTGACACATACATTTAGGTTTACGTATTTTAAAAGCTATATAGTCAATTCTTTGTATCCGGTTACTAATAAATGGTTAAATATTCTAAACATCATAGAACAGATACAAACTTCTGTAAAAGAGGAGAAATACAGTGCAAACAAGATGTATATTCATTTCTATTAATATTTCAGCAGAATTAAATTATAAACTCTTCTAATCGTAAAAGGTAAATGTAAAAAGAGATATTTAGTATACGAAGATACATATGGGTTATTAGATAATAGAATTTAGAAAAGGGCAACATACATTTTAAATTTATTGGTATGGATATAACAGAAAGGCAGCTTAGTTAACAGTGATTACTAACTGAAATATTGAAAAATAAAAATATTGACATGTGTAGAGTACCGAATGACGGCGACTCAGCCAATCAGTCAAGACCCGACAATGCTTGTGCAGAATACATCTATGACGCAGGCACTTGTGCCGATGAATCAATCAATCGGCCCACATATGTCCCCAGAACAACAGCTCCACGCTCTTCAAGAGCAAGTTAACTTCCTAGTGAGCCAAGTGAAAACACTAGAGAATCAATTAATGCAGGCTAATAATGTAATTGCAACACTGCAAGGGGAAAATCAAAATAAAGACTTCAGCCTACGCGCTGTAAGTACCCAACTAAGTGTGGAACGTAATCCAGCCCAGGTTAAAGAACGCTCCGGGCCCTACTCTCCCTTTAAGTATCCTACATGGGATGAAGAAGAGGAAATGGTAGAAGGAGAAACAGAGTGGATACTTAACGAAAACAGAAAAAGAACCAAATCTGCACCCCAAAGAAAAATTACAATAATAAAGACCAAACCCAACAGAAAAAAACCACCAAAGCAGTTAAACCACCACCAGTGATCATCTGCACTGACAGCATATCCTTACTGAACAAAGCCTTATATGGCATCAACCATAAACTTATGTGCATGAGTGACAATAAAGTGAAAATAAATGTTGATAACAGTGATGACTATAGAAAAGTGACAGAGATAATGAAACTGGAAGGATTTGAATGGTACTCTTTCGAAAATAAGCAAGAAAGGTGCATTAAAGTGATGGCGAGAAACCTTCATGTCTCAACAAGTGAAAACGGTATCAAAAGTGATCTCTTGGATCAAGGATTTGAAATCTGTGATGTTAAGCAAAAATTTAGGGTCACTAGAGATGAAGAAGGTGAGAAGCAATATAAAAAACTTCCTTTCTTCATGCTAACTTTTAGTCCCAGAACTGAAATGAAAAGGATTTATGAAATCAGATACATCTGTAACATGAAGATCTCAATTGAAGCGTTGAGAATAAATAAAATGATTCCTCAGTGCAAGAGATGCCAAGGGTTCGGGCACACACAAAACTTCTGTAACAAAACTCACAGATGTGTTAAATGTGCAGGCAAGCACCCTACTATAGATTGTACGAAACCTAGAAATGTAGAAGCCAAATGTGCTAACTGTGGAAGTAACCACCCGGCCAACTACAGGGGATGTGAAGTACCAATCAAACTCCAACAACTGCGTGAAAAGCTCATCAAAAAACCAGTACACACTGAAACAGCAGGAAACGCGGCAAGGAAACAGAAACTGACAGACCCAAGAACTGCCAAAAACCTGACTTATGCCCAAGCACTGAGCAGCAACAGACAAAGTACAAATGAGCAAAACATCACTACTAATCAAAACACCAACAGCAATGAGGTGCTGAGTATGATGAAAAGCATGATGCAGAAGTTTGAGACCTTAGAGAGATCAAACAGAACGCAATCAAACAAATTAAATGCCCTCGGGAGTAAGATTCCAGCTAATAAAAACAAATCCAAAAAATAAGTATGGATCATACAAACATACGTATTGGTACCTGGAATGCAAACGGCATTCTAAACAGCAAAGAAGAATTCTCACTCTACCTTTATGAAAATAAAATTGACATCTGTTTCATCTCAGAGACTCATCTCTCTAACCAACAATACATTAAAATAAATGGATATAATACCCACCATACCACTCACCCAGACAATCGGGCACATGGAGGAAGTGCAATCTTCATCAAAAACAACCTGAAGTACAATGAGGATCTCAACATTCGAAAAGAGGAAGCTCAGCTGACAGTGTTAAGCATTTCGTCAATGAAACAAAACTTCAAAGTGGGAGCAGTCTACTTCCCCCCGAAACATAACCTAATAGAAGACGATTACACAATGATAATCCGACATCTAGGAGAGAGATTCGTCCTTGGAGGCGATTTTAACGCCAAACATTCCCTATGGGGTTCCCGATTGGATAATACAAAAGGGAGAGAACTTATAAATACAATAGAAAAAACTGGATGTAAAGTACATTCAACTGGGAAACCGACCTACTGGCCTACAGACAGAAACAAGACCCCAGACGTTCTGGATTTTTTCATAACCAGAAAATTTGCGGCAAATTTCATTACCTTGGAGGACAGCTATGACTTGGACTCGGATCACTCATCGATCATCATGACATTGAGCGAAACTATCATCAAAAAGCCAGCGAAACCGACTTTATGCAATAAAACTACGGATTGGGAAAGTTTTAAATTACAACTAGATCAGGGAATTACCCTCGACATTGACCTGTCTACTGGGGATCATCTTGACGAGGCGGTGACAAAATTTACCAGTCTTATTCAACAAGCAGTGTGGGATAACACTAGAACAATTACTCATAAAACACCTGGATACAACTACCCTATGGAAGTAAGAAACCTAGTAAAGAACAAAAGAAGAACCAGGCAAAAATGGCAGCGTACAAGAGATCCCGTCGTTAAAAATCATCTCAATAGAGAATCCCAACAAATCAAAAGATTGATCCACCAACTGAGAGAAGACTCTGCAAACTCCTTCCTCGAGAATCTGTCTGCAGACAAAAACACTAACTATTCCCTCTGGAAAACAACGAGAAGACTGAAAAGGAAAATCCATCATGTACCACCCATCCTGAAAGAGAACAATGAATGGGCAAGATCGGACCAAGAAAAAGCTAACACGTTTGGAGATCATCTTGAAAACATCTTCAAGCCGAATGAAGCCACGAATGAAGAAGAACTTCACCTAAACACTAATAAACAGTCTAAAATTATTAAAAAAGTGACATTAAAAGAGCTTAAACGAGAACTAAAATACAACTTGAACCCGAAGAAAGCACCAGGATACGATTTAATCACAGGACTAGTGCTGAAAAAACTGACAACAAAAGGACTAAAAATGTTTTTATTATTAATTAATGCGTCCCTTAGACTTATGCACGTCCCTGCAACATGGAAAGTGGCGGAGATGATCATCATCCTGAAACCTGGCAAAACAGCAACAGAGGTCAAGTCGTACAGGCCGATATCACTTCTAACCATAATGTCAAAACTCTTTGAAAAGCTGCTTCTCAACAGGCTTAAACCTATTATCGTGGAAAAGAACTTACTGCCCGACCATCAATTTGGATTCAGGCGAGGACACTCTACGGTGGAACAGGTGCATCGACTAATTGATATCATTGAAAAAGCACTGGAAGGTGAGGAGGTCTGCTCGATTGTCTTCCTGGATGTTTCACAAGCCTTCGATAAAGTTTGGCATGAAGGCTTGATTCACAAACTCAACATGTTTCTGCCAGCCCAGTTTGTGAATCTACTGAAATCGTACATATCGAACAGACTGTTTCGAGTAAACCACGAATCTACGTATTCTGACTTCAAGGAAATACAAGCTGGAGTCCCACAAGGCAGCGTATTGGGACCAATCCTGTACTTGCTGTACACCAGTGATCTTCCGCAAACAGCCAACGTCATCACGGCCACTTTCGCAGACGACACAGCAAACGCAGCGACAGCGAAAACCGTTCAAGAATCGACAACACGCTTACAAAGATCAAACGATTCAGTTGAGGCTTGGACCAAGAAATGGCGCATCAAACTCAACGACTAGAAGGCAGTCCATGTGAACTTTACAAACAAGAGGATCCCAAACCCTCAGAGGCTCGAAATGAATGGAAGTATTATCCCATATCATGATTCAGCTAAATATCTCGGCTTGAATCTTGATGCAAAAGCCAAATGGGTCGAGCATGTCAAAATAAAACTCACAGAACTCCAGACTCGCTACAGGCAAATGTATTGGCTACTCGGTCGAAATTCACGGGTATCAATATACAACAAGCTATTGGTATATAACCAAATCCTCAAACCGGTTTGGACGTATGGTATACAGCTTTGGGGCTGTGCCAGCAAATGTCACATACAAGGGATACAACGCTTCCAGAACAAAGTACTAAGAAACATCGCCAACGCTCCTTGGTATGTGCGTAACAGTGACTTGCATTGCGATCTTGGTGTACCCATGGTCGAGGAAGTCATAAAACAGAACGCCATCAAACACGTAAATCGGCTCACTCAACACGAAAATCCTGAGGCACTGAGACTTCTCGACAACAACCACCTGACAAGACGACTCAAAAGGACAAAACCATTTGAACTCGTTGAACGACAAGAGTGACAACAATACTCTTCCTCACGCCGGTTGGCTTCCAACATCAAACAAGATACAATAGAAATCAATGGATTCTTTGTAATAAAAGCTAAAATCTAATTATCAAATGTAAATTAATGGTTGGTCAGAAATGACCAGTTTTAATAAAAAAAAAAAAAAAAAAAAAATAAAAAAAATGTGTAGAGTACGACATACAACGATAAACATTAGCCGCGAAAAAAACCTTAAATATCATGAAAAGTTTACAATATCATATTATAATATAAACTTAACATCGAAAACATACATTTTAAATAATCTGAAAATGTTTGTAAATTTTTAGGAATTAAACAAATAATTATTACACACACACACAAACACACACACAACCACACAAACACATACACATACACCACACACACATACACACACACACTCACACACACACACATACACACACACACACACACACACACACACATAGATATACAAATATATATATTTAAATTATTGAATAATATTAGTATTAAATTTATTTTAATAATTCACTTGTTCTATAAGTATACTATTTAACCTCTCCCCAAATAATATTCTTTTAAATACGGACAAAAAAATAATCCAAAGTTGATCAGTGTTTGAAAATTACCTATTTCTTCAGAATTTAATAGGAATACTTAGCTAATTAGGTTATTGATATCAGCTTAGTATTGATACAGACATTCACGGGAGTTACTTTACAAATTATTTTAAATCAAGCAACCTTATGGTAATACTATCCAAATTTATAAATTCGCGGGTATCGAATTTTTAAAACTAATGCTTAGCACTTGCTTTGCCCTTTTATGGATTCCTCAACACAAACATGGCGCCGGATGTGAGACCGCACGTGGCCAACTACGGCCTGATGGATCAGATCGCCGCCTTGCACTGGATACAACAGAACATAGCATTGTTTGGCGGCGACGAGGGCAACATCACTCTAGTAGGCCATAGCACGGGCGCCGCCTGCAACACTTCCAGGCTATTTCTTCTGTCGTTACTTCAGGTATGCTGTTATTAATACAGTTTTTGTTTTATTTCATAGTTTCCTGATGTTTCACTGATCTAAGGAGAAAATAATATTCTAATATTTGGAAGAAAAATTTTATATGTAATTAATTAATTTAATCAGAACCTAATGCTTGAAATATTCTGTAGTGTTGCTTAAAAGGTAGACAAATCAAAATAAACTGATTGTGTTGTTCTAACTGCTGACTGGGTACGAATAAATTGTCAATATATTACATTGATGAAAAGCTTTGAATTTATTCATATATATCACTAGGAAAGTAAGTTTCATAACAAGACGTTTTTAACACTATTATGTATATACTTAAATATATCGGGAAACTAAAAATGTTTTAGAATGGGAAACAATATTTCTTAAGCAAGGTAGAATAACCTTTGAGAGAGCTTTTGCTTAACGTACTCTATTTAACTATTATATTATTAACAATCAAAGACCTATTTTATATGAAAGTATAGGTTTATTGTAGCTGAAATTAAACGAGGAGGTACTTGCTAGTTTAGTCACAGTGTGAAACCTTAAGCAATTCGGTACTTAAATTTAATGCTTTTAACGGCTGAGTGCTTTAATTCAGTAGAATAAACGGTTTGAATTTATTAGTCGCTGCAATGAAGATAAAATGTATTATCTTTATTTAAAATACTTTGACGCATTTCTTAGGATTTTGTCAAGGTTAACAAACTAAAGAATAATGAAATCCCTTTTGATACTTCGATATAAATACAAAAGGGTTACATTCTACGTTCTTGCGTTTGACTAAGTGAGACATGTTCTTTTATCGCACAATCATCAAATATTACATGACAATATATAAAACTACTACAATAATATTTTAAAACGAAAAATATACGAACCATTAAAAGTCCTTAAATCATTTAATTTTTATAAAAATAAAGTCATATTTTGACACTAGATTTCCAAGCTATGGTAAAATTTGAATGCAGGTCAAGATTGGATTTAAAAAGGCCAAATAAATTGGCCATTTAAAAATTATATTACATGTCGCCAGTGCCGCAAATTAAAGATGAAATTTTTAATTTTACTGCAAGAATAACATTTCCTAATATTCCAGATGTAATAAAATACATAGATTAAAAGTGTTAATATTCTAACAAGTAGTTGTACAAATAAATCTACTTGCGTTTATAATTTTGAAATTTCCACATAGCGTATCTATATTAATATTAAATTATCATCTGTAATGAGAAACTATTAATTTCGTTACAAGGAAATCAATAGTTTTAGAAAAAGTCAAAAACAAATATATTGTTAAAATAATACTTGTAAAATAGTTATATATAAATACATAATAATAATAAGTTTATTTTATTACTAATATTGGTATTACTTGGCAAAAACCAATACTCACAATAGATGGTACCTCACAGAATGGAAGAATGCACTGACCTGCTTAATGCGTCTGCTGAAAAATATGAAGTAGTGGTTCCAAAATATACAAATAGTAGTAATTTAAAATTCCACAAGCTGTACAAAAGAAACACTGCACGTTTTATTACCAGTTATAAAAAATACTAGTTTGTATCCTATAAAAATTCATTTTTTTTTGCCTTAAATATGAGAAAAAGTCATATTGATTAGTCAGAGAACTGAGTTGAATATCCGGTGTACTATACATCTCGTCTGGTCATCACTGTGCCAGAAGATCTGTACCGGGAACATGTATGTACACCACCACCTTTATCCGAAACTCTCAACATCCTAAAATCCAATTATTAATGTTCGAATAGTCATAGCCTAATGTAAAATTATTAAGTTTCACCCAACATAATGGACTACAAAATTCAAGAGTGAAAGGTATTGTTATAGCTACAAGAGAAATATATAACTATTTCAAATTATAACATTATATTAGACTAAATATATTTATATTATTAAATATTAAGTATTATAATATATTGAAAAATATAAATTATATATATATATATATATATATAATTTATATTATAACAGTAACAGTATACAAATTATACTATGCATACTCCGCAATAACAACAATTAAAAATCTTGTGATTTGAATTGTTGTTATGTGAAAAGATTTTGTGTGTGATAAATTTCGTCATTAGTTTAATTTTTTAAATTACATCAATATAATTTTGCAATGGGGTTAGAACAATAAATGTCACATATCTATTACAATATATTCTACAATATGTAATATTGTCTGTTTATAATAAGCACAATATAATCTTACATTCTCCGTTTAATAACATCTCTCTAAATAATATGAAATCAGTTTGTTTTGTATATAATTCTTATGGCGATTACTACCAGGCTGTGACGTTTACTATTGTCATTGTAGACGAAACGCAAAAGGTTTTAAGTATTGAAGGGATTTTTATGGGACTACCAAACTCTTCTCCTAAAATATCAATGACTTTCCTAACAAGAATAAGAATGTATTAAAGAACATTTAGAAATAAAAAGAAATGTTATATTTATTTATTTCGGACATTTACATATTTTATTTATTGTAGAATCGTTATGCTTACTATTTAACACCAGGAAATTGTATGTGATATAAATCACTTTTGGTCACTGAGGTCAATCATCAAGCAATTATTACTACATCGAGTTTTACGATTAATTGAAAACAAATGAGTGAATTGGTGACTGAAATTATTAAATCTAAATCATTAGATTATAAAATCGTCCATTAACTTTAAAACTACATGATTTGTTTGCTATGTAACATTTGTTTTTAAAAACGGTTTTTCGACAGGACATAAAAATAAACAGAAAATTCTGTTTGGTTACCACTATCGCTGTAGGCACTAACCGAAATATATTTATCACTAATATTTCTCCACCCTACAAATTGAAAGAATTAAATCTTCTTTCGGTCGAATTGGATCTAAAACCTCCAGCGAAACCTCCTGCAGACTATCCGCTGTTAAGACGGTTTTCCTGTAATCATTTTGTAATTTGTTTAGAGCAAACTAATGAACTATACAATTTATTTAGAATTTAACTTAATTTAAGTAATAAGAAATTGGCAAAGCAACACTTTTTTGTAACTAAAGCATAAGTAGACTTTATACAGTTGTAATATTTTACCCGATACGCCATGCACCATTGTAAGCTAATAATCAAAATATACAAGAATAGTTGCAGCAAAATGTCTAATTGTTTTACCTGTTACTTTTGCATTGTCTTAGCAGCGTCACCAGCTAACATTTAAGCTCAAGCCCCTGCTACATTTTTAATATTATTATTTGCACAATAATCAAATTACTCTATAGCTAAGCAAAACGACTACGTCCCGGGGCGGATTAATATCCAAAAATTACTTGGAAGGGGGCTCTAAATTCTTGTTTTACTGACAGCTTCAGAAATTAACCATACCACCGATGCGGATACATGTATAAAAAGATATTTCGTTATATCATGCATTATTTGTAGTCTACACTCAAAACGTATTTCAAAGTAAAACATTTTCTTAATGGTTAAACATATCCGTTAAAATAAAACTAACTCCGTCATAGTAAATCACAAACACGAGGAACGTTTCTGAGTATAAAGCAGACTTGAGCCAAGACATACTATTTGAGCGATTTCTTGACAAGTGACTGAGTACAGACAATAAAGTATTGACAAGGTTTCGTTTCCTGAATTATTCAAGTGACTTCCACGCTCATTGATCCCTTCTATGATTTCCGCCTGTGAGCTCTTCAACAACTCGTATTTACCTTCGTAGTTACAGGATTGTTGTTGATTTATACCCTAAGCGTGGTATTTGCACTAGAATAACTTGAATATGATTATATATATATATATATATATATATATATATATATATATATATATATATATATATATATATATATATATTTATAAATATGGTGATATGTTTTCTTGTAATATAGTTAATAAATTGAAAACATTTCAAAAACAAGAATATTTTTAATGCATATATTATTCTAATATTCTTGTAATATATAAGGTTAAAATGGTTTATGGAGAAAGACACGTTTTATTATATTAATAAAAAGATAATAAATATATAAGGGTTGAGATAATATAGAACATATGATAGGTTTTGTACTAAACCACCTGTAAAATATAAGATATAATATATTGTGAAACCTTATAATTTCCCCAGCAACCGTGAAGAAAAACTCGAATGGTGGTAGGCACTACAGTGTCGATATAGATAAAACCTTACAACTTTGTTGCCCAAGCACACTCACAACACATTAATAAGGCTTCTATCACATTGAATGTAAATGATTTTGGTTGTCGGTTTTTTATTTCCACATTTATGTTGTAGGAAATTCAATTTCGCTCCCCATATTTTGCTTCTCAATTTTGTTGGCTTCCCTCTCTACATTGTTAGAGTATTTCTGACATAACTTCTTCGCATAGAAAAGATAGTCCCAAATTTAAATTATATCTCTATGACGTATTGAAGTATTTAATATTTGCTACTTCCACATAAAAACTTCTTTAAAATAAATCCTTAAGATTTTGTAATTTTGAATATGTAAAGGTTTAACATTGACATCTATTTTATAATAAATCTTCAACAAAAAATTCACCGTTTTGGAAATATGATTGGGCTTAGTAAAATGCACGTGCCTTATTGTATCGTAAATTTATCTCATTTAAACCAAGATGAATGTATTCTAACTCAAATAAAAATGTAATCTATCGTTCAGTTTGCCTATGATCATCGAATGGTATGATGAATAAGATATGTCACATATGGTGGCCAACCGTTAACGTCTAACAGACTTTAAAATACCTAAGGCAGTACAGTTCTCTTAATAATTGTCCTGATATCATTTGTCACATGAGATATCACTGTTAAAATAAGTATGCTTGACACAGAAATAGAAAATGTGTTCGAACTTTAAACTCACGATATCTGATAGACGAATATAATATTTTTACTAAAATTGGCAAGACATGAATCTAAAATTGTAGAATCATATAACGCTCAGAATAAAATAAGATGTTTGATAGAAATATAAGTAAATTACGATAAACGTTTTAGATTGTAAAAAGGAAAATCATTTGGATTTAGAATGTTCCATTCATCCAACATTGAAGTTTCAATGCGTTTTTTCCATGATAATGTAATTGTGTAGCAATCCATTGTTTACAGTTTTTTAAAATTTCCACAAATAACTCGTAATATGTATATACTATATTATAGGCAACACCCTCAATGTAATATCAATAATGTCACGAACGGATCAATATTGACCTTTGAAAAGGTTTTTAAAATACAGATTTAAAGTTTGTGTCTTTGTGAAAATTTTCAAATTGAAAAGGCCATTGAAACAACGTGCTTAGAAATTTCAGCCAGTGTCCTTCAGTAAAAGACTTCTGCTTGAATAACACTTACAACAATACAGCCTATTCACTGGCTGGAGGGTAGAAGGTGAAATGGCTGCCTCCCACGCCTCTCCCAAGCCTATACAATTCATTCAGCTGTTGAGTTTTTAAGACCCCTTTTCCACGCTACAATTAGCAACATGCGCATCTTTTCTTACATTAAAATATTGTTTTCGTCATTTTTAATAATTACAACATTGTAATATTGTTTTTTCAAAAAAATTTTTTATCTCAGACATCTTTGTCTATTTTAAAAAATATTTACTTTCAAAATAAATAAAGTTTCTCAATTCTAAAACGGCGGTTTGAATAATTTTGTCAAATTATCCTCTATTCGTTTGTTTCTCCTTCCTTCTTAAATCTAAAATATACGTCATAACAACTTGAAGCATTTGAGGCATTTTTTAAAATGGTTAAACAGAGAAAACCTTTTATCTACAAATAAGAAATTTTATTTGAACCCTTATGTAAATTACAATTGAAAATAAAAAATCTTTTAGAGGAATTTATTACCAAAAAATATATTAAAAATGTATACTTTTCTTTCTCTTGAGGATGACGTATTTGCAATTGAAATGTACATAACATTCAAATATTACATTGTTTGTGGTTAAGAGGTTTTCTTATTGTAAATAAAAACTTAGCGCCTACATATAAGTGTTACTTAATACAATTATGGTAACTTTATATTATTATTATAATATATATATATATATATATATATATATATAATACATTTTCTTGTTTAATAATTTAAAACAACATAGGTTATTCAAATACAAGAATATTTATTAATTTATATCCAAAGCTTTTCGTTGGTAAACAGTACCAACATCATCAGGAATGAAAATTATAATAATGTAAGCTATATGCCTAAAACATATCATTAACATATAAATATTCTTGTATTTGAATAACCTAAGTTGGTTTATATATATATATATATATATATATATATATATATATATATATATATATATATATATATTATATGAGTTTTATGCTATAGAATATTATACTAAACATAAAATATGTGAGCAAATATGCTTATTAAAGATCTTTATATAGTCACATTACGTTCTTGTCTTGAACATATTAATACCTTTTAATCATGAGCAACGTTTTAGACTTTGTTTAATGAAACCTAAACTTTGATATATGCTAGTATAATAAAATTGTTAATGGTTTAATAAGAGATTACAATTAGGCTCTGTATATTTATTTAAAGAAAATGAAATTTCTGCTGAATGTTACAAAAATATAATTGCTACAAAAAAGCTTTGATACAAGCGATTATGAAGACAGTGGATGTGCTTTACATAATATTACTACAGGTAACTGTTTCTTATTATAAAATAATATGAAGCTTGTAGCGAACAAAGTTTACCAAAGAATGTTTGGTACAAAATTAAACAAAATGCTGTTCTTGTATTGCACAGTTTCTGGTTTAATTAAAATTCTAATAAAGAGAAAACTCTCGTTTGCTTTGTAAAGCGCTGAATATAATAAAAGAACCTACGACTAGGGACTTGTAGTAGTATTTTTTTACTTTTTCCTTTAAAGACGTTTGGTCCTAATATTAAACGCTTAGCCGTGATTTCGCTTAGTAATAATGCAACACCATGTAAGAGGAATTACGGATTAATTCGTATTTCCATCATCACTAATTCATAATCCTGTTAGTGATCAGGATGAGCTTCCTTTGACATAAAATTAAAGCCATAATAGGATTACCTTATTATATATACATATATATATATATATATATATATATATATATATATATATATATATATATATATATGTAATAGGAATTAAGAATTAATATGTGTTTCCATCATCATTCATTCATAATCCTGTTAGTGATCAGGATGAGCTTTCTTTGACATAAAATAAATCCTTATTGGGATTACCTTATTATATATATATATATATAGTTATATATTATAGTATTTCATATATTATAGTAGTTCATATATATATATATATATATATATATATATATATATATATATATATATATATATATCATACAGTTTATTATATTTTATAAAACACATGGTTTTACAAAACATACCAACATAATTCCGATATAACTAGTGAACACCTTTCAATGGCACCAATAAAGTGTAGGTCACAATCACGTATTAAGAATCGCACCTTTTCATATTTATATTCGTCACTACATACCAGACTAGGGGAGTTTGATTAATATTGATTCTGTGAGTTTCTTTCCATTGTTATACGAATATTGCATTAGTTTTAGTTCTTTATGATTTATTAATTGTTATGCTTTTAAGGAAAAAACCTTGTTTTATTGTTTTTTTTGTTACTTCATAACAAATATTTTCGAAATAAATTAGTTATCCGGGAGTCCTACTAGCTTTCATGTATTAATTTTATTTCCAAACCCAATAATCCTGATTTGTTTTTGACAAATATATGTAATTAGTTTCACAAATTAACAGGTTTCTTGCCCATACAAAAATAAATCGGTTAGGTTTACTGTTCTAAAGTAAAAAAAAAACAATATTTTTCTATGACAAATAATTTGAATAATTGAACCACTTTCAGCTTTAAAAGCAAAAAAATATGAGAGGACGTAGAAAAAAATTGTACGGTAAACGGGAGGACACAAGATGATTCATGTCTTCCTAGAACTTCTAATCATATTTTCGATTTTTTACATAATTTAATATTTTCCTCTAATAACAGAAAGAACGACAATACTGCTCAGCATTGACATCAACTTAGATTGGTTTATGATATCCTATAGTGAATAAATTACCTACCCATGAGTAGCTAATCGTTCTTAATTATAAAAAAAACTATTTTTACTTTACGATTTAGGAAAAAAATATGTAACTGTATTTTGTGACATTATCCAACAGATGTAACACAATATATGACGTAAATGCCATTGATTTACTGCAGAATATGTTGTAAAATATCTTGAATACGGAATAATTTCAACATAAATTACTACATTGGTTTATTTTCAAAGCATATAGATTGGTTTAGTTACGAAACCATAAAAATCCCCTTTGCCTTGAACCGATCGCCATATTTCTCTATTGTGTCTTTAGAAAGCTTCAAGGCTCTCCTGAAGCTTCTGTAGTAATATTATGGCATTTTATAAATGACCTGGAAAAGGGAAATGTCTGCTTTGAATCAAGCCTAAATATAAATATCAGAATTGGTATTTGACAATGATGTATAAGGAAAAACAATCAACACCGAAAACAATTAACTACCTCTACAAAGTTACTGTAGAGTTCCAACTCATTTTAAAATTATTCAATTTTACTTTCAGTCTCCTGTTGAATCTATGTTATTGTAATAGTCTTAAAATACGTGTTCTGTAAAGGTAAAACATCTTGTTTTATAATAATTTCCTGAATGGCTTCTAATAATTTCTATTCTAAAACCATCCAGTTATATAAATTAACCTTATAAAGGATACATATTCATGAGCTAACGGAATGACTCGCCTGCTTTCGTGTATCTTTGTCCTGACTGATGCAATATTTACAATAACTTTTAATTGTATTCTCTTTGCAAAATAAAATCTACGAGTTGTTTCTCATATAAGGATTTCAGTTACTAGATGTAATGTTCAAGGTTATAGTTTATTGTCGAAACGTTTCCACTGTAAAAACCATTGTGAAGATCTGATACCTAAAATTGAAAATGGTTGTACGAAAAAGGAATAGTAGTTTTAAAAATATGATCGTGAATTAAATATATAGAAAGAGAAGTTATTTAAATAATTTTAATTTAGGAATATGAAAGCAATTAGAAAAAATAATGTTTAAATAGTAGACTACAAAAAAACAAAGGTTGAATACTTAACAGGCAGAGTCTAAAACTTCATATTATTATTATAATTATTATTAAGGAGCTGCTTATTTTGTGTGTATATAAATTGAAGTATAACATAAATA
This sequence comes from Prosapia bicincta, assembly GCA_036971475.1. Taxonomy (NCBI): domain Eukaryota; kingdom Metazoa; phylum Arthropoda; class Insecta; order Hemiptera; family Cercopidae; genus Prosapia; species Prosapia bicincta. The sequence goes on along the minus strand of JBAIZL010000083.1, from coordinate 14,240 downwards.
CCTACAACATCAGAAAAGAATTATATAATATAATAGAGTTAATGTTTTCTGTGTATATAATTACTTAAATAGGTAATGAATACCAGGATAACAGATAAATATTGAATAATATATTGTCCGTTAATATATAAAATAAGAATATTATCTCATTAATAATATAATGACTACTTAACTACAAATACTGACATAAAAATAAATACATTTACAAATAATGAAAATTTACACAAATTATATTTTCAATTGTAAATCGACTTACGAAAAGGAAATGGAAAACCTACGGATACTAATAGGTAGTTAGACATCTGAAAGATAGTTTTAAATGAATATAACTCATTTGAAACTAAATCGTAAAATAATTATACCATATAAATATAAACAAATACACACACACACACACACACACACACATACATACACACATACACACACACACACACACACACACACACACACTCAACAAACACACACACACACACACACACACATATATATATATATATATATATATATATATATATATATATATATATATATACACTTGTGCACATATATACATGTGTGTGTGTGTGTGTGTTTGTGTTTGTGTGTGTGTGTGTATGAAATAAATTTGGATTAGTGTATTGATTAGTGTATCGTATTTAAATCAAAGATTCTAAAAAATTTGAAATGAATATATTAGAATAACTTACCAACGTTTCGTGACAAAAACGAAACAAAATTAGTTGAAATTAGTTATAGCTATAACCCGGTGTCAAATAGACTTATAAGTTTCATAAACGACAATGTGTTTGAAAAATTAGCAAAACGTATCTCATTCAGAATTTTGAGTTTTTCGTCACATAAAACACAGAAAGGTTAGCACGAACCGTGCTACCAAACTAAATAGTTTTCAAGCTTGAGCAAATCTTATACCTACAATGTTTTATTAATAGATACAAAGCAAATATGTATCTGTAGACAGTGTAATAATATTTTTTCATGGGGTAGTAATTCCGTGAAATCAGGTAAGTATCAACACGGTCGTTGAAGGTCATTTATAATGAACTATTATGATCGATTAATATGGAATAAATGTAGCAGGAACAGCCCACAGAGCTAAAGATAAAGGGATGCATGTCAATAAATTGAGCATTTTTTGTAATCACAAGTTATTAAATATAAAGTCCAAAACCAATATGAAAAGACATTTAATAATAAAAAGCTATAAAACATTTACAACAATCTCTTTATTTTGCAAGAGGTACACTGCGGAGGATATTAAGTTTATGTAGGCCTATATAGGTGATATTTTTCTGTTGTATAAGTTTATGTTATATAATTACGTACCAAAATAAAAAGAGTATACTTATCATTTTATCAATCATATGAGCTGTTATAGAACAAAATGTTCATTGTTTTATGTCAAGGTTAAGAACATCAAAAAATTTTCTGTCAATACATTATTAAGGAGTGTTGACGGACATTGTCCATGTTCGTTTTTCAGGACATAAGATTATTAACGACTCTAAAGGACAACAATTAGATGTAAATAACCTATCATAATAATTATTGAGTCATTAAAACAACAGCCGTTCTATATTTTAAAAGTTAATTATTTGAAAGAATTAAATTGGTTACTAAATTATCGATAATATCTCATTACCAAGCTATGTGGGATGTTACCATATTCGGTATAAATTAAATATACCTACTCTTTCAAGAAATATATAAGAGCTTTGTCCTGAAAGTGTTGTTTATTTATTAACTATTCACAATTTCGTTCACTCAGTTTCGTGCTCTACACGCGGTCTTTTAAACTATATCTATGGATCTTTTAACCTGTTCGTGATTAAAGTTGGTAAATATATTTATCTAAAGAGTTAAAAGCTGTGTAAACACAATCCTATTGTTCAAATAACTGTGTTAAATAGATTAGTTAAGTACAGCACAGAAATTTAGACTTATTGACATTTTTAGCAACTGATTATTTTGTTACAATATTATTTACAAATTTATATCATATGGGACTTGAATATTTCTCCAAGAGTGATGCGTGAAAAGTAAGTTCAAGAAAAACACCCTTAAATACTTTCTTTGAATTTTTCTGAAAGTTTCGGTATAAATGTATGTTGTTTAATATGTAATTGATGGTTTCTAAACAATATTTTAACTAAACTAAATAGCTATGTTTTGTAAAGGTATACATATTATTTTGTTGATAAAATAAACTCCATTGTAGTTTGAGGGATTTGCAAAGACGTGAGTCGTGGCTTTAAAGTTTACTTCACGCTGTCACTACTGTTTAGTATTGCTCACATGCCACACACCTCTTAAGAAACACATTCAGAAATAGATTTCTGCAACATTTATTTTAAACACTTCCATTAACAGTTACGGTAAATAACAAGTAACAAAGACATTTAGGGTTGGGGTACAAAGAAAGTCATAAATGCAGAGATTGGTCCATGGCTAGGTTTTGTGAACTTCGTCATTCCAAAAATATATAAAAGCGGTCCTGTATCTAATTTGAGTTAACGTGCCAGAGTTACGTACATTTCCGCCTTTGTGTTAAGCGTATCTCTATATTTACATTACAGCTAATCACATTCACCGAATTATTTAATAAATAAATATAAAGTTTGTTATTCGAAATTAAAGTTATTATCAATTAATGAGAAATAAGAGTATGATTAGCAAACAATTAAAGAAGTAAAAATGTATCTAGCTCTCTCACACATTGTTAACTTTTTAGTTTTTAAAACAGCAAAACATTACATATGGATCTCTTTATGATTTATATGCTTTGTTTTCAATTTACGACTACTATACACAATCTGTTTATGTACACAGGCATATCCATTTAATCCTAGAGTGGCAATGCAAAGCCTCTTAGACCACGTAAAGCTGTCTTGACGCACGTCCTCCTACTCAAGGTTACTCGAGGTCAAACCCCGATGGAATTTTAGCTTGTTCACTTGATTCAATAAAGTAATTAGGGAATAAGCCCCTTCGCCCCCGTTTAGGGTATTCCTTATCAGTATTTTTGAATCTCTGTGTAAATTTATTACAATTTCTTTTCTGTTATACTCGTAGATCAATTATTTTTGTGATTTATTAGTCAACAAAAATGGGAAAAGAACAATCGTGGATAGTATATATTTCTACTTTGAAATACAAAGCAATTTTTTAGTACAATTTCTCTTTACATTATAACTTGGGCAGCTGTTACTCGATGATTATTATTACTAAGACAATCCTTCGTCGATCCATCTCTATAATTTAGGCTGCTCCAATGAGTTTCATAAAAAACAGTTTTCTAGGTCGTCATTTATAGCCTTATTTGTCTTGTTTTACTTATAATCGATTTGCATGTTTTTTATTCGACCTAATTTTCTGTTTCAATGTATTTCTACCCCAAATTATTATTTTATCAATCTTCATTGTTAATACTGTAATCCTAGAACTGATTCTAGTTTTTACATGTTTCCCTCTTTTACTTCCCTCTTCCCACTTATTTGTCACCCACTGTTCATATCTCTAAGTGTTTGCGCTGTTGGAGTAGAGAAATACTCTTAGGCACCAGTACATTATATACTTCTAATTCTCGAAATGGTTGAAGTTGAAAAGCTCTACAAGGCGGATAAGAAAATAGTCCACCATTATTTTTGTAATTCTTTTTATTTACTTACATCCAGTAACAAATGGCTTAATTGTTGTTTAAATATTTTTTTCTGTTTCTACTACTTCTGCTATCGTTATTTTAATATTTTCTTTATATTCTTTGTATTTAGGGCCACATATAATTTCCCCAATTTTCTCTGGAATATTTCTTTACTGTTTAGTTGTTTAGTTAATTAGGTCACATCTTTTGTGCTTAATGCTCCCCGCTTAAATATTAAAAATTTGTTCTTGATTAGAAATAGACATAATTTTTGCAAGCAGTATCAACAGTTACACTCCTTAGCAAAATATAATAATTGTTTTTATCTTTTTCGTAGTAAATTACGAAATGAAGTTTTTACAAGGTATCACCATTATTTCTAAGTAGTAGGATAAGTGGTTTTAAACAAGTCTAATTTTCCTATCTAGATGTCTCTCATTAGTAATTCATTCCATATAAAATTGACATTTCAGGCAAAGAAGGAACAGTGATCCTTAACGGAGACAATTATCTTTCTACTAAAACAAAGTTGATTTCATCATAAAAAAACTAAACTTTTCATGTCTGAAAGTTGATTCAAATGATTTCATGTCCTCTACGTAGCTACGAAAACTCACCAACAACAAACGTATTATATATATATATATATATATATATATATATATATATATATATATATTTCTTTTATATAATTTCTATCAATTGAATATAAACGAAACAGTTCATTCATATCGACATGACTACTTTCCTTCAAATAAAACTTAAAATCTGAAACTGACATACAACCGCACCGCTGATAGAGGTAACAATGTATTCTTTACTTTATGCGTTTCTTTAGGGCTCCGGATTTCCAAATAAATTACAATTTCTAAAAATATGAAGTTACAAAATTACTTAACACAAACTATCTGCTTAAAATATCATCAAGACTGATAATGACCTGTAGTACGTGATTTTAAAATTTACCATCTTTAGGGATATAACTTTCTTTGAAGTTGTTCAACTTCAATTACTTCCATTTCTAAACATCTTTACGAAAATATAGGTTTAAGTATTTGGAATATTTTGTTAAGGTTAACATTACCTACAGTAACAAACACTAGGCCTAACATGATCAATATCATATATTCATTACTACCAAAGATTTTTTGGTAAACAGGGAATATCCCTATTTTAACCGTCCTTCATTTTAAGTAAAAATTAATCAAAAATGACCAACCCTAGGAGTGATTTGTCTTTTTTTTTTGGAACATTATTAGACTTTAATGATCCCGTACAGATTCATTTCAGACACGAAGCTATACTGTTCGTAGTTTCTCTGAATTAACTATTTATTATTATTTCTTTTATTCACAAGTGTTTTATTGTTAAACATTACAGGCGTCTCAGTGTTAAAAAAATTGTAGAATTATCAATTACGCTGGAGAAAATAGTTTTAAACATTTTTATCAAAAGTAACTAAAGCTACACCGACATCAAAGGGAAAATTCTCCCAATTGTTTTTAATAGAAAATGTTCAGTGTGAGTAAAACTAATTTCAACAAGTTTAAAATTTCCGACTTTGATCCAGGATCTATATTTTCATAAAACCAAATATTTAAAGTCGAAGGCTATGAACAAGAATGACGTCACATGATTATTGAACAAACCTAATTTTCATTAAATATTTTTAATAAATTCAATATGAAATTTGAATTATTCTGTAAAAAAATTATTTCGAATTATCAAACCATTTGCGAACTATTTATTACATATACGCTCAGTTTAAACACAGACACACACATCTATAAATATATAAATAAAATGCGATTTTAAGTTTAAAAATCATAACAGAATATTATCAAATAATGTAAAAAATAGAATATCAAAATGTGATTAATAAATTTATTAGTTTCGTTCTACAAAAAGTTTCATTATTATTTTATATTTTGAATTATTTATTCACAAATAATGGATATATATATATATATATAAATAAATAAATAAATATATATATATATATATATATATATATGTATATATATATATATATATATATATATATATATATATATATATATATATATATAAATCCCATCAAATTCATATTTTACAAAATTCATCTTAACAACAGATCCAATAAATTTTCTACTCATTCATACGAACCAGCAATATCTGAAAACTCCAACACGTGGATATTTTCAGAATCAAAAGAAAATATATGTATATTAAAAAGAAAAGTTTAAAAAGTTATAATAAAAGTGCGGATTTTATTGCTCCCGTTGCATAGATTCCAAGTTAAAACTGAGATGAAAACCGTAAACGGAACTTCATAATATATATGAACGTTTCCTTTCACTGACTCAAAACAGTAGCAAACATTATGAAGGGTTAAATAATTCTCTTTATGCTATTGTAGGCGGTCTCCGTCTTCTCTAAATATCTTACGGATTTACTGTGCTTACAGAAGCAAGCGATACCTTGGAGAGACTGAGTGAGTTATGGAACACATTTAGCATCGGAGAAAGAGATTTACGATAAGGAAAATGTTTTTTAGGAAGGTGAAACTGTTAAGATAATTAATACAAATTGTACTTTGCGCAATATTTGGCCAAAAAAAATTTCTTACAATTATGAAATACGTTATTTCTAATGTCACAGATAAACCCCTCTTAAAACTTAGAATGCATACCAAATAGTTTTAAATATGCATTATAAATATTGTTTTAAGAATATATATTTAAATGCTAAAATCGTATTGATTTTTAATATGTTATGAATTTGGCTGCTATTACAATTTATAGGTTTAAATATGATGAAGATCAATTATAAATTGTAATTTTAACTGCATGAAATAAAGATCACATTTTCTCGTAATTAAGTTTTTGTATTGGATAGCTTTTCCGTAATGTCTAATGTAATAATTACCATATATATATATATATATATATATATATATATATATGTGTGTGTGTGTGTGTGTATTTATCTAATTTAACTACACTATCAATGTAATAATTACCATATATATATATATATATATATATATATTATATATATATATATATATATATGTGTGTGTGTGTGTGTGTATTTATCTAATTTAACTACACTAGCAATAAGTCAGCATTATAACTTGACAGATTTTAGTAACACGAAAATCAGGAAACATATCTCACACAATTAAAATAAACATAAGGAGAATTTAATAAGTACTGTCACTTTATACAGAATAAAATTAAACATAAATTAGCAAAGTGCTTCTTGCGGGTAACGTTCTACGTCATCGTACATGCGATGATAACACTAATGCTGTTCCCTCCATAAAGGAAAGCAATTTACATATCCTACCATTCTTGCTTACATTACTTACTGCATATCCTTAGAAATTCACATTTCAAAGGATTTCTCACGTCTTCCCTTTCTTTGTTACTATATTTGCTTACATTTTCGAAGAAATCTCAGTAAGAAATATACATCTGTTGGCTCTACTCAAGTAAGTTATAAGGTTAAAATAAGAATATAAATTAACTAAACAGGAACAGTTTTCAATATATCTCCTCATTGCACAATGGGCTATATAAGGAGTTAAATTAACGTATGGGTTTAGTAAAATAATAATATTGGAAACAACTCCCATACCACAAAAACTATCAAAAATAATAGATAGTACAGGTTACTTATGAATAAACAGCATGTACATTTTGATGACCATGACATCATCAGAGGGACTTATTACAATATTACAACCTAGAAAACAATAAGTTACAAATTAACGTGAACCTAGGTCAAATAAAAATCAGTCTAGTTTGTAAGTTATTTTTTTATAGATTGTCATAAAAGTTTCTGATAATGACGACATAGTCATCGAAATGTGCAAAAGGGTTTAATCTTAGATAACTTGTATTATCAGTTATTTGGGATTATTTTAACAGTATTTGGGTTGTTTTCAATATATTTATTGTAATATACTGCACCACTTTGCTCTTGATATTGTATAAGGTTTATATCCCATTGAACCTTATTAGTATGTTTGTGAGTACTATTCTCTTGTATTATTATTATCAAAACAACAACAAATTGTTGAAATAAAGGAGAACTTAGTTACCAAAGTATTCTTCACAGCTACATAATTTTATACTATCGTAAAGGTTACTTTTTATTTACAGTGCGCGGAAACACTGACAAGTATCCGGTGCTGGTTTATATCCATGGGAAAGACTTCACATGGGGATCGGGAAACTCTTTCGACGGGAGTGTTATGGCCAGCTACCTGGACGTGGTTGTGGTTACGCTCATCTACAGGCTTGGAGTTCTGGGTAAGTTGTAACTAGCGTTGTCTGAATCAGACGAAAAATTCGAACTCGTTCTCTGTTGTGATATCTTGTATTCCTTGCAGAACTTTACGTATCGTATGTTATTTTATAAGTGTACCTACCAAAATATATAGTGTCCTGAAAATGTATTAAAATGTCCTGCAAGGTATAAAATATAAGATTTTAAGTTGTTGATTCTAAGTACTAAAACAAATAAAACTGTCAACATTTAATAAGTACATTTTCCAATTCATAATAGTTAATTTACTTTCTCAAAAAAGTTGTTTTCAGTACTAGAGTGGATAGTTGAAAAATATTTTATCAACGATTGAAAACTCGAGCAAGATATATATTTATATAAATATATATAGTAAGAGTGCGAAAATATAGTATAAATTTAATAACTATTGTGTACCATTATTGTTTAGTAGACTCTACTGCAACCCCCGGTGAGGGATGCTTGATAATGGAGATACTACCAATCTTTGAAATTTAACTCGCATAAATACCATTTAAGATTCTTGTTTAAGTACATATATTGGAAGTGATATATATATATATATATATATATATATATATATATATATATATATATATATATATATATATATATATATAATACGTGTTTTTGTTTATTAATTTAAAACAACATATGTTATTCAAATACAATAATATTTATTAATTTATATCCAAAGCTTTTAGTTGGTAAACAGTACCAACATGATCAGGAATGAAAATTACAATAATGTAATTTACATTATTTAGCAACTAAAAGCTTTGGACACAAATTAATAAATATTCTTGTATTTGAATAACCTATGTTGGTTTAAAATATATATGGCTTATAAATACTTATCATGGCTTTCCCACCTCGCTTATACATAGCTGAAAAAATAATAATAAATTGGGACCGTTTACCTAATATGAAACTAGAGCACACACTTTTCAAAAACTAAAATCTGACTAAAAGGAAAATTAACAACCACCGGACGAAACAACCCTTATACAGAACAAACATGTATTATCATAACGAGCCTGCTATCTAATCATAAAGAGGTCATTTTACCACTGCAAAAAGTAAAATCAGATCAAAATCAGATACAAAAATAACATAAAAATTCCTAATACTTTGGGTCATTTGAACATGAAAGCAACGACTGATGTGTTCGGATGAAGTAAGAAAGTAGCTAGTAATATATCATAGAGTGCTTGGATTCTTTTTAAAATGTAGTAGGTCTCTTAGAAATTAGAACAACACAACATAGTTACTTTACAATATATCTTTACAATTTAAGTTATAATACCTTTTTCTTCTATGAAAATAATAAATACGATTATCTGAAAACTTAACTAGTTAATATTAAAAGTTTAACTCTAAAACAACAGATGTAACAATGTACAATTCAGATGCTGGTGCCGTCCATATTTCGTTACGACTGATGAAAGTTTTCACTGAAATTGTTACTGCTTTGTCCGTTGCTATCGTGTGAATTCTATGGCTTCTCATTATGTTTTTTAGTGTTTCATATGCCTTCTAGTTTTTTTCTATTTTTATAGTAAGGTTATATTTTATTTATATCACAATAACTAAAACTGGTCAGTTAAAAAGTCAGTGCATGGCTTTAATTTTTTTAAGTATTTTTGAAGACGTTTTATACCTTTAGATACAATTATTTCGAAATGGTGTTGACATGGACACAACCGTCAAAATAATAAATAAAATTGTTTTGTATCAGTTTTAGTGGTAAACAACAAATTTTGGTCACACGAGTTTAAACACTGTGTTACATGATTGACTTGATAGTTTACAGTGTTTTATTACGATTGTTATACTTTTTCTTAAAACTATTTCTTATCACGAATACAGTTGTTCATCTATTTAGTCAGATTTATAGTGCAAAGTGATTTCGTATCCAACATTCCATTGGAAGTGTGATTGTAACTGTGATGATGAAGTGGACTACCTTAGATAAATAAACCCACTTCCGTCTGCAGAGTTTGCCTCTGTCTCCCCTCACGGAATTGTAAATATTACGTCAGTGACATGATCACTCTACGGATATAACGGGAGTTGTTACCTTGTGGTATCTAGAAGACGTGCCCCATTATTGTTATATTTTTTAACAAAATTATGTTTGTAATCTTCATTGTAGATACTACAGAGTAAAGTTTGTTTAGAGAATGGTCACTCGGCATGTTAACTAGTCCCTGATAATGCCGATAATGTGTGTGCTCGTATGTGTGTGTGTGCGTGCGTGTGTGTATATCACAGTGATATCGGTAACTACGCTTGTTTAAAGAACGGGTTAAAGAATTGACTCACTGAGAAACCAATTTCTAAATAGATTTTAAAACTTAAATACTAACAATGAATTTGAGGAAAATTTTTATTACAAATTGGAAATCAATTTATTATTGACAAATGTTTCTCCACATGTGTTATATGAAAACTATAGTTGGTATCTTTTATTTGCATTTATATAAAGTGTTATATAATTGTAAGTTTCTTTTAACATTAACCTATTGGTTTTTTAATCAGCTATAGTTCCACCCTTTTTGTACAAAAATAATGGCTGTTGCTTTCCCTGTTTAGTTGCACTTGTGACTTTATAACTATCGACGACGATGAAGAGTCATCGAGATAATATAGTGTTTATAATTACAGGTTTGTGTGCAGTTATTTATTTATCACCTAAACTCATTAACCAGCACAAGTATTACTTACCTTTACGTACTCTAGGCTACATTAAAATTAAACATAATAGTTCACAGAACTAAAATTTCATAATAAACTATTGAATTTAATAAGAACCTAATGCTCGAAATAATCAGAACTGTTGCTTAAAAGATAGACAAATCAGAATTAACTGATTGAGTTGTTGAAACTGCTGACGAAGTACGAATAAAATATCAATATGTTACATTGATAAGAAGCTTTGAATATATTCGTATATATCACTAAGAAAGTAAGATTAATAAGTTTCCGTTATTAACACTATTATGTAGATACGTAGAATATATCAGGAAACTAAAAATATTTTAGAAAGGGAAAAATATTTCTTAAGCAAGGTAGAATAACCTTAGAGAGAACATTAGGTAAAATTACGTTCATGATGAGCTTTTGCTTAATGTACTCTATTTAACTACTACAATTATAACAATTAAAGACCTATTTTATATGAAAGTGAAAGTTTATTGTAGCTGAAATTAAACGAGGAGGTACTTGCTAGTTTATTCACAGTGTGAAATCTTAAACAGTTAGGTACTTAAATTTAATGCTTTTATAAGCTGAATGCTTTAATTCCGTAGAATAAACGGTTTGAATTCATTATTCGCTGCAATGAAGATAAAATTTACTATCTTTGTTTTAAATAGCTTTACGCATTTCTCAGTAATTTGTCAAGGTTAACAAACTAAAGAATAATGAAATCCCTTTTGATACAGGGATTATACTCTACGTTCTTGGGTTCAACTAAGTAAGCCATGTTTTCTTATGGCAACATCATCAAATATTACATGCCAATAAATAAAACCAAGATACTACACAAATATTTTAAAACGAAAAATATACAAACCAATAAAAGTCCTTAAATCATTTCATTTTTATAAAAATAAAATCATATTTTGGCACTAGGTTTCCAAGCTATAGTAAAATCCGAGTCATTCGATTTAAAAAGGCCAAATAATTGGAAATTAAAAAATTATAATAAATGTCGCCAGTGCCGTCAATTAAAGATGTCATTTTAAATTTTACTGCAGAAATAACATTTCCTAATATTCCAGATGTAATAAAATACATAGATTAAAAGTGTTAACATTCTAACAAGTAGTTGTACAATTTAACAAAACTTGCGTTCACCATTTTAAAATTTCCCCATAGCGTATCTATATTAATATTAAATTATCATCTGTAATGACAAACTATTATTTTCGTCACCTAAAATTTAATAGTTTTAGAAAAATCAAAAACAAATATATTATTACAATAATACTTGTAAAATAGTTATAAATAAATACATATTATTAATAACGTTTTTTATTACTACTATTGGTAATTACTTGGCAAAAACCTATACTTAATGATATTTTTCAGTAGACTCGTTTCGAAATAGATCGTACCTCCAGAATTGAACAAAGCAATGACCTGAGTAATTAGTCTGCTGAAAAATATGAAGTAGTAGTTCCAAAAGATACCAATAGTAGTAATTTAAATATCCTCAAACTGTACAAGGAAACACTGCAATTTTTATTACTAGTTATAAAAAATACTAGTTTTCTAAACATTGTTTTATCTTAAATATGAAAAAGTAATATCGATTAGACAGAGAACTGATGTTTTGGGTTTTTCATCGCCGGGTTGTTTCACCGAGCGGTGCTACGTTCTGGTTCGGCTCTCAGCACATGGGCTGGGGTTGAAGATCCTGTCTACTATGCATCACGTCTGGCCAGACAACTGAACTGCACTCTGCCGGAAGATCTGTACCGTGAACACGAATACATTGTTGACTGTCTTCGAGAAGTAGCCCTCGAGGACACCATAGCGACGGACATCACTTCTCCAGCTTTCCTCAACAGCTTCGGCCCCTGCGTGGACGTCGTCGTAGTCAAACCCGACTACCGACTGGACGCTTCAACACACTTTCACCCCGTTACGTGACCACGTACAACAACAAGGGAAGCAGTGATCACGTGGAAGCGGTTAAACAATACGACCTGTTGTTCGGTGTAGTGACATGTGAGGCTTTGTGGCGCTTCTCCTCAGCGGACATTCAAGCCGTCTTCGACGTAGAACGCTGGGAATAAACGTTTAGTTTGTGTCTTTTATAGGTTATGGATCACAATCCCGAAGCCTTAATTTAATAATACTAGTGTATTCTCAAAAATTCACACACCATCTGGAGGTGCGCCTAAAACGTATTCAAATTAAATACAAATATACTTCTTTAGATGTTTTAATAGATAGTTATTAATTCAAAACATTATGTTAAAGCATCTAATATCAATTAAATACAACTTTGTATGACCTAAATGTAAATTGCAGTTTTCCAATTTGACTTTATCTGTTGATACCACAGTGTTCTAAGTGGTTGATTCTGGAAATTAAAGTAATTGTTTGAAGTTTTAAAATATTTTTCTGTTTGAAATAAAAAATAGAAACAATAATTTTACTTCGTTTTTAAGTTTATTGTAATTTTGATTTACAACTTGCCCTTTGTACATGTAAACAGGAAGTTGTCACACTGTTTCCATTGTAAATAAAGTAGTAAGGTAATCTTATAGCTGTATGTAAATAAAAATATATTTTGTAAGAAACGGAGTGAGTTTTACTTTCCTCACCTGAACTCGAGTAAGTGAATGTGCGTCATCTATAATGTGATGATTGACGATGGCGGGATTTCATAAGCAAGCTCTCTCCTTGTCACTCTGTCAGAGACAAATCGTCTCTGCGGCGAACCTGGGTGAAAGCGGATTAAGGCTTGTGCTAACACTTCTTTCTCTGTACAGTAGATATTTTTCTAATTAAATTTATACTCATTACAGTTTAAATATGTTTGTTACACATCCTCCAAAACACATATCGTATTAAACATATTTATTTATAATTTAAATAAATATGCAAGCAATAAATGGTTCCAATGAAACAATACAGGTTCTATATTTTTAAAAAGTATTTTTAAAAACACTTTTTTCAAATGAAAACTATTTTAGACGCCACTGATAATTTTTGTGTTGGAGATAAAACAATCACTTATTGTTATGAGACCATTTTCCGTTAATATTTGTAAGATGGGCGGATTGTCTCGAACATTTCTGAAAGCAGATACTGAACTGAAACAGATAAGGTTGTGTAACGTAATAGTTATTTGGAGTTTAGGTTTTAATTATTTTCTGACACATTTTCATTATTTTTAGAACATTTGTAGATTTTATAAATGAGGTTATATTGTATACTTTCATGTAACAGTTGTTCTTATTCTTCATGTTTTTAAGTTTTGAAATGTAACTAGCTTTCCTAACGTGTAATGACATGATATTGTCGTCCACTGGATTAAAGGGTGAAAACAACATTGTGTACAGTATTTGAATATCTTATAAACGCAAAGCAAATTTCTGATATCTCTATTTATGTTTTGTAGTGGCAGGTAGCCCTAGAGGGGAAACTCTCATCAATCAGTATCAGTATTCTATGAGGTTTTTTGGATAACTTTACAAGTTAATTCAAAACAATGAATAAAACAAATTTTATTGTGCATTTTTAAATTTTATTAAAGGGAAGAAATAACAAGCCTCGTCTAATAACCGGA
>JBAIZL010000082.1:690000-692552 GCA_036971475.1 Prosapia bicincta | reverse complement strand
CACCGCTTCACCTTACAGTTATACACACTTGCTTGTAACCTTCTCGTGCGAGTACAATTTACCACCGCTTCACTTTACAGTTATACACACTTGCTAGTAACCTTCTCGTGCGAGTACAACTTACCACCGCTTCACTTTACAGTTATACACACTTGCTTGTAACCTTCTCGTGCGAGTACAATTTACCACCGCTTCACCTTACAGTTATACACACTTGCTTGTAACCTTCTCGTGCGAGTACAATTTACCACCGCTTCACCTTACAGTTATACACACTTGCTTGTAACCTTCTCGTGCGAGTACAATTTACCACCGCTTCACTTTACAGTTATACACACTTGCTTGTAACCTTCTCGTGCGAGTACAATTTACCACCGCTTCACCTTACAGTTATACACACTTGCTAGTAACCTTCTCGTGCGAGTACAATTTACCACCGCTTCACTTTACAGTTATACACACTTGCTTGTAACCTTCTCGTGCGAGTACAATTTACCACCGCTTCACTTTACAGTTATACACACTTGCTAGTAACCTTCTCGTGCGAGTACAATTTACCACCGCTTCACTTTACAGTTATACACACTTGCTTGTAACCTTCTCGTGCGAGTACAATTTACCACCGCTTCACCTTACAGTTATACACACTTCTTGTAACCTTCTCGTGCGAGTACAATTTACCACCGCTTCACCTTACAGTTATACACACTTCTTGTAACCTTCTCGTTCGAGTACAATTTACCACCGCTTCACCTTGCAGTTATACACACTTGCTAGTAACCTTCTCTTGCGAGTACAATTTACCACCGCTTCACCTTACAGTTATACACACTTGCTAGTAACCTTCTCGTGCGAGTACAATTTACCACCGCTTCACCTTACAGTTATACACACTTGCTAGTAACCTTCTCGTGCGAGTACAATTTACCACCGCTTCACCTTACAGTTATACACACTTGCTTGTAACCTTCTCGTGCTAGTACAATTTACCACCGCTTCACCTTACAGTTATACACACTTGCTTGTAACCTTCTCGTGCTAGTACAATTTACCACCGCTTCACCTTACAGTTATACACACTTGCTTGTAACCTTCTCGTGCGAGTACAATTTACCACCGCTTCACTTTACAGTTATACACACTTGCTTGTAACCTTCTCGTGCGAGTACAATTTACCACCGCTTCACTTTACAGTTATACACACTTGCTTGTAACCTTCTCGTGCGAGTACAATTTACCACCGCTTCACCTTACAGTTATACACACTTGCTTGTAACCTTCTCGTGCGAGTACAATTTACCACCGCTTCACCTTACAGTTATACACACTTGCTTGTAACCTTCTCGTGCGAGTACAATTTACCACCGCTTCACCTTACAGTTATACACACTTGCTTGTAACCTTCTCGTGCGAGTACAATTTACCACCGCTTCACTTTACAGTTATACGCACTTGCTTGTAACCTTCTCGTGCGAGTACAATTTACCACCGCTTCACCTTACAGTTATACACACTTGCTTGTAACCTTCTCGTGCGAGTACAATTTACCACCGCTTCACTTTACAGTTATACACACTTGCTTGTAACCTTCTCGTGCGAGTACAATTTACCACCGCTTCACCTTACAGTTATACACACTTGCTTGTAACCTTCTCGTGCGAGTACAATTTACCACCGCTTCACCTTACAGTTATACACACTTGCTTGTAACCTTCTCGTGCGAGTACAATTTACCACCGCTTCACCTTACAGTTATACACACTTGCTTGTAACCTTCTCGTGCGAGTACAATTTACCACCGCTTCACCTTACAGTTATACACACTTGCTTGTAACCTTCTCGTGCGAGTACAATTCACCACCGCTTCACTTTACAGTTATACACACTTGCTTGTAACCTTCTCGTGCGAGTACAATTTACCACCGCTTCACCTTACAGTTATACACACTTGCTTGTAACCTTCTCGTGCGAGTACAATTTACCACCACTTCACCTTACAGTTATACACACTTGCTTGTAACCTTCTCGTGCGAGTACAATTTACCACCGCTTCACCTTACAGTTATACACACTTGCTAGTAACCTTCTCGTGCGAGTACAATTTACCACCGCTTCACCTTACAGTTATACACACTTGCTTGTAACCTTCTCGTGCGAGTACAATTTACCACCGCTTCACTTTACAGGTATACACACTTGCTTGTAACCTTCTCGTGCGAGTACAATTTACCACCGCTTCACCTTACAGTTATACACACTTGCTAGTAACCTTCTCGTGCGAGTACAATTTACCACCGCTTCACCTTACAGTTATACACACTTGCTTGTAACCTTCTCGTGCGAGTACAATTTACCACCGTTTCACTTTACAGTTATACACACTTGCTAGTAACCTTCTCGTGCGAGTACAACTTACCACCGCTTCACTTTACAGTTATACACACTTGCTTGTAACCTTCTCGTGCGAGTACAATTTACCACCGCTTCACCTTACAGTTATACACACTTGCTTGTAACCTTCTCGTGCGAGTACAATTTACCACCGCTTCACC
>JBAIZL010000082.1:665000-685000 GCA_036971475.1 Prosapia bicincta | reverse complement strand
CCTCCGCTTGCATTGCGTCACCCCCTTCTGTATGGAGCTACGATCCGTTCCTCTGCTTGCATTGCGTCACCCCTTCTGTATGGAGCTACGATCCGTTCCTCTGCTTGCATTGCGTCAGCCCCTTCTGTATGGAGCTACGATCCGTTCCTCCGCTTGCATTGCGTCAGCCCCTTCTGTATGGAGCTACGATCCGTTCCTCCGCTTGCATTGCGTCACCCCCTTCTGTATGGAGCTACGATCCGTTCCTCCGCTTGCATTGCGTCGCACCCTTCTGTATGGAGCTACGATCCGTTCCTCCGCTTGCATTGCGTCACCCCCTTCTGTATGGAGCTACGATCCGTTCCTCCGCTTGCATTGCGTCACCCCCTTCTGTATGGAGCTACGATCCGTTCCTCCGCTTGCATTGCGTCAGCCCCTTCTGTATGGAGCTACGATCCGCTCCTCCGCTTGCATTGCGTCACCCCCTTCTGTATGGAGCTACGATCCGTTCCTCCGCTTGCATTGCGTCACCCCCTTCTGTATGGAGCTACGATCCGTTCCTCCGCTTGCATTGCGTCAGCCCCTTCTGTATGGAGCTACGATCCGTTCCTCCGCTTGCATTGCGTCAGCCCCTTCTGTATGGAGCTACGATCCGTTCCTCCGCTTGCATTGCGTCACCCCCTTCTGTATGGAGCTACGTTGTGCAGGGATCCATTGGAGAACGATCTCTTCTTTGCACCGTGCAATAACATCGTAATAAGAGATAAATAGCACACGCACAAGATGAAATCCTTTCAGTTTCCTTTACGCCACTAAGGTTATTCATGGGTCAACCAAGGATCCGGCCGTGTAGACGTGGGACCATTCAGCGGCAGGGTAGTTTTTAGCCAGCTTTCTAATACAGGTGAACTTAAGAGACATTGCGGCATATCAGTTTTACGTTGGGGGATGCTAGGCAGAATCAGGCGTCTCCCGAAGGATGTTACACGTCTAATTGGTATGACTTCTGTAGATCCAGGGCTCTCTGTAGTGTTGTACTTTGAGTCTTGAGCACCCTACACGACCTGTAGGGGCTTGTCGAGAAGGCTTGAAGAAGCAGCACCACGCACAGTCCGCTGGGCACTATTCTGAACTTCCACACACACACACACATTTAAAATAATACACAAAATAATCACAGAGTCATAACACACACACACACACACACACACACACACACACACACACACACACACACACACACACACACACACACACACACACACGCGCACACACGCACACACGCACACACGCACTTGCACACACGCACACACGCACACACGCACACACGCGCACACGCGCACACGCGCACACGCGCGCTCACACGCGCACACACGCACACACGCACTATATATATATTCATATTATACAATAGGATTAGGCCTACTATAATTTTAGGTTATTATATTTCTCGCAAACAGGCAAGTTATTATTGTATTAACTAGCCGTGCTTCCTCTCTAGACCTTGTAGGGTGTGTGTAACAATCGTTTCTTACCAACTGTCACATTTACAGCTACCCAACACTAATTCCGGCCACGGTCCCCAAAGCGTTACGCACGGCAAGCCACTATGTAAACAATCAAGTGTAATGAAAACATTAAGGACCTCACTCTGCTCCGTACAACACGGCAATGACGCCACTTACATCCGTCACCCTTCTGCTTCTCTGCACGAGTTACTTCACTGCTTAGAAATCTAAAGGAAGATATTTATATATAAGTTTTTTTGAAATGAAAATTCGTGTGCTTGAAATATTTTAAATCTTTTATTATATTATAAGAAAACGTGTCGCCATATATATATTTATATATATATATTTATATATATATATATATATATATATATCTGTGTGTGTGTGTGTTTGTGCAACATTATTAATCAAAGGCCTAAAATATAACCCACACCCCAAAAAATATAGCCACAAATAAATGTCGAACATCCTTTTGACACTGAAACAGCAATTCAATACACAGACCCCACACTCCATGAATATATTAGACATGACATTAAACATAAAATGCCCAACATAAACACCTTAAACATAAACCAATCATAATTAAAGAACAATCAACCCTTAAATCAATTATACAAAAACGCGACAAACACAATCTACATTCTTAAGCAGACAAAGGTAACTCCATCGTAATCATGCACCAACAAGACATCGACAGGAAAGTAAACAACTCCATAACAGAAACCAAATAACCTAACTCCGATCAGACACTACGCCAAAATTTCAAACTCAAATTAGAAATCTTCTAAATAAATGCACCGAAATCATGAAAAGAGAACAAAAGAAATATTACAAACAAATAAAACCCCAAGCCCCCACATTAAATGCTTTACCTCAAATCCACAAAGAAAACACACCTATCCGTCCACTAATCTTACATGCACCATCACATAAGCTAGCCAAATACATAGACAAACTTATGAGAGACAACATAAACTTTCACAATCACACATCCATACACAAAACTTAGACCTCATTCACAAAATTCAAGACATCCACATACCACACAACTCCACCATTGCCTCATTTGGCATAAAAAACCTATATACTAATGTGCCAATAGAACAAACTCTCCACATACCACACAACTCCACCATTGCCTCATTTGGCATAAAAAACCTATACACTAATGTGCCAATAGAACAAACTCTCCACATACCACACAACTCCACCATTGCCTCATTTGGCATAAAAAACCTATACACTAATGTGCCAATAGAACAAACACTCCACATACCACAAAATATGCTCACAGCAAACAACACTCCACATAAACTCGCACATGAAATAATTACACTCACCAAACTAATCACATAATAAAACTACTTCACATACCAACACAAATTCTACACACAGAAAGACTGCTTCCCTATGGGTTCCCCCATCTCATTCATCCTAGCAGAAATATTCCTACACCACATCGAACAACAATACATTCTACAGAACAATAATCACACACATAAAATAATTTATTACCATAAATATGTAGATGACATTTTAATATTATACAACGACAACAAACTGCAAATCAAACAACTACACAATTACATTAATACCATACACCAAAACCTCATTATATGGAAGAAGTCTGTTATTATACCGATTTTGAAACCAGGCAAAGATGCCAGCTGTAAGAATTACCGGCCTATCTCCTTAACCAGCATCCTGTGCAAACTAATGGAAAGAATCATCCACACAAGAATCATGAACTGGCTTATCGATCGTAATATTTTACACTTCTACCAAACAGCATTTAGAGCCGGGCACAGTACAGTAGACCAACTTTTTTACATGGTTCAGTCCATCATCGATGGACTTCAAGAAAACCCCACAAAAAGACTACCGCTGTCTTCCTTGACCTCTCTTCAGCGTTTGACAGAGTCTGGAGGCAAAAACTCATTGTGATTTTACACAGTGCTGGCATCAATGGCAACTCATTGCTCTAGATAAACGATTTCCTCAGACGTAGAAAATTTGTTGTGAGAGTTAATGGAAAGTATTCCAAGACGCACAGATCGTGGGCGGGAGTCCCACAGGGATCGGTCCTCAGCCCTCTGCTCTTCCTCATGTATATGAACACTATCCTTGAACACATATGCAATAAGGCTAAAATTGCCTGCTATGCAGACGACATCGCTATCTGGCATACACACTCTGATATCTCAGTCTCTGAACAAGCCTTAAATACCAACCTGCTTGGCATCGAAACCTGGGCTAAAGACCTTAAGATCCTTATTAACCCTGATAAATCCAAATCTGGTGTTTTCTCAACAGACAGAAGGAACAGACAGACTCACCATCCTAACATTAGGCTCCATAATACTACCGTCAAACAAGTCACGCACCCCAGATACCTTGGTCTCACACTGGATGCGGAACTGAGATTTACTAAGCACACTGAAACAGTTTCAAAGAGAGCTCTGAAAAAACTCAGCATCCTGAGGAGACTTTGTGGTTTAAACTGGGGTTCCAAACCAAAGACACTCCTAAATACTTACACAACACTCATCAGACCAATCCTTGAATATGCAGCACCAATCTGGGCTCCAGCATCTTCATCCTCGAAAGTCGACTCCGTCCAGTACAGAGCCTCCAAAGCTATCATTGGAGCCGTCTCATCTACAAATAATTTGAAAGCTGAAACTGAATGTGGCCTAACCCCATTGAAAAATCAGAGAAAATTCGCCACAGTGAAATTCACAAACAAAATCAGGAGCAATCACGAACAACATATCTCAAAAGTCACCTATCGGAACTGGTCGGAAAAAACCAGGCTAAAAAGATCTACTCTCCAGTACGACAAAAACATCAGACAGTACACAGCACACGAGCCTTAACATCTTTCAAGAACCCAGGTTCCCCGTCAAACCACCCTCCTTTGTGAATACAAACTTGAATCTCCTCGAACCCTGCTCCAAAAAAGAACCTCAAGAAACAATCAAGAGGAAAGGAATGGAGACTATTACCAAGATTTTAAAACCACACTTGGTCGCTGCTTACACCGACCGCTCTTCGAATTCTGACTGCGATAGAGGTGGATCCGGAATCTTTATAACCTACCCTGATGGCTCAACTTCCAGACACAAAATTGCAGCAGGCAAAATCGCCTCCAACTTCACAAGCGAACTCATCGCAATCAAAGAAGCTCTGAGTATTTTACCTCACTTGGACAACACTCAACCCCTCTGATGGCATAGTAATCTTCACGGACTGCAGATCTGCTCTTCAGGCCCTCCAAAAAGGAAATACAAACCTCGCCCAAAAGATCAACACCCTCCTGTCCTTAATAGAGGAAAAGAAGAAGCTTTGTAAGCTTCAATGGATCCCAACACACGTCGACATCAAAGGGACCGAAGAGGCCGATTCTCTGGCCAAGGAAGAGAGGACCATCGAACCAGCCCCGTGATTACAACGTCTTCCGACGTCAATGCCGTTGCAAAACAGAAGCTCTGCCATAACAACCGAAGAAAATCATCACTTCCCGAGCTTAACTTCGACAGGGAAATAACAAAAACAATTGCCAGACTGAGGACAATGCGCCTCAAAGACATGAAAATCTTGCCTGATGGATCAAGAACATACCCTGAATGTAGGCACTGCCCAGGGATACAGCTTGATCCCGATCACCTCTTCAACTGCCCGTCCATCATTGCAGCACTATTTAAAATTGACTTAAACTGTTCTAGGGAGACCCTTTATACGGACAAAGCTGCAGATGTGGCCAGTGCAGTGCTTCACGCCTTTGGACCTGTGTAACTGTGCTCTCTCTACCTTTCTCTGAACATATTTTTTCTGTTTTTTTTATTGTTTTTATTGCACTTGCCACACGACAACAACAACCAAAACCTCACATTTACCCTCGAATTAGAAGAAAACAATAAAATAAACTTTAGACCTTACTAACACCAGACACAATTTCAAAATATACAGAAAACCAACAACTACCGATATTGTCACACATAATACATCTAATCACCCCACACAACACAAACACGCTGCATTTAATCACATGTTACACCGCCTAATCAATATACACATGCTACAGAAAGACTACGACGAAGAACTTAATACCATAAAATACATCGCTCAACAAAACGGCTACCAACACACACTCATAGACAACATACTCAGGAAAATTAAACATAACTACTATCAAACGGCCACACAGACAAAACACACAAAAACAATAAATACATATCCCTCACCTACCACAACAAAAACATACACAAAATAGCCTCCACATTCAACAAACTCCACTACCAAATATCCTACAAAACAACAAACACTTTAAGACAGCACATACAACCTTTACAAAAAGAAACTGGCAAATACAAACTCTCAGGTATTTACAAATTAACATGTATCGACTGACATCGGTCAAACCGGCAGGTCATTCTATACATGCTTCGAAGAACACATTACCCCAAAAAAAACAAACAAACCCTAAATCCGACTACGCAAAACACCTAAAAAACACCCAACACAAACACACACACACAAACACACACACACACACACGCACACACACACCGACATACACACTAATTTAAATGCTCTACACACATTAAACAAAGTGAAAAACTAACAACCTTAGAAAAATATGAAATATACAAACACTAGCAACAGATAAAGAAAACGTATTAAATGACCACACACACTTTGAATCCAACAGCCTTTTCCATTACACACAGCCAAAACAACCCACCCCATTCTACGGTCATAAATCCATTTCCGTTAGTAGAGGGTTAGCTTCGTAAACGAAACGAATGTTTTGAAACGGGTCAATGAAGATAGGTTAGGTTTGTGGAGGGCAGTAGTTTACTGTTCGTTATTATTCGTATATTATTTTCCGGTTAATGGTACGTTTAGAAAAGTTTTCAAAGAAAATTGTGTTTTTCTATAAATTTCCCGTATATGTTTTTCACTTTTTAACTAAATTAGTTATCATTGTAGTTTACTGAAAAAAGTTATGCTTTTATGATATTTGTTTAAATCTATTTTAAAAACAGGCGATGTCTTCAGTATCTGTAATATGAGCTCAGTCGATGTTAACCGATGATTTAATGTCGGCAACTTGTAGTAACTTTATGAGAGTAAACTTTGAGAATCAGACAAAAGCAATGAAAGTGAGAGATGAAAAGGCAGTAATTAGAGAGAGCAAAGTTGCCGAGCAAGGGCGGCAGTGACGTTGGAGAACTGTTTCCAGCCTGGGCTAACTGCTAACATGATGAAATCAAGGCAGCCTGCCAAAGACGCTATCAGGCGTATCTGGCAGTGGAATCTGTACGAATATAACGCGGGAGCGGACGCTGTCACGGACCTTGTAGCACTTCGTAGAAGCACTCTAACGGCATACCATATTTAATGCAACAGATTACAGGTTTGCATCAGAAATGGCTTTATTGCTCTTTAAAACTTAGAACTGCCAATATAAACCCAATTAAAGATTCTTCAATGCATTACAAGATGTTCAGAGGCACGTATGAAACGAACGGTTTGAAAGCAAACACATAATATCGACTACAGACGATTTACCATCTTTAAACATAACATAAATTTTTAAAGGCAATTCCTACTTGGTTCAACAAACACAAATTTCATGTTAGTTCCTTTTTATTAAATAATTGCAATTCATATAAATAAAGTAACATAGCCTCTTCGTTAAAACAGCTATTTTACCACATAACCTATAACATAAAGTCAGCTGTTTTATGAAATTATATTTTATCACTTATTTTACGCCAAGTAGGACGAAATAACTATATTGCATACCTTGCCCCTTTTGTGAGAGGTTTTTCTTCCATATAAAACTAAAACCAATTCATAAAATTTATTTAATGAATTATTATTAAAAAAAAAATGTATTATCATAAGTGTCATCCACTACAAGTTTAAATAAATGTATTTAAACTTGAATGGAATAAATGTATTTAAACTTGAGTGGAAGAATAAAAAGTATTTAACTAACTATTTAAAGTTTAAACAAGATATTTATAATAGGAGTCTGAACTAATAGCAGTCTGAACTAATAGCAGTCTGAACTAATAGGAGTCTGGACTAATAGGAGTCTGAACTAATAGCAGTCTGAACTAATAGCAGTCTGAACTAATAGGAGTCTGAACTAATAGCAGTCTGAACTAATAGCAGTCTGAACTAATAGGAGTCTGGACTAATAGGAGTCTGAACTAATAGCAGTCTGGACTAATAGGAGTCTGAACTAATAGGAGTCTGGACTAATAGCAGTCTGAACTAATAGCAGTCTGAACTAATAGCAGTCTGAACTAATAGGAGTCTGGACTAATAGGAGTCTGAACTAATAGCAGTCTGAACTAATAGGAGTCTGAACTAATAGCAGTCTGAACTAATAGGAGTCTGGACTAATAGGAGTCTGAACTAATAGCAGTCTGAACTAATAGCAGTCTGAACTAATAGGAGTCTGGACTAATAGGAGTCTGGACTAATAGGAGTCTGAACTAATAGTAGTCTGAACTAATAGGAGTCTGAACTAATAGGAGTCTGGACTAATAGGAGTCTGAACTAATAGCAGTCTGAACTAATAGCAGTCTGAACTAATAGGAGTCTGGACTAATAGGAATCTGAACTAATAGCAGTCTGAACTAATAGGAGTCTGGACTAATAGGAGTCTGGACTAATAGGAGTCTGGACTAATAGCAGTCTGAACTAATAGCAGTCTGAACTAATAGCAGTCTGGACTAATAGGAGTCTGAACTAATAGCAGTCTGAACTAATAGCAGTCTGAACTAATAGGAGTCTGGACTAATAGGAGTCTGAACTAATAGGAGTCTGAACTAATAGCAGTCTGAACTAATAGGAGTCTGAACTAATAGCAGTCTGAACTAATAGGAGTCTGGACTAATAGGAGTCTGAACTAATAGCAGTCTGAACTAATAGCAGTCTGAACTAATAGGAGTCTGGACTAATAGGAGTCTGGACTAATAGGAGTCTGAACTAATAGCAGTCTGAGCTAATAGGAGTCTGAACTAATAGGAGTCTGAACTAATAGGAGTCTGAACTAATAGCAGTCTGAACTAATAGCAGTCTGAACTAATAGGAGTCTGAACTAATAGCAGTCTGAACTAATAGGAGTCTGGACTAATAGGAGTCTGAACTAATAGCAGTCTGAACTAATAGCAGTCTGAACTAATAGGAGTCTGAACTAATAGCAGTCTGAACTAATAGGAGTCTGAACTAATAGGAGTCTGGACTAATAGGAGTCAGAACTAATAGGAGTCTGGACTAATAGGAGTCCGTACTAATAGGAGTCTGGATTAATAGGAGTCTGAACTAATAGGAGTCTGAACTAATAGGAGTCTGGATTAATAGGAGTCTGAACTAATAGGAGTGTGAACTAATAGGAGTCTGGATTAATAGGAGTCTGAACTAATAGGAGTGTGAACTAATAGGAGTCTGGACTAATAGGAGTCTGGACTAATAGGAGTCTGGACTAATAGGAGTCTGGACTAATAGCAGTCTGAACTAATAGCAGTCTGAAGTAATAGAAGGAACTCAAAAGTATAAATTAATTACATAAACTGAAAATGATTAAATGTTATGAAATTTTTAAAACATTACTGAGTGCTGGTTAAAGTACTAGCCAATCTAAATCAGTCTTTGTAATACTTACATGCAAGCCTTAGTTTAGAATGGAATTCCAATCAGGTAAACAGTTTCCTACAATTGTCCCTACCTGTCCATCCCTCACTGGCGGGTTTTATTTGTTTTAACATTAGGACTGAGCCACATAGACGGGTTAAGAGCTGGCAGAGGGGTTCTTTCGTGTTTTTACATCTACAATGGTCACGTATTTTCAAAACCGTTGAGAGAAATTAGTAGTCTCGTCCATTGACTATTGGAGAATGCGTAGGAAACCATCACAGCCGTCACAGTAACATTGCTGAGCGATAGGATTAGGCTATGCGAGGCTATTCCAAGCAGGAGCGTAGTGTATGTAGTTGGATCTGTAGCTGCCATTGTTTCTGTCATTAGAACTTAGAGGTAGCTTGACCAAATGACAGGTGAAATACGAATAGATAAAATCGTGGTCACTAAAGTTTATTGATCGGTTTGACGGAGGGAACTAGTATCGTCCTCCCCTGACAATATTTTACGACGTAAAGCGTCAGTCATACAGTCAATATTTTAACCCCTACATTGTCATACTTACCAAGTATTGTCGTAGATTTGTGATTAGTTTGACGGAGGGAACTAGTATCGTCTTCAAGTTTTCCTCAGTATAACTGAGGTAAGGCAAGGAAAACGTTGTTGCCAGGACGATAGCTACCACTGTTAAGTTACTTCTCCAGGATTGTAACGTTCAACCAGTAGCTGCCGGCGATCGCTCAAGGTTGCTGGATGTATGTTGTATGAGGGGTCCTTAATAAATACTCTTTACCGTTCACTCTGAATATCTCTCTCATTCTCTGTTTGTCTCTTCTTTTGCTCTATATCTTACTTCTCCGATTCTTACTTTTTGCACCCAAAAACGTACTTTTATGTAAAACTGAAAGTTTATTTAAAAGGTTTGGGGTTATACAAAATCAGGATACTAATAAAATACTGCTCAATCCAGACCAGGACTGCAACTTGCTGAGATGGAGGAAGGAAGGAGTATGTGTAACCTACTCGAGTGTACTTACACCTGCGAGTTTGACAATGCGTCTCTCGGAGCATATGAGAGTACCACTGCGGCTTGCTGAGAGGGATTAAGGAATGAGAGTTTGCTATCAGGACTGTGGCTTGCTGAGAAGGAGGAAGGAAGGAGAGCTTGCTACCAGGTCTGCGGCTTGCTGAGAGGTAGGAAGTAAGGAGAGTTCGCTACCAGGACTGTGGCTCTCTGAGAGGGAGGAAGTAAGGAGAGCTCGCTACCAGGACTGCGGCTTCCTGAGAGGGAGAAAGTAAGGAGAGTTCGCTACCAGGACTGTGGCTCTCTGAGAGGAAGGAAGTAAGGAGAGCTCGCTACCAGGACTGCGACTTCCTGAGAGGAAGGAAGTAAGGAGAACTCGCTATAGATGTGTAACCTACTCGAGTGTACTTGCACCTGCGAGTTAGACAATGCGTCTCTCGGAGCATATGAGAGTACCACTGCGGCTTGCTGAGAGGGATTAAGGAATGAGAGTTTGCTATCAGGACTGTGGCTTGCTGAGAAGGAGGAAGGAAGGAGAGCTTGCTACCAGGTCTGCGGCTTGCTGAGAGGTAGGAAGTAAGGAGAGTTCGCTACCAGGACTGTGGCTCTCTGAGAGGGAGGAAGTAAGGAGAGCTCGCTACCAGGACTGCGGCTTCCTGAGAGGGAGAAAGTAAGGAGAGTTCGCTACCAGGACAGCGACTTCCTGAGAGGAATTAAGTAAGGAGAGCTCGCTACCAGGACCGCGGCTCTCTGAGAGGGAGGAAGTAAGGAGAGCTCGCTACCAGGGCTGCGGCTCTCTGAGAGGGAGGAAGTAAGGAGAGCTCGCTACCAGGACTGCGGCTCTCTGAGAGTTAGGAAGTAAGGAGAGCTCGCTACCAGAACTGCGGCTCTCTGAGAGGGAGGAAGTAAGGAGAGCTCGCTACAAGGACTGTGGCTCTCTGAGAGGAAGGAAGTAAGGAGAGCTCGCTACCAGGACTGCGACTTCCTGAGAGGAAGGAAGTAAGGAGAGCTCGCTACCAGGACTGCGACTTCCTGAGAGGAAGGAAGTAAGGAGAGCTCGCTACCAGGACTGCGACTTCCTGAGAGGAAGGAAGTAAGGAGAGCTCGCTACCAGGACTGCGACTTCCTGAGAGGAAGGAGGTAAGGAGAACTCGCTATAGATGTGTAACCTACTCGAGTGTACTTGCACCTGCGAGTTAGACAATGCGTCTCTCGGAGCATATGAGAGTACCACTGCATATGTGATGTATCAGTTGGAGGAATTTCCAAACCATTACAACGCATAATATAGTTTCATGTGACTCCCCATGCTAGAAAAGACTGTAGAAACTTTAAAGGATTCAATTAATTTCGCACGTAGTGGGACTTGACCGACGTGTCTTGGGAATTTATCTTTGTTAAAGTTGTCCAACTTGGACTACGATTCCTTATCTTCTTTTACTAAACTTTGTCTCACAATTTAATATAGTAGTTTTAATAAGCAACTTCTGAGTAAAATGTAATTGTTAACTTTTTATTGTATGATCGCTGGAGGTAACCTCTCCCCTCTGCTGCAAACTTAGTGTGTAATAGGTGAATAATAATGTATTTAAGTTATTCCAGTTACTTTGCTTTATCGTTGGGGATGTTAAATGTAGAGCAGAAGGTGATCTGGAGCGCGATGAAGGAGACTAGAGAATACTGGAGGTGATGGAATGCAGGCAGAACTAAAAACTGAGATGTTAGAGCTCACGGGGGGAATATATTGTACAAGGAGTCAGAGGGAGTGGATAAAAGTGCTGTAAAGAAAAGAAGAAAGAGGAAGGCGAAGGGACACGCATTGACGAAGAATATTACTGAAAGAAGCTAGACAGCATTGTAATGCAGTGTAAATACAAGTTTACGGAGTCCTAGTCTCGACTAAAGACAGAGAAAGGTCACGGCGCAGAGTATGCATACTCCAAACATTGCGGCGCCACGCTTGTTGCATATGCGCAACTGCACGGCGTCATAATTAAAAGTACTGGTGTTCTCATAGGTATTATTTCAGATGTTTGCCATCATTTATGTGTAAACAAAATAAACAAAAAATTTTAAAGTCAATTTCTATTAGATCAACAAAGAAAAATTTTATTTGTTTTTTTTTTATTAAATAATTACAATATTATAAATAAAGTAACATAACCTGTGTGCTAAAACAGCTGTTTTACCACTTGACCTATAATTTAATTTAAGCTGATTTTAATTTAAAATCAGCTGTGTTATCACCTTTTTTAGGCCAAGTAGTATAAAATAACTTTATTGCATACCTTGCTACTTTTGTGAAAATGTATCTCCTGGATAACATTAAAATTAATTAATAAAATTTATTTAACGACTTAATATTTGAACAAAAACCGTATTGTCATCACGTGTCATCCACTACAAACGTAAACAAAATGTTTTTGAACTTGAGTGGATGAATAAAAAGTATTTCATTAACGATTGAAACTTTGAAGAAGATAAATAAAGACGAGTAGAAGACATTGGAAAACAAGGTTTCACTGTAGTTCTGTTTGTGTTACACGCTTTGCACTACAGTTTTATTAAACCTGATTATGCTCAAAGCATTTTTATAAAGTTAATACACACCTGAGCGCTTTAAATGCTGAACCTTTTGTCTCTACACTCGGCTCCTCCTAGCTTTTTATAAAGCTGTCCACGACCCTTTTCTGTTTGTTTTTAATTTTCCATGTAATATTTTTTCTATACGTAAAAACCGGCTTTAAGTAAAGCATTCAGTGTTGAAGAATAATTAAAGCTAGAAAAAAGAGAGAGAAATGGATATTTACTCTGAATTTAAGTTTGTATTTTAAAAATGTATGAATAACACAAACAGAAGGTCTGGTCTATTATTTGGTGGGGTAAATGGCAGAATAACCTTTGACATGGTGATCCTTACATTTAAATGTCAATGTGGCGCATTGATGGAGTTATGAGTGTAGAGCTTGGTTACGCCCTTATTGTGTGACGTAGGGCGCATGTATGCAGTGGGCCAAAGCAATGCTGCTATCTACTGAGAGCGCGAAGGTTATACGTGTTGCTACACTGGAAACTCCCAGTCGGAGTTGCCAAAAGCGGCGCATTGAAGGAGTGATGAGTGTAAGGCTTGGTTACGCCCTTATTGTGTGACGTAGGGCGCATGTATGCAGTGGGCCAAAGCAATGCTGCTATCTACTGAGAGCGCGAAGGTTATACGTGTTGCTACACTGGGAACTCTCAGTCGGAGTTGCCAAAAGCGGGCCATTGATGAAGTGATGCGTGTAGAGCTTGGTTACGCCCTTATTGTGTGACGTAGGGCGCAGGTTTACAGAGGGCCAAAGCAATACTGCTATCTACTGAGAGGCCGGGGGTTATACGTCTTGCTACACTGGGCAATCTCTGCCGGAGTTGCCAAAAGCACGCCATTGATGAAGTGATGCGTGTAGAGCTTGGTTACGCCCTTATTGTGTGACGTAGGGCGCATTTTTGCAAAGGGTCAAAGTAATACTGCTATCTACTGAGAGGCCCGGGCTTATGCGTCTTGCTACACTGGGAACTCTCTGCCGGAGTTGCCAAGAGCGGGCCATTGATGAAGTGTTGAGTGTAGAGCTTGGTTACGCCCTTATTGTGTGACGTAGAGCGCATGTTTGCTCAGGGCCAAAGCAATGCTGCTATCTACTAAGAGGCCGGGAGTTATACGTCTTGCTACACTGGGCAATCTCTGCCGGAGTTGCCAAAAGCGGGCCATTGATGAAGTGATGCGTGTAGAGCTTGGTTACGCCCTTATTGTGTGACGTAGGGCGCATTTTTGCAAAGGGTCAAAGTAATACTGCTATCTACTGAGAGGCCCGGGCTTATGCGTCTTGCTACACTGGGAACTCTCTGCCGGAGTTGCCAAAAGCGGAGCGTTGATGGAGTGACGGGTACAGAGCTTCGTAAAGCCCGTATTGTGTGACGTAGGGCGTATGTATGCAGTGGGCCAAAGCAATGCTGCTATCTACTGAGAGCGCGAAGGTTATTCGTGTTGCTACACTGGGAACTCTCAGTCGGAGTTGCCAAAAGCGGGCCATTGATGGAGTGATGAGTGTAGAGCTTGGTTACGCCCTTATTGTGTGACGTAGGGCGCAGGTTTACAGAGGGCCAAAGCAATACTGCTATCTACTGAGAGGCCGGGGGTTATACGTCTTGCTACACTGGGCAATCTCTGCCGGAGTTGCCAAAAGCGGGCCATTGATGAAGTGATGCGTGTAGAGCTTGGTTACGCCCTTATTGTGTGACGTAGGGCGCATTTTTGCAAAGGGTCAAAGTAATACTGCTATCTACTGAGAGGCCCGGGCTTATGCGTCTTGCTACACTGGGAACTCTCTGCCGGAGTTGCCAAGAGCGGGCCATTGATGAAGTGTTGAGTGTAGAGCTTGGTTACGCCCTTATTGTGTGACGTAGAGCGCATGTTTGCTCAGGGCCAAAGCAATGCTGCTATCTACTAAGAGGCCGGGAGTTATACGTCTTGCTACACTGGGCAATCTCTGCCGGAGTTGCCAAAAGCGGGCCATTGATGAAGTGATGCGTGTAGAGCTTGGTTACGCCCTTATTGTGTGACGTAGGGCGCATTTTTGCAAAGGGTCAAAGTAATACTGCTATCTACTGAGAGGCCCGGGCTTATGCGTCTTGCTACACTGGGAACTCTCTGCCGGAGTTGCCAAAAGCGGAGCGTTGATGGAGTGACGGGTACAGAGCTTCGTAAAGCCCGTATTGTGTGACGTAGGGCGCAGGTTTACAGAGGGCCAAAGCAATACTGCTATCTACTGAGAGGCCGGGGGTTATACGTCTTGCTACACTGAGAACTCTCTGCCGGAGTTGCCAAAAGCGGAGCGTTGATGGAGTGACGGGTACAGAGCTTCGTAAAGCCCGTATTGTGTGACGTAGGGCGCATGTTTACAGAGGGCCAAAGCAATACTGCTATCTACTGAGAGGCCGGGGGTTATACGTCTTGCTACACTGGGCAATCTCTGCCGGAGTTGCCAAAAGCATCCCATTGATGGCGTGATGAGTGTAGAGCTTCGTAAATCAAGTATTGCGGGACATAGGGCGCATTTATGCAGAGGGTCAAGGCAATGCTGCTATCTACTAAGAGGCCGGGGGTTATACGTCTTGCTACACTGGGCAATCTCTGCCGGAGTTGCCAAAAGCGGGCCATTGATGAAGTGATGCGTGTAGAGCTTGGTTACGCCCTTATTGTGGACGTAGGGCGCATTTTTGCAAAGGGTCAAAGTAATACTGCTATCTACTAAGAGGCCGGGGGTTATACGTCTTGCTACACTGGGCAATCTCTGCCGGAGTTGCCAAAAGCGGGCCATTGATGAAGTGTTGAGTGTAGAGCTTGGTTACGCCCTTATTGTGGACGTAGGGCGCATTTTTGCAAAGGGTCAAAGCAATGCTGCTATCTACTAAGAGGCCGGGAGTTATACGTCTTGCTACACTGGGCAATCTCTGCCGGAGTTGCCAAAAGCGGGCCATTGATGAAGTGATGCGTGTAGAGCTTGGTTACGCCCTTATTGTGGACGTAGGGCGCATTTTTGCAAAGGGTCAAAGTAATACTGCTATCTACTAAGAGGCCGGGGGTTATACGTCTTGCTACACTGGGCAATCTCTGCCGGAGTTGCCAAAAGCGGGCCATTGATGAAGTGTTGAGTGTAGAGCTTGGTTACGCCCTTATTGTGGACGTAGGGCGCATTTTTGCAAAGGGTCAAAGTAATACTGCTATCTACTAAGAGGCCGGGGGTTATACGTCTTGCTACACTGGGCAATCTCTGCCGGAGTTGCCAAAAGCATCCCATTGATGGCGTGATGAGTGTAGAGCTTCGTAAATCAAGTATTGCGGGACATAGGGCGCATTTATGCAGAGGGTCAAGGCAATGCTGCTATCTACTGAAAGGCCGGGAGTTATACGTCTTGCTACACTGGGCAATCTCTGCCGGAGTTGCCAAAAGCGGGCCATTGATGAAGTGATGCGTGTAGAGCTTGGTTACGCCCTTATTGTGGACGTAGGGCGCATTTTTGCAAAGGGTCAAAGTAATACTGCTATCTACTAAGAGGCCGGGAGTTATACGTCTTGCTACACTGGGCAATCTCTGCCGGAGTTGCCAAAAGCGGGCCATTGATGAAGTGATGCGTGTAGAGCTTGGTTACGCCCTTATTGTGGACGTAGGGCGCATTTTTGCAAAGGGTCAAGGCAATACTGCTATCTACTAAGAGGCCGGGAGTTATACGTCTTGCTACACTGGGCAATCTCTGCCGGAGTTGCCAAAAGCGGGCCATTGATGAAGTGATGCGTGTAGAGCTTGGTTACGCCCTTATTGTGGACGTAGGGCGCATTTTTGCAAAGGGTCAAAGTAATACTGCTATCTACTAAGAGGCCGGGAGTTATACGTCTTGCTACACTGGGCAATCTCTGCCGGAGTTGCCAAAAGCGGGCCATTGATGAAGTGATGCGTGTAGAGCTTGGTTACGCCCTTATTGTGGACGTAGGGCGCATTTTTGCAAAGGGTCAAAGTAATACTGCTATCTACTAAGAGGCCGGGAGTTATACGTCTTGCTACACTGGGCAATCTCTGCCGGAGTTGCCAAAAGCGGGCCATTGATGAAGTGATGCGTGTAGAGCTTGGTTACGCCCTTATTGTGGACGTAGGGCGCATTTTTGCAAAGGGTCAAAGTAATACTGCTATCTACTAAGAGGCCGGGAGTTATACGTCTTGCTACACTGGGAACTCTCAGTCGGAGTTGCCAAAAGCGGGCCATTGATCAATTGATACGTGTAGAACTTGGTTACGCTAGTATTGTGTGACGTAGGGCGCATGTTTGCAGAGGGCCATAGCAATGCTGCTACCTACTGAGAGAGCGGGGGTTATACGTCTTGCTACACTTGGAATTCTCTGCCGGAGTTGAAAAAAGCGGAGAATTGATGACGTGATGCGTGTAGAGCTTGGTTACGCCAGTATTGTGTGACGTAGGGCGCATGTTTGCAGAGGGCCATAGCAATGCTGCTACCTACTGAGAGAGCGGGGGTTATACGTCTTGCTACACTTGGAATTCTCTGCCGGAGTTGAAAAAAGCGGAGAATTGATGACGTGATGCGTGTAGAGCTTGGTTTCGCCAGTATTGTGTGACGTAGGGCGCGTGTTTGCAGAGGGCCATAGCAATGCTGCTACCTACTGAGAGAGCGGGGGTTATACGTCTTGCTACACTTGGAATTCTCTGCCGGAGTTGAAAAAAGCGGAGAATTGATGACGTGATGCGTGTAGAGCTTGGTTACGCCAGTATTGTGTGACGTAGGGCGCATGTTTGCAGAGGGCCATAGCAATGCTGCTACCTACTGAGAGAGCGGGGGTTATACGTCTTGCTACACTTGGAATTCTCTGCCGGAGTTGAAAAAAGCGGAGAATTGATGACGTGATGCGTGTAGAGCATGGTTACGCTAGTATTGTGTGACGTAGAGCGTTTGTTTGCAGAGGGCCAAAGCAATGCTGCTATCTACTAAGACGCCGGGGGTATACGTCTTGCTACACTTGGAATTCTCTGTCGGAGTTGCCAAAAGCGGGGAATTGATGGAGTGATAAGTGTAGAGCTTTGTAAATCAAGTATTGCGTGATGTAGTGCGCATGATTGCAGAGGGCCAAAGCAATGCTGCTATCTACTGAGGGGCCGGGGGTTATACGTCTTGCTACACTAGGAACTCTCTGCCGGAGTTGCCAAAAGCGGGCCATTGATCAATTGATACGTGTAGAACTTGGTTACGCCAGTATTGTGTGACGTAGGGCGCATCTTTGCAGAGGGCCATAGCAATGCTGCTACCTACTGAGAGAGCGGGGGTTATACGTCTTGCTACATTTGGAATTCTCTGCCGGAGTTGAAAAAAGCGGAGAATTGATGACGTGATGCGTGTAGAGCTTGGTTACGCCCTTATTGTGTGACGTAGGGCGCATGTTTGCAGAGGGCCATAGCAATGCTGCTACCTACTGAGAGAGCGGGGGTTATACGTCTTGCTACACTTGGAATTCTCTGCCGGAGTTGCCAAAAGCGGGCCATTGATCAATTGATACGTGTAGAACTTGGTTACGCCAGTATTGTGTGACGTAGGGCGCATCTTTGCAGAGGGCCATAGCAATGCTGCTACCTACTGAGAGAGCGGGGGTTATACGTCTTGCTACATTTGGAATTCTCTGCCGGAGTTGAAAAAAGCGGAGAATTGATGACGTGATGCGTGTAGAGCTTGGTTACGCCAGTATTGTGTGACGTAGGGCGCATGTTTGCAGAGGGCCATAGCAATGCTGCTACCTACTGAGAGAGCGGGGGTTATACGTCTTGCTACACTTGGAATTCTCTGCCGGAGTTGAAAAAAGCGGAGAATTGATGACGTGATGCGTGTAGAGCTTGGTTTCGCCAGTATTGTGTGACGTAGGGCGCGTGTTTGCAGAGGGCCATAGCAATGCTGCTACCTACTGAGAGAGCGGGGGTTATACGTCTTGCTACACTTGGAATTCTCTGCCGGAGTTGAAAAAAGCGGAGAATTGATGACGTGATGCGTGTAGAGCTTGGTTACGCCAGTATTGTGTGACGTAGGGCGCATGTTTGCAGAGGGCCATAGCAATGCTGCTACCTACTGAGAGAGCGGGGGTTATACGTCTTGCTACACTTGGAATTCTCTGCCGGAGTTGAAAAAAGCGGAGAATTGATGACGTGATGCGTGTAGAGCATGGTTACGCTAGTATTGTGTGACGTAGAGCGTTTGTTTGCAGAGGGCCAAAGCAATGCTGCTATCTACTAAGACGCCGGGGGTATACGTCTTGCTACACTTGGAATTCTCTGTCGGAGTTGCCAAAAGCGGGGAATTGATGGAGTGATAAGTGTAGAGCTTTGTAAATCAAGTATTGCGTGATGTAGTGCGCATGATTGCAGAGGGCCAAAGCAATGCTGCTATCTACTGAGGGGCCGGGGGTTATACGTCTTGCTACACTGGGCACTCTCTGCCGAGTTGCCAAAAGCGGAGCATTGATGATGTGATGAGTGTAGAGCTTCGTAAAGCCCGTATTGTGTGACGTAGGGCGCATGTTGGCTGAGGGTCAACGCAATGCTGCTTTCTACTTAGTGGCCCGGGGGGGGGGGGGCAAGTCAGCCCCTTTACATAAACAAGCATTGACGTTAGATTGCCACTCTGAATGGAACGCAACCAAAGACTTTTACTATTTAAGGTCAGTATCATACTACCCAACCGTACCTTCGCATTCTAAACAGACTCGTGTTTCCCTCCATCACTTGTTGTTTCTACGAGCTACGGTGGAGGAGGGCTGAAGCCCTTGTTACTAAAGTTTTCTTGATTAATTGTGCGTGAATGCGCGCGCAAGCATTTCTCCCTGAATGCACCCACACTATTAGCTTTACCTAGCGTACTTTGTAATTTCAATGTAGTCCACACAGAGCGCAGACGTCGATGCATAACGTTGTTTTTACTGTGATGTAGCAAGTGTTTATGTCGGCCCTCCTACCTGCCATTCCTATCAAGTGTTGTTACTTCATCATTCAATTTTACGATACAACTGTATCAAATCAATGACGGTTTGAAATGCGCACCTAACGATACACGCATAGGCTCGTAGATTAAGCTAACGCATTATGGTCTTAGTTTATTAGTGTAGGTTGTGTTTCGCATAATATTTAATCATTACGAACGAGATATAAACTTGTGTGTGTGTGTGTGTATGTGTGTGTGTGTGTATGTGTGTGTGTGTGTGTGTGTGTGTGTGTGTGTTGTGTGTGGGTGTGTGTGT